>RYFJ01000874.1:0-466567 GCA_003991445.1 Oryza meyeriana var. granulata
GCGCGCGGTCTGGCGGCGGCTACAACGGCGGCGGCAGTGATTGGAGGTGACGGAGCGTGGCGGCACGGCTCTGGTTTACGCGCGCGGGGTGCTAGGGAGCTCGGGTGCGTCGGGGTTTGAGGGGAAAGGAAGAGTAAAGGATGCGCGAAGTTTTTATGTGCTCGGACGGCGAGATCGTGCCGAAACAGCTCCATTCCTCACTGGATTAAGGGCGGCGGCGGCTGGGTAATGCGCGCGATTCTCGGCGGAGAGGGATGATAACGCCGAGATCGTGGGGAGTGGGCGTGACCTGGTCCGCCATCGTTTGAACCAGGTAGGCGGCGCGGGGATCGAGCGGGGCGCCGATCGACGCGGAGGGGAATTTTTCCTCCGCCCGATTCGGATGGAGGAGGAAGAAAGAGTTAACAGGCGGGCCCGGCCTGTCAGCGGGAGGGTGAGCGAGCGGGCGAGGCGGCCTGACAGATGGGCCCCACTGCACAGCGAGAAGGGGAGACGGTGCGCGGCCGACAGATGGGCCCGCAGGAAGATGCGCGGCGCGCGTGGGCCGCGCGGGCAAGCCGGGAGCAGTGCTGGGCCGGCGGCCCAACGGGAGGAAAAAGAAGAAAAAGGAAAAAAGGAAAGAAAAGAAAAGAGAAAAGGGTTTCCAGTGAAATTAATTTCGATAATCGTTTTTGATTTATTAAAAATAGTTCCATGCTCTCAAAAAAGTTAGATAAAAAATCCTGTTAATATATTTTGGCAAGAGGAATAAAAGAAAAATATTCCCAACCACAGTAATTTATTAATTTGCATTTTTCACGTTTAATTAATTCATTTGGCCATTTTAATTTTTTTCTTAGGCATTTTCTCAAGTATTATTTTTGTGTGGCTAAATTTAGGGTGTGAGAGCAAGTGATTGTGAAAATTTAATGTGGATTGGGAATCGTTACCAGAATCAGTCAAAGTGGCCGATAGATGACCTGTGTGGTTAAAAACGGATTTGTGTGATCCAGGATATCCGAGGGCATCATAGAATAGGCTTCCCGCGGAGAAGCAGCGTGACGTGCTGCTGGTGGCAGCTGGACTCTAAGAGTTCGGGAAATGGACTAAGGCTCGAGAAGCTAGCTAAACAAGAGAAAAGCCTCTACGAGCTGCATGAAGTGATTCTGGCTTCGATAGCCGATGAAGAGATACCGGCCTTGGAAGCCGGCATATCTCCTAATGGGTTGTTGAAAAGCATCTCATTGGTTGGATCTAGACGCCAATCTCCTTTCGACCCATAATTAAAAGAAGGAATCTCACCCTTAGCTATTTCAAAATGGTTTAAAATAAAGGAATTGCAAAACAGCTTGGCCTTCTCATGAACCTACAAAAAACACCTAAATTCCCGTGACTTGCTCATGACGTAAGTACTTATCCTTGCTTTATATATATAGTTTCTCCGTCAGGAAGCTGGAGCTAAAGCTGAAGTGAAGTGAAGTGAAGGTTAGGATTTCGTCCTAGTTCCCAGCCGTTGCCTGTGGTGTTGAGAGTTAGTCCGTTGGTTCTATTGCTACCGTTGTTTTTGAGTTGTTGGTTGCTGTCTCCGGCTTGCTCCGAAGCTGCAATGTAAGTTAAGATATAAGTCCTATATTAATTAAGGATTGCAATGATACATAACTGTCTTTGTGGATAGCAGCACTATGTTCTAGAACTGGTATCGATATCACAGTTCTACGGGAGATAGTTTCCACCGTTCTCCCGTGGCTCATCCCTATCTGGTGCCGTTCTACGATAGTGCCGGATCGGGGTGTGATAGAGAGTCCCCCAACTTTTATAACCAGTGTAAATTCAATGCCTTGACCGTATTGAGAGCGGTTTCGACTGATGTGGTGTCTACCTGATTTATTTGACTAAATCTTCGTCCCATGTGGCGTTGATATGGTGCTTATGTAGCACTAGAAACAAAAATAAAAAATTTAAATTAACACAAATATGTGGGGCCCACGTTTCAGTGGGTGTCGGTTAAAAAAATAAAAAAATTGCAGCGAGGCGGATGCGAGCTCCTTGAACTCCGCCAGGCCGCAGCCCGACCTCCACGAGGTACTCGCCCACCGGTTGTCGCGCTGCGTGCGAAAGGTCGGCGAGCAGCCTCGCGTCGGTGCTCGCCAAGCTCCCAGCCCGGAGAAAGCGGAGCAGGAAGTCGCACGTGACGCCGCCGTCGTCCCCGTCATCGCCGGTTGGCGGAGGCACGGCGATTTTGGACTCGAGGAGAAACGACTTCCTTGTCAAATTAGTGTTCTTCACCGGAAATCGTGTGCTTCAGTTTTCTTTCATTAATGTTTATTTCCATTATTACAAAAATCTCGATTCATATCTTGCACTATCTTTCAAAAAAAAACGAGCTCGAATTTTCTTGGTTTGGTAGGTCACTTTTGCCGCGAGGGACATGGAACTCTCCTAGTGGGAGGGAGACATCCTCGCTTTCGCGATGACCGAGAAGGACATGTCCAAAGACAAAGCCAAAGCCACGTTGTCGAGCTCAATGTTTACAAACGCCACTGCGCTGGCGAAGCTCAACGGCCAGCTTGGCAGCCTGCTATCAGAAGCGACGATGGAGGAGGACTAGTTCACCGGTAAGGCCGGACAGTCGGTGGCTCTCCGCCTCCCTGTTGCGGGACGCCATGGTTTCAAGAGGTTGTGCCTCCTCGGAGTTGGCAAGGACGCCGCCGCCGCGGCTTGCCAGAGCAGGGGCGAGTCCGTCGCGGCGGCCGCCAAGGCTGTGCAGGCTCGCAGCACCGCTGTTGCTCTCGCCTCGCCGGGTTGGATTCAGAGAGGATTTCAGGCTAAATGCTGCAGCAGCAGTGGCTTCTGGTAGTGTGCTGCTCCGGCTGCTTTCACATGTTTGTGACGAGAAGATGAGAGAGAGAGGAGGGAGAGAAGAGGGGAGAGGGATAGTGACATGTGGGTCTCACTGTATTTTTAAACAGACATACTAATATATGGGTCTATATATTTGTTTTAATTTTAATTTTTTATTTTTCTTCTAGTGCCATATAAGCACCATATCAACGTCAACCATATCAACGTCAGATGAATTGAACACCAAGTCAAACAAGTTACATAGGTACCATGTCAGCCGAAACCACTATCAATACTGCTGAGAGACTCGATTTACATTAGTTTTAAAAGTTACATTTTATAACCAATTTTACGGTTGAGAGGGATACGTATAAAACTTAATCTATAGTTAAGGGATCTAAGATGGATCTTTTTCCTCAGATAGTCCAACAGGCTTGGAGATTGGGCCATCGTTAAATGAAACCAGGCCCATCACCATCGCCCTGCTTCTTGCGTGGCCTGTTGCTTACTTGCTTGCTGCTAGGCCGCTGGCTACGTTTATGGGGTTTTTTACTGTTAATAATTTAATTTTTTTTAATTTATAAAACTATTTTTTAATTATTTTTTAAAAATATTCTCTTGCCGCCGTGGATAAGGACGGTATTTAAAAACCGCTGTGGCTCAGAGCGACAAATGATCTGGCCATCAGTGAGCCATGACGGCGTGGGCCACCATTAGCCGAGGGGCCACGTGGGTTTGCCGCCGTGGCCTAGGACGGTGAATACCTCACGGCCCCCTCTTGAGACCGGCAGAAATACAGGGAACAGAATACAAATTTGCATTCGCCGTCCTAGGAGAGAATGGTTTTTAGCCATCGGTGATTTGCACCATGGTGATTTGTTACTTTGGAGGTGTTTGAGCTATTTTTAATTTCTTTTCTCTTTTTACTCTGATTAATCGCACATTGAAATTATTGAATCGATCTCTTCCTTTGTTCGTCAACGACGCACACCGCCGGGAACACGAGCAAGAGGTCGTCGGTCGTCGGGCTGGTCCTCCCCAGCACTCCCCTTCGCTCCCACCTCCCCTCCACCTCCAGCTGTCCCCCTTCCCGCAGCTTCTCCTCCTAGCCGCTCACCGCCACCGAGATGGTTCGCCATGCATGCTGCCGGAATGGTTCGCCGGCCAATCCTCTCGGAACAGATGGCGATGATTGTGGCTGTACAGGTAGTCATTCTCACGGTGGCGTTGGTGGCTGGAGGAGCCTGGTTGGTCACCGGTGGGGGCACTTCTTTTTTCTCTGTTGCTGGCTCCACGGCCGGTGTTGCTGGTTCCTCCGGTGGGCTCGCTCATGTCGCTGCAACTGCAAGCGTGACGAATAGAGGGAAGGATGGACGAATAGAAGGATGGAGGGGAAGGGCCTCATCATCTTTTTACATGGCTAATCATGGTTAAAAAGAAAAAAGAAATTAAAAATAGCTTAAACTCTCCAAATGGCAAATCATCAAGGTGACAACGAATAAGTGATATTTTACCAATTATAATATATAGTGTACTATTTTATCGAAGCCCAAAAATTAGATTGGTATATTATCAATTGTCTCATTTGAAAACACATAGTAGTTTATTCCGTATCCATGCCTTTAAGTGTGCATCATGTGCAGTAAATCTAAATCCGATAAAAAATAGTGTAACGCATGCCATTAGTATTTTTCTGGGGAAGCAATAAGCATCTGTCATTTCCATCCCTTAAAACTGTCAAACTGACTGACAGACCGAGAGTTATACAGCATGTGCTGCCAAGTGTTAACAACGCTCCGCATTCCACACACATGGAAGAGGAAAGAATCCTCGTGGGAAACAAGTTGACCGACCTTTCAACCAAATCAACCCTTCCGCGTCTTCCGTTCTCCACCCACGCGACGCGACCATGCGTTTTCCGCTAGAAAACGGGCCCGAAGATGCGAAAAACGCTGCAAAACCGCCGAGATTTTCCCCCGCGCCGCCCTCGGCCCACCACCACCACCCACCCCACCGCGCGCGCGCTCCACAGAAAATAATCTCCGCTGCTGCTTCCGCTTCCGCTTCCGCCTTCTTCTTCACCATCCACGAGTTCCACACTGAAGTGACTGATCCGTTGGACACTTCCTCCTCCTCCTCCTGCGAGTTGTAAAAATTTTTATCTTCACCACCTGGTCGCTCGTCGGAGCAGTCTGTAGTAGCAGTGGCATGGCTTCCACCTCGCTGGCGTCCGCGTCGTGGGTGGTGCTGCCGCTAATGCAGCCTCGGGTGGCGGCTTCGGCGGCGGGGGGGTCGTCATGTCGCGTGCTGCTAGCCTACACGCCGCTGTCCCGGTCGGCCGGGTCGACGCGCCGGCAGCGGATGATGCCTCTCGCTCCGCCGCGGTGGTCGGCGCTCGAGGATCCCGGTCCCAGCGCCGGCGGGGAGGGAAGCAGGGTGGTGGAGGAGGGGGAGGAGATGAGGAAGAAGCAACCCCGCCGGCGGCGGCGGCCGGTGTGGAGCCGGATCTTGTTCGCCTCCAAGAAGACCCGCAGCATCATCATCCTCAATGCCCTCACCGTCATCTACGGTATGCACGCACACATCTTCTTGAATCTTGATCTCTCCTCATCAGTGAAAACACTCTCCTCTCACTAGATTACAGAGTTCTTGTGCTACTCTGCAACTTCTTTTTCGTGATCTATGTGAATCCACACGATTCGATACTGATAATTCTCTCCCGATCTCCAATTTGGGATGACACAGCGAGTGATATTCCGGTTCTGAAAGAGGTTGAAGCCTTGACCGAGCCTGCATTCTTCAACATGGTCCGCTTTGTAGTTTCAGCCATCCCCTTCATACCGTTTGCGATACGAGCATATCGAGATCGCCATGTACGGAATTCAGGGTTGGAACTGGGACTATGGGTTAGTTTAGCTTACCTTTCTCAAGCACTAGGACTAATCTCATCTGACGCTGGCCGAGCATCCTTCGTTACGGCCTTCACGGTACGCTATTTTGCGCGCTAATTTGGTTTGCACTGTAATGATGGAATGTTTTAGATTGGAAAATGAATAAATGATCTGATGAGTTCTGTGAGCAGGTGATAGTCGTGCCTCTAATTGATGGCATCTTTGGCGCCTCAATCCCCAAGCTGACTTGGTTTGGCGCCATAGTATCACTTGTAGGAATCGGCCTGCTGGAATGTGGTGGCTCTCCTCCCTGTGTAAGTAGCATCACTAATTCACAATTTTCATTTTGGCGCTGAAATTTGTTGGCTTGGTTATCATAATAAACATTTATTATTTTTTCCTTTTCCACTTACTGTTATAGTCTTACCCTGAGTGAACCTTCTTGTAGTCACAACGAACAACTTACTTATAGAGTTATAGGATACTAAAATTTTCTTCAAACATAAGAGTTCACTTATTCTATGAATTTTTCGATGTGCATACGAATTGTTTATTATGGGACTTGATATGATATGTATTTTTGATTTTATGGTCCCCTCTTGTTATTTTTAAAAGGTTGGAGACATGCTGAACTTCTTAGCCGCGCTGTTCTTTGGGATCCATATGCTTAGAACAGAGCAAATCTCAAGAAGTACGGATAAGAAGAAGTTTTTAGCTCTTCTTAGCTTTGAGGTTGGCAAGATAAATCTGTACCTGCACTACTGCAGTATACTATATCCATCATACCGTTGTTATCAGTTATCACCTTACTTTATATGGGAGAATAACCTCACTAATCCTCTAAGCAGGTCCTTGTTGTGGCTTTCTCTTCTGTGCTCTGGTTTTTGTTCAAAGATAGCTTTGTCGATATCAATGATTCCAGCTTTGAATCATGGACATTTGGTATGCTTTGGGATACGGCATCATCATTTCCTTGGATACCGGCATTGTACACCGGAGTTTTCTCGACGGTGTTATGCATGTGGGCAGAGGTTTGTCTACTTAGAGCTTAATGGCTTAGTTTATTGAATCCGTCTGAATTTATATGCATCTCTTGGTACAGATGGTAGCGATGGGTGACGTTTCAGCAACTGAAACGGCAATTGTTTATGGGCTTGAGCCAGTTTGGGGAGCTGCATTTGCTTGGTTCCTCCTAGGTGAAAGATGGGATAATGCTGCATGGCTTGGAGCTGCTCTTGTATTATGTATGACTATGCTTCCTGTTTTGCATTGCCCTTTACATTAGCACCACAATATTCAGACATGCAATGCCTTGATCCAAACATTGGAGTTTGGTTTGTTTGATGTCTATTCTTACAGACAGATCACTTTAAAAGAATGACCTGAACGTAAGTAATTCTTCAAACTAATTGGGTTCATTTTTTTCACCCTTTTTCGTCAGGTGGCAGCTTAACTGTTCAATTATTTGGGTCGGCTTCTGAAGAATCCAAGAAAGTTAAGACACGCAGTCGCAAGACCTTAGAAACCCCACTGAAACGACAGGATTACCTCTCGTTGTCTGCTATCCCAGTCGATTCCAGGAAGAATATAGGGAGCCGATTAGAGAGGTAATTCTTGTATTTTGTCTGTTAATCATGTCTCCTTCTGGTCTTCTCAGCATCCCCTCTTCTGCTGTTATAGCCTTGCTTAGCTTATATTACTTAATGTTTTTAATTGTTATTGTAGGAAGGACAAAACAATGTAGCCCAACACTAAGGCAGAAAGGGGGTCAGTATAGCTTTCTACCCCAGTTTGGCTCATCTGCGTGGAGAGCTTGCTATTCCCATATCTACATTTGCCTTTTGGGTATCATGTACAGGAGAGAAGAATGCTTCATACATATTAAAGCATGAGGCATGGCTGAGGACTTGGAGGTCCATGTACATAAGTACATTAGTGGTACATCTGTAAATTTTGGGGTATATACCGTGGCGTTGATAGATAACTAGACACGTATCATGTAAATATATGTATACGCAACTAGATTATTGTGTAGACCATACCTCTGATGGGACAACGTAGTCCCATGAAATCCTAGGTTAAACTTCTATACTTGTTGCCAGACATGAGGCCGTCCATTTGGAAGGGTGTCATTGCGATTTTATGATTCTTCAATCATCGAGTTATTTACTACTTCCAATCAAAAATCATCGAGATTATAGCTCTAAAATTATAAATTGGCATGTCAAGCGGGCAGCCACGAAGTTCCTCCGGTCCTTGAAAGCAGTAAGCAAGATGTGAAGTGGATTTTTTCAGGCCGTGAACATTGAAGTATGAAACAACTACAATGAAGTGGATTTTCTCAGGCAGTGAACATGGTAGAATGAATCAATTACAAGCATGTGTAATGAATGCTAACGGAGATGGGAGAATACTGTGTACAGGCACTCTCTGACAAGCTATATGTTTTGTGCCACTCGCCGGCTTGACATCCAATGCAGACAATTTGAGAGCCGTACGCCCGTACCACACAAACAATCCCATATGATCCAGATACTCTTGATCAGAGTGAGTTTTTAACACACAAGCTCAATGGAATTGCTCGGCTCAAGCGTTTATTTATATTAACACACGTTCCCAAATTCTTAATTTCTACAAATTTGCACAAGATTTAAGAAAAAGCGGGAATGTACTAAAGTAAAACGTATAAGCTGCAATCTATATCAGCTTGAGGCAAAGCGGCAAATACCAGGACTACAAAAAATAACATCAGTGATCCTCATTGGGAATTCAAGTAGTACAGATGGTCTGTGACCAACACCGAACTAAAATCAAACACAATATCAGTTGCAAGATCAATAAATTCTGCAGTCGTACTAATAAATCAAAATTTAATGGCTGCAGAGAATACCTATGAAGTTTAATTACAGCATTGGATTTTCCTCAGATTTACTAAATACAATAGTATGTCTAAACTAAATAACCTAGAGGAGGGCAAAAACATGAAAAATAGAATAAAATGTGAAACAGAAACAACACGTACACATTCCAAGACTAATTTAATCCAAGTGGCCAAGCCGTTTCTTTGCCTATACACCTCCATTTAAGTCTTAAAATGTGTCATTTCATCTCAAAAACCAAAAAGAGAGGACTGCACAAAACAAATAGCAAAATTCTTCTACATGGAATCCAACTCATCTACATGGGGTCTAAACCTTTCCTTTCCTTTTAGCATCTAATGCCTGCATTAAATTCAACCTGTCATGAGACTAATAAAGATTTAGCATACAGCCACATATCTAAAAAGATGCACTACATAGCAGATACCTTATTCTGGAAAGTTCTCAGGACCAATACGATTATATCACGTAACCTACAGAAATATAACTGTATCAGATGTGCGAATTTTATTCCTATCATCAACCAAAAAATGCACTAGAGAATGCAAGTAGCAGAGAGTTAAAGGGGAAAGTTGACACCTAACATCGCTATCCTCATGATTTGGCTCTGTTATTCCCTGTGTGTTAAATGGTATATTCACACCCCCAGAACTAACTAAAACAAATTGAGTAGTGCGTCCATTCGGGATTTTCGTCTGCCAAGATGAAATCACAGCAAAATCAAATTAAACATGTCAGGTGAATCAAAATAGTCTAACATGATTGACCATTTATAACAAAACACAAAAAATATCAATGAACACATAATAGATCGTACCTGTAGATTTGATGAATATTTCTCTTCGATTAGAACTTCATCCCTGACCTTAATGTGGTAGCCAGCTCGTTTAAGTGTCAAGATGGCTAGTTCCCACTCATCAGAAGAATATCCCTGCTGTGCAAAAGGTGCAACTTAGCCTCGATTCTAGGATATTGTTTGATTAACTTTTTTTGGCGCCATGAGTAAAAACTCCGCACAACATAGTGCAACATAAAAATGGAAACAGCAGCCAGTCAACTTGATATCGGCAGGAAAGATGGCATTTTAATCCCATGTAATAAAATTGTAAATCTGAAACATGACTAGTTAGCATTCAAGCACTCAGACAGGTTAGTCCCAAATAAATTTTCTTTAATAGCATGATGGCTTCAAAAAATATTGTACGCATAATAGAAATTCAAGACAGCATATAACATAAAACTCAAGCAATAAAATAGGTATAGCGCATGTAATGATTCATCCATCCATTTCCAGGAATTTTTTAAGCGAACTGAATGATTATTAAATATGAGCTTCCAATTGAAGAGGTAAGAAAGCCCCCTAACTCCCAAAAAAGAAGAGTCGAAAGACAGCAGTCATGACTTCAACTTAAATTGCAAACTCAACAGTCAACAGTTTATCAAAGACCCATAATGGAACAGCCGTAAGTTGTAAAACATGGGTTATGACTACAGTAACAACGATTCAAAGCTTTCAAAATATGATACACAACATCTTGAAGAAGAAACAGTAGAAACATGTTTTCTGATCATGGGGCACTATACCTTACTAGTAAATATAGATTGATGGTAAGTAGATATTTTAAACACATACCAGCACAAGAACATTAAACTGAGCTTTCCCATTCAAGATACACATATCAATAGTATTCTGCATCTCCGGATCTGCAGAAACATGAATAGTACATGTGATGCTTATTTTGAATGTGATATGATACACAACATCTTGTAATGAATGTGGCAATAGTACCATGTAGCTGAATTACAGGTGATGCTTATTTAGAGACCAAAGAAACAAAAACTTATCTGCAACAAGCTATGGAAAGCTTATTCATTTTTAGGTAATTATTTATGTTGCCTGTGTCCAATGGTTCTAGTGATAGGTCAGCACATAGAGTTATCATATTCACGTTCTTTCGGCCATAGTCATGAAAACTGGACTGGATCAACAGTTGAACAAGGAAAAAAGGAACCAGAGTGTGCTGGCTTTGCTTTGAAGACCATTTATGAACTTTGAAAAAAAAAAGAGCAAAACCAGTGGTTTTGTAAGAAAGCCACTGCACTGGACGGTCTTGGGCCGAGCAGTTTGTATTCAACATGGGGTGGTGGGAGTGAAGCGCCATGACTTGGGCTGACCTTGCGCAGTCAGTCTGACTGATGGTGCGCGAAGAGCTGTTGCTCCCAGGATCCCATTGCATATGCCACCTTCCCCTATCAGTCTCTCTCAATCTTTCTATATATCCTGTCTCTTCTCCCAATGAAGATAAGTTCCATATCAAGCAAACCAACATTGCACTATGCTTGATCCATGGTTTCATTATGCTGGAAGAGTTTTGGGGGCGTGGCACATCATAGCGCAGAGGTGAAGGCCTCACATGGAGCATTTATTGGCAAAGTCTACAGCCAGCCAGAAGTAAATGCATGCACAGATCGTCCTTGTAAAGATCGGACCCTAGAGTGAGATGTATATTGATTTAGGCTGCGTTCTAAAGGGCTTAACGGCTGGGCTACTCCCTCGGTTTCCGTTAGCACGTTTTTCAAACTACTAAACGGTACGTTTCGTGCGAAAACTTTCTATATAGAAGTTGCTTTAAAAAACAAATAAATCCATTTTTCAAGTTTGTAATAATTAAAACTTAATTAATCATACGCTAATGGCTTGTCTCGTTTTGCATGCCAGAATAAGCTAAACCACTTCAGCCGTATCGAACGAAGCCTTAACTGTTGTGCTTCATCCTTCCTTCCACACACCCAATACAATTTCCGAGAAAAAATAATATACATACTAAAGTATTACTCCCTCCATCCCAAAATATAAGCACTTCTGGAGTTTTTATGGAGATTAAGGAGAGAGGTGAAATTAAATGAGGGATGGTTGTTATTAGTTGAGAGTTGAGACAAGGAAGTAGGTGGAGAAATTAAATGAGAGATGAGGGAGCTATTAGGAATGTATATAGCCTTATATTAGGAATGTACTGTATTAGGAATGTATCTTTGTATTCCTTGTATTACTCCTTTCATTGAGGATCCCCTGCACCATTGGGCGTATATATATACATGGTCACCCTCCATATTGGGTAAGAGGTGTTTCCCTTCTACAAGGTATCAGAGCCCCGGGTCCACCCCTAGGCTCCCATCCGCTGCTTCCCCCTGGTGCCGACGCCCTCTCCTCACAGCACCGGCGCCCTCCCTCCTCCCTAGAGCTGTCGCCCTTCCTGCCCCAGCGCACCACCTGCCGGCGCTCCCCTTCCTCCTGCCGGCGCCACCCCTGATGTTGACGGATTCAATCCAGTCCACCATGGCAGCCACCTCCGGGTCTCTCTCTGCTGCCACCACTGTCTTCATCAGCCCCTATGCCACCGTCTCCATCAAGTCACATGTGCCGATCGTCCTCGACCTTCAGCACCCCAACTTCAACAAGTGGAAGGCTTTCTTCCGCTCCCTGTGCGGGAAGTTTGGTCTTCTCGACCACCTCGACGGCCCTCCTCCGCCCGACGCCGACCCTGCCTGGGAACAAGCCGACTGTTGTGTTAGCAGTTGGCTCTTCGATTCCGTCGCCGACGACGTACTTGACCTCGCCATGGAACCAGACCAGACCGCCCGCGAGCTATGGATCACCATCGAGAGCTTATTTCAGGCCAACAAGGAACCCCGTGCCATCTTCTTGAGCGACGAGTTCCACTCAACGACTCAGGGACATCACTCCGTCGCCGACTACTGCCAACGCATGAAGATGGCAAAATGGCTGCTGATTCGCTCTGCGATGTTGGCCACCCCGTCACCGAGTCTCAATTGGTTCTGAACCTGCTGCGCGGCCTCAACCCTCGCTTCTCCAACACGGCGGATAACATCGTGAGCGCCCCTGTGCTCCCAAGCATCGCCACTGCCTAGAACATCCTCGTGTCGAAGGAGTTGCGCCTTGCTAACGAGGCGAAGGTGCAGTCAGCAACTGCATTGCTGGCGGCCGATGCCTTTGCCTCCTCTTGCATCTCGGGTGCCTGCCACTCTACCTCTGCCCCCGGCAGCCAGGCCTCTTCCCAAGGACGCAACAGCAACAAGCAGAACAACAATCGCAAGAACGGTGGGCGCAAGAATTCCCAGCAGCAGAACAGCAACAGCGGCAACTTCTAGCCGGCCGCTACCCCTCGCCCGGCTGGGCCGTGGGTCTATTTCAACCCATGGGCTGCCCAACCGTCGGCCTAGCGATCTCCTGGGGCCAGCCTCCTCGGGCTTGGCCGTTCCAGCAGGCCCACACGACCTTTGTAGGCCCGTACTCCTCCGCACCCTCCGCTGCTCCACCAGCCGCCCTGGTAGGCCAGCCCGGGTGGGATCAGGCCGGCCTCGTCGCCACCCTGAACCAGATGCAGCTCCACAGTTTGAGCCCATGGGTGCTCGACACCGGCGCCACGTCCCACGTCTTCCTGTGACAGTATCCTCGTCACTCGTTTACCTAACTCTCACACTTTCATTACAGTAGGCAATGGTCATACTATTCCTGTTACATCATGTGGCACTTCTTTTTTACCTGTAGGAACCACTAAATTTGCTCTTAAGAACATCCTTGTCGCCCCTTCCTTGGTTAAAAATTTACTTTCTGTTCGCCAATTTACCTATGACAATCATTGTTCCATTGAGTTTGACGAATTTGGTTTCTCTATTAAGGACCTATGGACACGGTGCGTGATTCTTCGTTGCAATAGTCGCGGCGACCTCTACACTCTACCAGCTGCCATACCCCCTGTTGCCGCCGCCCACTGCTTCCTCGCCACCTCATCCACTCTATGGCACCGTCATCTCGGCCACCCTAGTCCTGCCGCCATCCACACCCTACAGAAGATGTCATTTATTTCTTGTAATAAGACAAACCATTCCCTCTGTCATGCTTGTCAGTTAGGCAAACACACCCGTCTCCCTTTCTCCAGCTCTTCCTCCAGCACATCGTCTCTCTTTGAACTTGTGCACTGTGACGTGCGGACCTCTCCGGTTGTGAGCAATTCTGGCTATAAGTTTTATTTAGTAATGCTTGATAATTTCAGTCACTTTTGTTGGACCTTTCCCCTCCGCCACAAATCTGATGTGCACCACCGAATTGTTGAGTTTGTTGAGTATGCCTCCACCCAGTTCGGCCACTCGGTTAAGTGTCTCTAGGCCGATAATGGCACCAAGTTTGTTAACAACACCACCACTTCCTAGCCAGTCGTGGTGCCCTACTTCGCCTCTCGTGCCCTTACACTTCCCTGCAGAATGGCAAGGCTGAACGCATGATTCGCACCATCAACAACTCCATCCGCACCCTCCTCATCCAAGCATTTATGCCTCCATACTAGGCCGAAGCTTTAGCCACCGCCACATACCTTCTCAATCGGCGACCGTCCTCGTCTGTGAAGCATTCCATTCCCTTCCAACTTCTTCACCGCAAGGTCCCAGATTACTCCAACCTGCGTGTCTTTGGCTGCCTTTGTTATCCTAACCTTAGTGCCACGACTCCACACAAACTCGCTCCTCGCTCCGCGACTTGCGTGTTTCTTGGTTATCCAACCTCGCAAGGGTTACCGATGCTTACATTTCCACTCGCCGTGTCATCATCTCACGTCATGTCATCTTCGACGAGACACGCTTTCCGTTTGCGGCTACGCCCACGGCTGTCTCCTCATGCAGGATGACAGCTCCACTCCAGCGGTCGCTCCATCCTCCACAGGTGTTGAGAAGCCGCGCCCTTCGTCGGTTGCTCCGTCCCCTGCGGACGTCGAGCAGCCGCTGCCTTCCGTGGCCGCTCCCTCTCCCGAGGTCGAGCAGCTGCTCATCCTGGCCTATCTCCCGTTTGGGTCTCCGGGCGGGCGGTCCAGTCGGTTGTCTTCAGCAACTCCTCCCTCGGCTAGGCCCGTCTTCGCCTCACCCACACCGCGCACCGACACGACGGCCCCGACATCAGTTGGTGTTCGTTTGGTGCCACCAGCCACGTATGCCTACCAACGCCGCCCACAGCCGGCGCCTGCGGCGGTTCCCGCCCTAGCCATGGCTCCTTCACCGTCCCCGGCCCCGGCGCCGCCTTCTCCACCGAAACAGCTCCAGCACCACCATATGGTGACTCGCTCCTAGACTGGCTCCTTACAGCCGGTTGACCGACCGACCTTTTCAGCCACCCACACTGCTGTCTCGCCGATTTCGGTGAACTACCCCAGCGAGTTGGCCGACCCCAACTAGTACGCTGCCATGGCAGATGAGTACAAGGCCCTGTTCGACAACAGCACATGGCGATTGATGCCTCGCCCTCTTGGTGCCAATGTTGTGACGAGCAAGTGGATTTTCAAACACAAATTCCAATCTGACGGCACTCTTGCTCGTCACAAGGCTCGCTGGGTCGTTCGAGGCTATTCACAGTAGCACGGGGTCGACTATGACGAGACGTTCAGCCCGGTCGTTAAACTGTCCACTATCCGGGTCATTCTCAGCATCGCCTCCTCCCGTGCCTGGCCGATCCATCAGCTCGACATGAAGAATGCCTTCCTTCATGGAAACCTGGAGGAGACCGTCTAATGTCAGCAGCCGTCTGGCTTCATCGACCCCTCTGCCCCTCATGCCGTTTGCCTATTGTAGAAGTCTCTTTATGGCTTGAAGCAAGCCCCCCGTGCCTGGTACCAGCGGTTTGCTACATACATTCAATGATTGGGATTCGCAGCTTCTGCCTCCGACACGTCCCTCTGTCTACAAAGCTGGAGACCATGTCGTCTACTTGCTGCTCTACGTCAACAACATCATTCTCACCGCCTCTTCACCGCCTCTCCTTCAGCACTTTACGGCACGCCTTCACTCGGAGTTCTCCATGACGGATCTCGGCGACTTGCACTTCTTCCTCGGCATCTCCGTCACGCGCTCCTCCGACGGCCTCTTTCTGTCACAACGACAGTATGCTGTTGACCTCCTTCAGCGAGCTGGCAAGGCTGAGTGTCACCCTACAGCGACTCCCATGGATGCTCGGGCCAAGCTCTCTGCCTCTGATGGTGCTCCAGTTGCTGATCCCTTAGAGTACAGAAGCCTCGCCGGTGCTCTTCAGTACCTTACGCTAACTCGTCCTGAGTTGGCATATGCAGTCCAACAGGTGTCTCTTCATGCATGACCCACGCGAGCCTCACCTTGCCTTGATCAAGTGCATCCTGCGCTATGTCAAGGGCACACTCTCCACTGGACTCCACATCGGCACCAACCCCATCCAGTCCCTGACCGCGTACTCTGAAGCTGATTGGGCTTGGCTGCCCTAAATCCCGGCGATCCACCTCTGGCTACTGCGTCTTCCTCAGCGACAACCTGGTCTCTTGGTCTTCCAAGCGCCAGACAACAGTCTCCCGCTCCAGTGCTGAAGTTGAGTACCGCGCTATGGCTCATGCCGTTGCCGAGTGTTGTTGGCTGTGCCAACTCTTACAGGAGCTCCATGTCTCTCTTGCTTCTGCGACGGTCATCTACTACGACAATGTCAATGCTGTCTATATGACAGCCAATCCTGTCCATCATCGCCGCACGAAATTGAGATCGACATTCACTTCGTCTACGAGAAGGTTGCCTTGGGACAGGTCCGTGTGCTCCATGTCCCGTCGTCACATCAGTTCGCGGACATCATGACCAAAGACTTACCCATCCAGTTATTCACTGACTTCAGGTCCAGTCTTTGCGTTCGTGAACCTCCCGCTGCGACTACAGGCGGGTATTAGGAATGTATATAGCCTTATATTAGGAATGTACCATATTAGGAATGTATCTTTGTATTCCTTGTATTACTCCTCTCATTGAGGATCCCTTGCACCATTGGGCTATATATATACATGGTCACCCCCCCCCCCCCAGATTGGGTGAGAGGTGTTTCCCTTCTACAGGAGTAGGTGTAGTAGTAGCTATATTTTTGGGACAAAAATTTGAACGCTAGAAATAGCTATATTTTGGGACTGGGGGAGTAATATATAGACCAGCTGTTTGTCTGGTGAACTGAGGCCAGCAATCTCCAGTCCGGTTTCAACAACTGCGATTTCTGCTATAAGCAAACATGTATTTTTCCACAAACTGAGGTTGCACCAATGCTACAGCCATTTATGTATTTTTCAAATAAAGATCTGAAGGTAATAAGAGCAATGCACATAGAAATTTGGATGTTTCTATATTAAGATGTTTCTGCTACAATATGGCACAGCCTTACAGCAAGAAAGTTAATGCATAGAAGGGAAATATGATAAAAAAAATTGCATTGCCACTATGGTCAAATTTTAATTAAATATTGTCAAAGGATTAATCTGTGAAACCTACAAAATCATAAAAAATCTAATATATGTGAACCCGCCCTTTTACCGACAGGATACCTTTGGCTACTGTGTATTAACACAAGCATTTCTGATAAATTTCAAAAAGTGTCATTGAAAGTATATCAATTCCCATATGTTGATAAAATAATATAGCAGTCCTGGCAATATCATAATCCATACAACCAACGGTCCAAAAGTAGCAGCAAGCCAGCAACACACACATCATAAACTCACCGCAAGTTATCTTGTTCCCACTGTTAGCAAACTCCGTCACCAATTCACCCTACAATGAAGAGGAGCAACTCATCAAATTAACATGCATAGCAATCTAGGTGGGATTACTGCCATAGTAAAATAACCATGTGTCAGTAGTGTGGATAATTCTGTTTATAAAAGTTATAAAATTTAAGGCCCATGAATTAGCAAAAGATTGAAGCACATACTCATTATCTTATTATGTATGCGCAAGCATGTCTATAAGCTAAAAAAGGGAAGATCGATAACAATTGCCAACCTTTCAAATGTACACTTTTTGCATATATTATGATTATATAACAAAATACCAATAAATACACAACTAGATAATTATTTATGAATTAGTTAATTGTTTTTGGGCTGATGCCAGATCAAATAAAGAAATAGCTTAAAAAATAGGGTTGTAATCTGTAAGCTACCCAGCAGGCTATGGTTCACACATTGATGCAGCAAAGGATGAAACAAATACAACAGAACAAGATTGGGCTATCAGAATGCCAAGAAGATTCCAATACCCAAACTAGTTAATAACAATGCAAAGCATATAGTTACATGTAGTTGAAAACACAAAATGGATGTAAGCCTCCATGGAATACCAATAATGAGAAGCCACCGAATGCTTCACAAAAAAATGAGGATGGCACATTCCCAGCAAAAGAGCACATTAAGACTAAAGCAGTTGAAGGTGTTAATATTTCAATCCCAAGGACTGGACAGAAGGCCAAATTTTGAACGGCTAAGTACAAAATAAAGGTTTTAACCCTTCTAAAGGAGAAATGGCTCCCAAGTCAGTTTGATTGGATTTTCTTCCTAGAAATAGCTTTATCTCAAGAAGTTTACATTCCCTCCAGTTATCAAATAGATTAAGTTTCAAAATGCATGTAGCCAAACTCTTTGGACTCGGCCACTGCTAAACGATTGACGACATGAAATAACCGCATTGTAGTGCACTTTGCAGCAGATGAAATTCTATCTGAAATTGTACATGTGAATAACCTGGCGGGTATTATCATCCATAGGCGTGCAGTCTACAGCAAGAAGAGTGTCAACATCATCGGCAGTAATCACGTAGTCATACATTGTAGCACCTGTGTCACAAAATATATAGAGCTAGTCAATACAATCAAATTATTTCTGAGCAGCAACAAATGTGATGCAAGATAATCTCTTATATAAGATACCTTCAATAGACTGCCTGGTGCCATTATCAAGATATCTAACCCACTAGAACAATAACATTTCCGGATGAGAGGTTTTATTTCCAGAAGTTAACAGTTAACAAAGAAGATAAATAATTGCAATCAGGGATCAAAACTCAGAAAACAATGTACCTGGAAATTACAGAGAGTAGTACCATTGGTAGGGAAACCACATGCTGTTAATGTAGATCCTGGTATAGGCTTGCCGACAATTTGAAACCCCTCAATACCAGGCAAAGGATCATCTAGATAATAAATACAAATATTTCAATAGATATGATGTGGATCTTTTCTAGTTGCTTGATTAACTCTTTATTTACCATCAGCCGAATACTCTTGATTATCCTGCCTGTAGAACTGCGAGTCATCTAATCTTACTTCTCTAGGACCATTGTTTTCTTCAAAATAATTAGAGGGAGTAGCAGCCACTATATCCCTGAAAGAAAGGCCAGATAAACATCAAATCCCAAGATCTTTTCAATCAGATAACAGTTTAACTGAACAGCTATTAATTGTAGTTAGTAAAAGTATCTCTAAAACAAAACTTTGGCATACTGATGAAAATTGGATCCATGGTACATCTGTCCAGTACTTCGGTCATTTGAATCTTGAGCATACTGATGAAAATTGTTCCTAGTTGCATCCTGCAGATAAGACCAGGTCATGCATGGTGCTACAATATTAGACAACTAGGTACAGGACCATGTATACTATACCGTATTATAAGATGAGGAAGGCTTGTGTCTCAATGGAGTTGCTTGTTGATGATTGGAATTATTATATATATGTCCAGGTTGAGTTGTGTCGCCTAAACTGTCCTGAATCATTATAATAAACTGAGTGTCAAAAAAATAAAACTTTTGAAATATCAATATGCTAGTGACAGTATCTTACAATATAGCAGGCAAAAAGGCTGGCGTAATAAGCAACTAAAAGCAACAACTACATGCAAACATGCAGAGGGCATGGTCAACTATATGATATGCAAGCTACTCAATTGACATTTGTCCTTCCATAAGCATATATTCAAAGTTGACATGATTGTGCTGTGCCCTTCTGCACCAAGTTGAAATGGCACTGCTTTGACATAACCCTCAGACATGTGAATTGCCTACAAGTCTATCACTCTTGGTGCATGCAAATTCATTCATTTTAAAGAACGATGAATGATTATCGTTCAGTCACCCTGCCTAAAACTGATTATATGACCAAACAAGCCAATTATACAAGAACAAGGGACCTTTTTTCTCATATGTGGCCCAGCTGCCTAGTAGACCTGTTATTAAAACAGGGTGTGTACAATGTAAGTGAGCAGCAATGCCAACAAAGAGACAAAATCCACTTACACCAATGTCCGCAGATAAATATGGAGCCCAACGGTACCCCATATAGTCCTTTGCAAGATCTCTCACTATATTGGATAACTTGCATGCAAATCTGAAGTATTATTTTTCCATTACATAAAACGCGAAGCAAGTGTGAACATTTTTTACATAATTCTGCCACTGCAAACACGCACTGATGCACACACTCAACAACACACTTATCTTATTTGGATACACAGGAATTTCAGAGATTTCAGAGGTAATGAATAACAATATATTAGTTTGATCTCTATATTTTTTTTGTAAGTGTTAGAAGCAACATTCATCGGGCTGCTCACCCAAAATATGGGCCTCCATGATTACTTGCATCCAGACATCACATCATGTGATATTTCTTAATTCATAAATCCCGACAGATGCCCACATGACCACCCAAAAATGCAAACAGAGAGTGCAGCATTCATTGCCTAGGGTTTGCGTAACTATGATCACTTACATTTAAATATTTGATCTTCCATTGCAATTGCTGGTACAAGTGCTGAAAATTATGGCCAAGAGAAATGTATTACTTCCTCATGTCGGACATAGGGCAAAAAGTATAAAAATTTGCTAAATGAGTCCAGTTTTAAATATTAATCTAGGTCCAGGGTTTCTGCTTCAAGCAAATGAACCAACCTGACCACCAGATAATAGATATTCAAGAAAAGAATGGAAAAATAACTGACATGATAAATAAAGTAGAAAAATAACTGACATCATAGCTATAGTAGTAAAAGTAAGTAAAATGTCAACAGAGGTACTATGATTCTACTGAGATTATTTGCATCAAGACATGTAACATGTTATTTTACAGCCTAAGCCTAACTGCATAAAACAGTGGGCCGTCCAAGCAACAAACATGCTAAGAAAAAACCATGTAATAACTTTTTTGTAAACAACATAGAAGGCAACCTATATTAGGCCAATCTGTAGGTTATTGATAAGGAGTGACATGGAGATCATAGCAAAATTGTGCAAAGGTAGCTGTCAAGCGGTGGTAAAATCAATAGGTATCATTTCCTCTCAGTTTCAGTCTACATTATCGATTATACCTTATGTTAGCAGAATATATCTAAATAAATTCCAAACTCATATGCAGTGGTCTATGGAAAAAAATCATCATTATTACCATCTGAGTATCAAAAGGGCATAAGTTGAGATAATACTATGATAAGTATTCCCAGATTACGGACAATTCAGCTGATAATGACCAAGAAAGAGTTACCTTTGTACCGGTTGTAATGGCTGAAGCATTAAATTGAGGTGGGCGAACATTGTATTCTGCTAACATACTAAGCAATGAAGAAGTGAAGAAGTATAGCTCTTCTTCCTCAGCCTAGAAGAATAGTCAAAAGTAAGTATCTAGGTTGTAAAAAAGACAATAGCATGCAATAAACTTATAAAATGGCTAGCAATAACGAATGGTAGTTGAACTGGTAAATGCAACACAGAAAACATAGAAAATAGCTGTATAAACACACCACCCTAAAATTTATTCAGAAAAATGTCGATCATTCTCACACTAACAGCATATGTGAGCTCAGGATTAATGATGCAATCAGTATACTCACAGCAGTTGGCATTTTAAAAAAAAAATCACAAACTTTGGAGTAGCATCCAACTGAAAAATCCCATGATGAATAAACTTGACTATAGGAATTGAAATTCTAAATAACATGAGGCATATGTTTTTATATTCCTAATATGACAGTGCAAAGGTGACCAAATGGATCTATATATCTGTAATACTTTATAGGTCATAGAATTCTAATATTACCTACTTCTACCTATTTGTGATTAATTTGAGACTTTAAAATCTAGGTCCACCAAAAGAAGTGAGATCTTTCATTTTTTTATCTGATTAATGTAGAATTTCTAGGTTCCTAAGAAGATTTCACAGTTATAATTTGGCACCACAAAAGAACTTGATATTGACCGTTTCTTATTTATCTGATCAATCTAAGAATTTCTAGCCGCTCAAAGCAAATGTGGAAGCAACACTGTCCGTCAATTTGGAATTTCAGTAAAAAATATTTTATCGTAACATATTACAATTTAGACATAAATATGGCATCACTGTAATTTGTCTATCAAATAAAAAGATAATCTATAAATAATCAACCCAAAGAAATAGTCCTCTTTTTTCAGTTTTGACAATCAAACAAAGAATTTTTTATCTTGAGCCAACATTATTCTAATGTAGAGTAGCACCATACTTTCAGATCATTTGCTAATCTCATATTTTCCTCGAGATAGCTTTTTTTCTGGCTTAGTTGCTTCAAAGCACCAGATATAGCATCTTCCTGCTTCTCATCAACAGCCTACCACAGTAAAATTTGGGTTAATATGTCAATATGATGCTTTGCAATTTGGCCACACAGTAAAATGAAATTGATCATTCATTCAGACCATCCTCAAGTCAAAAAGCTTCCTCTCCAGAATATGTTTTTCACTCAGCAACTGTAGCTCCTACCAAGATAAGAAGTAACTATATTGGAGTTAAGCAGAAGTGGTAAGAGAAAAGGTTAAAAGCATTTGTGTGTGTAAAATAATTTTAAAAAAGTCACACTGGGTAGCTCATACTTTGAGAGAAGCATCTGCAATTTGCTTGCGAAGCAATAAGATCTCTTCCTCTTGTGACTGTGATCTAAAGTACAGCTCCTGCAACAAAACATTAGAGCCTTGGAAAGCAGAAAGCACAGACTGAAAGAACCAGTGGTCAGTGCGATTCTTGCAGAGTTACCTTAGTTTCTGGATCCATCAAACGAGTAATAGAATCTTCTGCAGTCAAGTCATTGTGCAGGGATGCACCCTGGAGTTGATGCCTGAAAGCACAAGGTATAGCCTCATTTCTCAAAAAACAAAAACGTGAGTACAGTCTAAGAGTGTGCCCACAATAGTTGTATTTCTCACAAGAATGAAGGACCTCACTAGAGTGTCGGTGTTTACAGCAGAGGGTTTAGCATCACCATTTTGCAAACCGTAGTCCCTAACAGACAACGTCACGTTAGTCCTGGTAAGCTCATTTCCAGCATGGTGATCCTCGTTAATGAAATCAACTGGGGCATCGAATGGATCACGCATATTCTTCCCCTGTAGAAGATAGGAATATCAGCTGATCAAGCACATGGCATGATGGCAGCATGACAAAAACATAACACATGAATATTAGCATACCTAGTTTGATCATTAATAACCCAATGTAAGTTAGTAGTTGGTTTAGTCCGATCACCTGCGTTGTATTCGCTTATATTCTACACGAGGATAAACCCAACGTACTAATGACAGTGTCCACGAATGGGTCAAGCAAGAGGAAGTACATCACAATACACAATATCTCCCACCCCCAGCAACACTTCAAGGCTCCCTCCCTTCTGGAATCAGACACTTCGAACCCCAAATACGCGCATTTGGTCACACGTAAAAACGCCAATAACAACACGCGCTAGCGCAGAACGCAAAAACGTTAACCCAAAGGCGCCGTGCTCCCTCCCCCCATAAACTACCATTTCCAGCACAAACTCGACCCACAAACACGCACCAATAAGCATCCCAACCTAGCACTCCCCAAAGCAAACCACAGCTCGCGATCGCAATCACAACACAGCTCACCGGAGAGGCAGATCACCGCAACCCACAGCGTGCTTGAATTGGACGACTCGGCGGCCAGGTTGGGGAGGGGCGTGAGGGGCTGTGCTTGAGCACAAACCTGTGCCGCGCAGGGTCGACGGGCTGGATCACGACAGGGAGAGCCTCGAGGAGGATTCCGGGGACAAGGGCCTCTCTCTCTCCCTCTCTCTTTGGGCCTGTTTGGCAGGGCTCCAACTCCTAACTCCAACTCCAGCCAGAGCTAGCTCCTATAGAATCTGGAGGTGACCTGAAAAGTGTTTGGCTAGCTTGATCAGCTCCAAAAATCCTAAAAGAGAGGAGGGGGGAAGATGGACCATACTACCCTTGGGGTTTTTTGCTGTTTACTTGATGTACGATTAATAATTGTTGATTATAAGGCATGAATATATGTTTGAAATTTCTCACCAATATATAAATGTTAATTGTACTTAAAAATTTCAACACCACAAGTATGCAAGGTAAAAAAATGACAAAATTGATATAACTAACATCAAGTCGATGCATGACATATATATAATGTTCAATAATAATAATTAGTAGCATAGTCATCCAAAGATAGAGCAAAATATCACAAAAGAACACATTATGGTATATGTCCATCATCCTGCAATACGACCAGCTAGGTCATCACGAAATGCAACCATAGGGCATATATATTTTCAGAGGGCAGATTTAAAGAAAATGCTACATCACTAGTAGAGACCATATATAATTTTCATGCAACAACAAATTACCTTCCCCATATTCTCAACTGATATACAGCAACAAACCTAGAGGCAATGATTTCAGTGCACAATTTTTCCCCATCTCATGACTATTCTCTACTATTAATTTCTCAAATCTGAAAATTCACTGACCTGACTAAACTATAAAAGAGTAGGTTTTTTAGCACAACTAAAAAAGAATTATTTGATGGTGAATTTGATTATCATGCAGGACACTTAGTACCTGCATATTACCACAGTTAAATGCAATGTACATTTCTATCAAGTATGTTTTACTCTATATACAAATGCTGTTGTGAGAAGGATAGTGTAAATATTTCAATAATTACTGGAGATTCATCGATTGGAAGAACAAACCCATTCTTTTGTGACATACCAAATAAATCTTTTCATCTTATAATTTTATTTAAATAGAGAAGTACAATCTGAAAATAAGAAGGAAACAAATTATGTAACAACATTCTATCAGCTGCATCAACATGAGATCTAAAAATCTAAATGTTGCTTCACTAAAACAACTAGACATAACTGTATACAATTTGTGTAAAAAACAACTCAAAGGATAGAAGAAAGAACCCAAAAGGGCAGAACTCAAAGTCCAATACATAATCCCCACCTAGCATTACAATACACATATAAAGGCCATTTGTTCGTTGCAATACACATACATTTACAATACACACATAAGGGCAGAACTCAAGGGTGATAATTTCAGATCTGCATTTTCCCCATTTGTTCGTTGCAAAATCGCAACCAATCAACCAAAATAATCAATCATTACCACAGAACTTAGGCACAATTGAAGGGAAGAGGTAGGGGAAATTTTAGGGTTTGTCCAAAAATTACCTTCTCAGGAACCTTGCGCCGCCCACCGCCGCCAGCCGCCGCCTTGCGCCGTCAGCCCCCTGCGCCGCCGCCCTGGGAAGAGACGGGAAGGGGAAGCCGGTGCGCCGCCGCCTGGGAAGAGACCGGCGCGCCGCCGCCGTCGACCGTGCTCCCCCTGTGCGGTCGAGCTCCTGCGGATGGAAGACGCCCTCTGTTCGCGGGTCGCGGGGGCCGAATCGGTACGGAGAGGGGGGTGGGAGGGGTAGTGCGGTGGAATTTACGGGTAATTTCACTATAAATTTATAGGTATTTCTGTAATACGGTCGGAGTTGGAGTTGCGCACCCACCTGCTCGCTCGCTCCAGCCGCCGAGGAAGCAACGAGGAAGGAAGGGGGACGAGGCACGCGGGTGGAAGAGAGAGAGGCGTGGGCGAAGGGAAGGGAAGGGCGAAAGACACGTAGAGAGTGCGGGTCGCTCTGGGCCGTATTCCACGTGCTCGAATTTCTTTGGGCCAACTTATGGGATGGGCCGGAAATTTCAACCGGGCCGGGCCGCTTCAACGCTAGACGCAGCCGAACAACCAACGGTTAGTTTAGGCCACGTTTGAAACGACAGAATTTTCAAGGAAATGTCATTTCGATTTTAGGCCGCGTTTAGAACGTAGGACTGACAAAAACCCAAAATTTTTAAAAGGGATGCATATGTCAAATAGAGTACTATAGACCGCAGGAAAAAATAATGGAATTATCTTTTGAATAGACTATAGGAAAGACATATATGATAGAGAGACTCGAAGAAAACTTTTCAAGAGACTGAACCTCATGCTACCTTTCCTCCAGAATTAAACCATACTGAAAGAATTTCATAGGATTCAAACATATACTATAATTCTTTATTCCAAAAGTTCATATAGAAAAAATCCTACAACATTCAAATCCTAAAAAAAAATACTCCATATTTCCTATGTTCCAAAGAGAGCCTTAGCAAGAATCAAAGGAAAATTTCATATTCCAAATGGGGTCAATTGCAATTTGCAAGTGCAAACCATGAGAAACAGGTGAGGCGAAGCGATTCAGATTTCAGAGCAAGAAATTCAGAAAGAAAAAAGAACGGGCAATCAATCAATCAGTTGCAAGGCAAGGAAGCTGGAGATCGATACAATGCCACACATGGGACTACGGAATCATCGATGTTACGGAAGCACGGGCTTGCGTCTGATTATATCTCCGCAAAGATTTTTCGAATTATGTAGCAGCAACTTGATTCCACAACTTGATTGCCTCTTTTATTTTAGTACTCTCTCGAGCATGCTGTTTCTAAACAAAAACAAAAAAGAAACAGAGCGCGTTTGAAAAAGCAGCGTGGTCCTCTTCTCCCTGTCGTCCCGGAAAGGCGATTCGTTGAAACAAGTTGCATTTGGAAAAATGCAGCAAATTTTGCCGGACTGACTCCCAAGGAACGCATGTGACAGCCACGCTACCGTTTTTTGCTTCTGTGGGGGACAGCAACTACGGGTGTCGCAGTTCACAACTCAAAGCTCAGACCCATAATTGGATTAAAAAATCCATTTTAGTTGCCCCTGTGTGCAGAAGAAAATTTACATAGACTAGTTATCATAAAGTTAGGATTAATAATACTTAGTGTAGATCGACCGTGTAAGAATTTACAAATACGTGCAATCATCACAGACAAATGCTTAAGACATCCTCTTGCACCCACTATAGAAGTAGTAACATGGATGCTCAAGACCAACTGTTCTTGATTAGAAGAGATTGGCAACTTCTTAATCTCCTCATGTACAATTTGGAGCTCCGGAAAATGGTACATCCAATTAAATCTACCACAGCGCACTTCACACGTCTATAAGATGTAACGTTTTTTCTTTGTAACCGGGATAAACTTCTTTCCAGCTTTTTGCTAGCTTATTTAAGCCGCGCGTAAAACGAGAAACGTCATTAGCGCGTGATTAATTAAGTATTTACTATTAAAAAGTTGAAAAATGGATCTATTTGCTTTTTTAAGCTACTTTCATATAGAAAATTTTTATAAAAAACACACCGTTGATCGTTTTGGGAAGCGTGCGCGCGAAATCCAAAAAAAATAAGCTGGGCCTCACTGGAGTGCCGAACAGGCCATAGAAGTGTTTTTACTTTGGGCCATGCAAATATGCAATACACTACTAGAACCATGGATATCTAACTGACTCAACATTGTCCTAAATTGTGTACACCATGGTCTATCAAGTTGCATTAAACTGCTACGATAGAAAAAAAATCATTAGGACATAACGTGGGTGATGAAAATAGGATAAAAGAAGGAAACCTTTGCAACCCTGCTCAGCCAAGGGGGTATTAAGGGCGCGTTTGGTAGGGATTCTGGAAGGTGATTCTCAATTGGATCAATTAGAGCTGAGCCAAACGGGCAAAAAAAAATCCCCCCGATTCTCAGCCGAATCGATCCGCTGTGATTCTCAATTTTACATATGAATGGAGAATCAGGCAAAAGATGGCTTCTCGTGAAAATCCAACAAACAAAAATTGAAAATCCCCATAAGAATTTACAAAATACCTATAAGAATCAGAATCGCAAGATCAGAATCATAGAATCTGAAGCTCTACCAAACAGACCTTAAATCTTAAAATCGTAGCCATTCACATCAACCAGTGAACTAGCCGATTAATGCTTCTATAAGATGCTACTAGCTAATCCCTCCGGCCAAAAAAAAACTTCATTTTAACATATCTCACTCATATTAATACCAAGCTAAAAAACTATAATGTCCTCTACTTTGTTAAACTCTAATATATTTATTCTCTATTTTAACAAACTGCAATATAATTGTCCCCACTTTAACAAACTTCAATACATTTGTCATCCATTTTTATAGACTTCAATACATTTATCGATGGATTGATACCCGACCGTAGTATCCGTGTGTATATATAGCGTATTTGAGAATATATGGTAAGGCCGATATGAAGATACAAACAAAGATAAAAGGAGACATGGATTTTTATACAGGTTTAGACCTCTTAGAAGTCATAGCCCTACTCTTGTCTAGCCGGAAAGCCGGTGCTTTTCACTATATCAATCTCATGAGTATAAATTATGGGGAAGAAACTCTAATCTAGCCTACCAGTATGTCGGAGTGGAGTTCGGGTATGGTGGTCGGCAGCTAGTTGCTGTCGAGCTCCTCCAATGTCAATTAGATTAGATTGAGCGTATGTGGCTTCTGTTGGCTTCTTTATGGATTGTGTTTGCTTATCTTGGCTTGTCTTGGCCTCTTCCTCCCCAAGGGGTCTTGTATTTATACCCTCGGATATCCCCTTGTCCAAGTAGAACTAGGGAGGCATATTAGGATACGAATCCGAACAATCCTGGTAGGGCCTGAGTAGGGCTCTGTATTTTTTCCTTATCAAGTACTCATTCCTTATCTGCTCCAAACTCTATCCATACGTATGGGGTTTGTTTCCGTATAGAAATTGGTATGTTGTACTACCTCAAGGTATGTGCATGTCTATGGGCTATCCCATATTTAGTATATTAACAGTAGCCCCCTGAATTCTACTCAAATGAAGATGTCAGCTAGTCTAACTGCTACAAGGAATCAATCTTGTCGGAGTAAATAAATGTAGTAAGCGTTTTACCGACTAGGTTAGGTCCAACGTCTTTGATCCTTTCATTCAAGCAGCCTATCAATGTAGCCGATTATTAAATTTGAGCAGAGTTCAGAACTTCGTCCGTCTAAGTGTGAGCATATAATCTCAACAGAGTATCCACTTATTATATATATATTCTTTCTTTCACCTGAAATACTCGAATAATCATGTCAGTAAACATTAAAGCCCCCGAGCAGTGTTGGGGAGCTCTATATAGGTGTTAAGCGTGAGTAAATAAATACATATATTAAATACCTAATAAAACCTTTGTACCCAAATACAATTTGTCCATAGTCACAAACTTTTATATTTTCTTGCTCCGACCAGCATTATGTTGTCTTCCTTACATGACTCATTCCGACCACAAACCCTTCGAGCGTTCCGGGTGGTCCCAGATCATATCTCGTGGTTACACTTAGTCAGAACAAGATATTCGAGACTATGCCCTTTGCTAGTTAATAATAAGAAAAATTCAAGCTTGTCTAGTACTCGAACAATATATACATATCCCATAATTTGATAGTATGAAAGCCACCTAGCCCTTGACTACTCAGATAATTTAGAGTCTAACATGTGAGTAGTCAAAAAAACACAAATATAGGAAAATATATTTGCCAACATTGGGAATAGCATGGTATATTATATGATACTAGCAATCGTGCACGTGCATCGCATCTCAATAAATATGTAATCCAAATACACGCTACACGTAATACAACAACGAGTCTTATTGTATAAAAAGAAAATGGCTAAAAACACATATAAACCTAGTAGCACACAACTGGTTCAACCTTAATTATATGCAAATTTTAAGCATACAGTGACCTAATCATTAAAGCATTAGAAAATGCTAAAATCATTTGGATTAATACACCTTTGTTAGAATTGAATATCCACAGGGTTCTACAACTTTAATGTTAAATACCAACAGTATTTACACAAATATGTTCACACAACCACTTGCATATAACTGCCACAAGAGTCAATATTGACATATCTATACTATATACTCTGTAAGATTTTCAACAAGGAGGCCACATAGCTAGATGATCACTATAAATAGCTTATAAATCATCACCCCTAGGAAGCATAAAAGAACTCTCATAAAAGAGCAAATCAAACAAACAATGCTCATGTTAAAATAGCTTCTAATCAATGCTCGTAAGAAAGGATTTCAACAATTCAATGCAGAGTCATAGATTCATTGATTAGGATTCAGGTAAACTCACAAAAACAAAACCAAGAGCTGCATCATTGCCATGATCAAGACAACAAGACCATGCTCATGCCACTCTGCTCCTTATGCATTCTGCCACTTGCGCCCACATGTAGGCTCTATTATCTGCATCTTTCAATGGCATTTGTAGGAGTAAATTTCACAAAATTATAGATACTTTGATCAACATTTCGATGAACAGATGGAAGCAACCATACCTAAGACATTCTAAGCCATCGTCGGCCATCTTGCATTTCATAAGCTGCCTCAGCGAAAGGCTCCGCGCCAGCTAGCATATCAGCTCGCCGCTGACCCTGGCAGCTATATGCTCTATTGCGTCCAGTCTCTCCTATAGTAATTTTCCTGAACAAAGATCATTATACTTACAAACTCATGTCTGAAGGTACAATTAGAACCACATAGAAATGGTTGTTGTTTTAAAAATAAGTGAAATCTGAAGGGAAAAAGAGATAGGAGTTTGGCAATTTAGTTAATATAAAACATTGGTGATTTCTTTGAAATAAATGAGTAATGAACCCTCCATTAAAAAATACATGGAATTTCTTAACAGGGGATTTGGCAAAATGACATAGCTAGCCAACAAAATCCAACAAAATGACATGCTAGTTCAAGGCTAGTTAATGAGCTTGATATATGCCTAATATATATATTGTATGATTAAACATGTACTTCCTATCTCACGTTTTGGTGATCTGAATAAACAATAGAAAATCAATTTGTAGTTTGTTCTTGGAGTAAAGCCAACCTGTACAATAGGCCGGTTAGCTTCGATAACTTAAATTCAACATTCCATATATCACACTGTCGGCGAAATGGGACAGGGGGTCCCACATGCCCTGGGGACGCGTGGGTCTTCGGCCACGTCAGCTCCACCAGGGTCCACAATCTACACCAGTGATAGCCGACTACAGTTATTTTCCAGCTAAGTACCTAGAGCCCGGGAACCACCCGGTCCCGAGTGCTCTTCCCCCCGACTGCCTCGGCCCCGGGTCCCGGGAGCCGACCGTTCCCGGGAGCCGATGCCGACTACCCCGGTGCCGACTGCCCCCGATCGGCTCGGCCCCGAGTGTGGCCCCGAGAGCCGATCGCCTCGGCTTGCCGGGCCGATCCACCCGAAGAACTCTAGTGGACCAACTCACTAACTACTCTGCCACGTGTGGGCGTCTCCCGATGGCCCCCCGTGGACCTCCGACCGTGCTGTCAGAAGACTTTTTTGACTATGGAGGCTTCGTTCGCTGTGTAGTCAGAAGCTTTTGACTATGCAGCCCCCCCTCTTTTTTCTCCACGACCAGACGGCTCGTCACATCCTCACGTCCCGAAGACTAGGCCGCCCGCGGCCGACCTACCCCGGCGTGGGCGCAGCAGGCGGCAGCAGGCGGAGACGTGCGACAAGACTGCGACAAGACAAGTCACACCTAGCTCTCTCACGTGCATTCAGCATTGTGGACTCCCCTAGTTCTATAAAGGAGGATCCAAGCCACCGGGGGGGGAAGAGGGCTGATCTCTGCTCTATGCTCCTGAGCTCACTCTAACCACTGTTCTTCTTCTCCGGCTCCGGCCGTGAGCTAGCTTTACCTTGTAACCACACTACCACGTTCATCCACCTCATAGCAAAGCACACAGGAGTAGGGTATTACGCTCCGGCGGCCCGAACCTGTCTAAAACGCGTCTCGTCTCTGTTCCTCCCGATCGTCACGGTTCGGACCGTCCGGACCCGAAATGGACGGTCCGATCTCCTCTTCTCCAGCTTGGGCCCCCTGTTCCTGAGCGCCCATTGACCCACCGGACGCCGACTTAGCCTGAGAATTACTCCCCTGGCCGAATCTCAAAGGGGGGTCTCCTGACTTCCTGCAGTCGAGGTTTCATCCTCCGACCGCTGGCGCGCCAGGTAGGGGGAGTTTCCTTTTCAGGTGTTACGCCGGCGCCTCCAACATCGACGCGCTCCATGGCAGGAGGCCACCATCATCGTCGAGACTACGGCGAGGGGTCCGGCGGCTATACCCCGCCGGGCAACGCGGTCCCCGACAGGGGTCCTGGAGAGGACGGCAGGCTCTCACTTTCCGCGCTACGGCGGAACAGGAGGAAGCACCAGAAGGCCAAGGCGGCAGCCGAGAGCTACGCCTTGGCGGCTGCGGGCAGCCCCCGGAGCTATGATGCCCGCGGAGGCGATGGTCGCGGCAAGCGGCGAAAGGCCGCACGCGCGCCGCCACCGCCGGTGACAACCCAGAAGTGGTGCCCCCTCCACCAGACGGGCTGGCACGACATCGCGGAGTGCCGCGCCGTCCAATGCTCACCCGAGCGCCTCAAGCCGGCCGCAGCCCGCGGGTGGTGCGCCTTCCACGACACGGACCGGCACGACATCACGGAGTGTCGTGCCGTCCAGCGTTTGGCCGAGCGCCTCGAGCCGGTCGAGGCCCGGAGGTGGTGCGCCGTCCACGAGACGGATTCGCACGACCTCGTGGAGTGTCGCGCCGTGCACAAGTTGGCCGAGCGCGTCAAGAAGTCCCGGCAGGAGCAATAGCAGGCCCGAGCTCGCTTCCTCTCAAGGGACCTGAGCCCGTGCGGTCGAGCCCCTGGCTCCCAGGCTCATAAATAGCCCCGGTCGGAGCTTAGCTCCCGGGTGAGCAAATAGCCCCGGTCGGAGCTTGGCTCCCGGGCGCGTCCTTAGCCTCGGTCGGAGCTTAGCTCCCGGGCGCGCGCAAATAGCCACAGTCGGAGCCCCTGACTCCCGGGCTCACATTTAGCCTCGCACGGAGCCCCCTTTTGGTTTAATGGAAATCTCTCCTCTCCCCCTTTATTAGAGGAAGCCTTCCCCTTTTCCTTGTCATAGGGTACAACTGCCCGGACTCCATCGGACGCGATGGCGAGTCCGGGCGGTTCGTCCCGACTCAGTCCGAGGCCTCCGGGCCCAGGCGCACATAGGGTACGACTGCCCGGACTCCATCGGACGTGATGGCGAGTCCGGGCGGTCCGTCCCGACTCAGTCCGGGGCCTCCGGGTCCTGGCGTGATAGTCCGGACCACGCCGCCCTGTCGAGCGCGAGTCCGGGCAGAGGGTCTTCTCCCGGTGTCAAGAGCTCGCTCCCTCTCAAGGGACCTGAGCCCGTCCGGTCGGAGCTTAGCTCCCGGGCGTGCGTAAATAGCCCCGGTCGAAGCTTGGCTCCCGGGCGTGTACTTAGCCCCGGTCCGAGCCCTTGGCTCCCGGGAGCGTACTCAGCCCCGGTCAGAGCTTGGCTCCCAGGCGCGTCCTTAGCCCCGGTCGGAGCTTAGCTCCCGGGCGTGCGTAAATAGCCCCGGTCGAAGCTTGGCTCCCGGGCGTGTACTTAGCCCCGGTCCGAGCCCTTGGCTCCCGGGAGCGTACTCAGCCCCGGTCGGAGCTTGGCTCCCGGGTGCGTCCTTAGCCCGGTCGGAGCTTAGCTCCCGGGCGTGCGTAAATAGCCCCGGTCGAAGCTTGGCTCCCGGGCGTGTACTTAGCCCCGGTCTGAGCCCTTGGCTCCCGGGAGCGTACTCAGCCCCGGTCGGAGCTTGGCTCCCGGGTGCGTCCTTAGCCCGGTCGGAGCTTAGCTCCCGGGCGTGCGTAAATAGCCCCGGTCGAAGCTTGGCTCCCGGGCGTGTACTTAGCCTCGGTCCGAGCCCTTGGCTCCCGGGAGCGTACTCAGCCCCGGTCAGAGCTTGGCTCCCAGGCGCGTCCTTAGCCCTGGTCGGAGCTTAGCTCCCGGGCGTGCGTATCTAGCCCCGGTCGAAGCTTGGCTCCCGGGCGTGTACTTAGCCCCGGTCCGAGCCCTTGGCTCCCGGGAACGTACTCAGCCCCGGTCGGAGCTTGGCTCCTGGGTGCGTCTCTAGCCCCGGTCGAAGCTTGGCTCCCGGGAGCGTACTCAGCCCCGGTCAGAGCTTGGCTCCCAGGCGCGTCCTTAGCCCCGGTCGGAGCTTAGCTCCCGGGCGCGCGTATCTAGCCCCGGTCGAGCCCCTGGCTCCCGGGTGCATGTTTCCCCCCGGTCCGGTCACGGAGAGCTCGCTCCCTCTCAAGGGCCTGAGCCCGAGGGAGCTGAACTCGAGTCCCGGCAGAACCAGTAGCAGGCCAAGCGCGGCCGAGGCGATTCGGACGGTCCGTCCCCTCGACGGAGGGTCCGGTCATCACACCTCGGACGGTCCGACCCTTAGGCGGACGGTTCGATGCCCGCTCCCGAGCCGGAACAGCTTCAACAGGGCGCTAGTACCCGGACCGCGTCGCCTCGGCAAGGGCGGGTCCGGGGAAGTCGTCCCGATATGGTCCATGTCCTTGCCCCGGCCTCGTGCCCGGGCACATGTTGACAATACATATCGAATCTTATTCCAGTCCGGGGCCCCCTGGGTCCCGGGCACATATTTGAGCCGAGGCACGGATTCCTGAATCCGTGCCCCAGGCCCGACACCGAGGAGCCGAACCAGGGCGGCCTCGCCAAGGCAAGTGCAAGCCTAGGAACGCGACACCCGGAGTAGGGCGCGGAGCCCGGACAGCACCGCCCCGGCGAGAATGCATCCGGAAGGCCGTCTCACATTCCATATTTCAAGCCCGGGCCTCCGGAACCCGGCTTACATCAAAAACGTATTCCAGTCCGGGGCCCCCGGGTCCCGGACACATCCTCCGCATGATAGTCGGGGCCCCCGGGCCCGAGCACATGCCGGTCTCGGGCTCGCGAGGGAAGCGAGTCCGAGCTCCATCCCTAGGCGCATCAAGTATTTTCACAAATCTATCTGTATAAACGACCTGTAAGTTACGGTGAACCCGGGCCAGCGCCGGACTTCTCCGAAAACTCAGTGCTGGCCGGGGCCTCATGTATATACACTTTACATACGCAAAGTTTTTAATATCCTTCCCGGTTTCATTCCTTTCGTCGTTTTCCATGTGTTGGGTTCGTAACATGGGATGGACAAGGGAACGAGCCGGACGCTCTCACAGTTCCCTATGTGTAGAGTAGACCTTTCCCCGGCGGTTCTGGGGACGGTTCATACCACACCAAGCTGGGCGCCCGGGGAGACTCCGTTTCTTCCCGGTGTACCGGGCCAAAGTCGTTCTGTCGCCAGACCTCTCCTTCGGCTCTCGGGTACAGCGCTACATCGACAAACATCAACTACGACAAATATGCAGCTCGGCAACCTCGACTTCCTCGAGGAACGAAGGTGGCGCGCTCCGCTCCGCGTCGCTCGTTACCAGCAAGGCCTCAAGCGCTATCTTTAGCGTGAGGTTCGGGTCCGGTCGCCTCGGGTTGGGGGTTTGAATCTCCGCCGTATTTTCGTACGGATCAGAATGAAATCTTCCCCCCGTGGGAAGGCCCCTCCCTGGTGATCGGGACTTCCCAACCGAGCTCAGTAAGCCTAGGAGCATCTTCACAAATCTTATCAGAAAACACATCCTGTAAGTGCCTCTAAACTTCAGCGCTAACCGAGGCCGGGCCCCATGTGTATTCGCTTTCCATAGTAATAATTTTATTATCGTTTCCGGGCTCGTGCCCTTATCCTTCCTTATGTCGCTATCGTGGCGATCTCCCCCCTGGGGGCATAATCGGGTCGCACCCGTGCGGTGGCTGGGTGTTGCACCTAAGCATCTGTTCCCTACCAGCGAGCTACCGTATCCCATCTGCTAAACCCCAGACATCGCCTAAGCCCCGGCTTACGGTGTCCCGCTCTGGTTGGCTTCGGGCTCGGTTTTTTCCGCTGCTAGGGGGCAGATTCCTTATGCGCAATCCTTTCCTCCACTCGGTCGCAACCGCGAAGAGGCCCCCAAGAGGTGGTAGACGCAATGGCTCGCAGCATGGAATGGACAAGGGGACGAGCCAAGTGCTCTCACGGTTCATCATGTAGAGCCTGTCGTCGCGGCATCGCTGTGCTCCCTAGGCCAACAGGGCTCGGGGGCACGGAGGACCCCCGAACCCGGAAGACGGAAGGGACCGAGCTCCCGGGGCAAGCGGCTGTGCCAGGGCCCGGCTAAGGGCCTCGGGCCCGGCGGTTGTTCACAACTGCCGGCTCCCGCTGTCAAGATCGCGCTCGGTATCCGGCGCTCCCGGACACGAGGCCCCCAATACCAGCAACCTCCGAACAACACAATAAACCAAGGTACGAAAATATAAATATGATCATATACATATACAAATATCTCTCTTTGTACAAGACAGGCAAACCCGGGACGCAAGCACAAGCGAGGCCCTGATCGTACGAGGGACAGTCACCGGTGTACCTCTGACCGGACCCCGGGCGACGTCGGAAGAGGAGCGCTCGGGGGCATGGAGGGCCCCCGGGCCCCGAAGGCGCCCGCGTATGGCGTCTGAAGGAAACCAGCGTCTTCCTCAACCTCTTCGTCAGGCATCGGCTCTACAAGATGTTCGCCGCGGTCGAGGAACCCTGCCTCCGGGGCAGCGGACTCGTCCACGGCCTCCCACGCCACCTCGCGAACCACCGCGACCACCTCGCGAACTACCGCGACTTCCTCGCGAACTCCCGCGACTCCCTCGCGCACGCCGAACTCACGCCCCCGGGACGCGAGCCCAGCCTCCCGGGCCCGGACGCGTTCTCCCCGGGAGAGTGCTTCCTTCCCCCGCGCCTCCATCTCGGGCCAGGCACGGGAGAACTCATCGGCGGCGGATTTCGTGGCGGCCTTCAAGCAGACGGCGCGCCTCATTCCTGCCGCCATCTCCGGCTAGCGGTCGCCACGAAGAACTCGCTGGCGACAGTACGGGCGGCAAGCTGCCGCACCACCATCACGACCGCTGCCGCCGGCCTTCCTCAAGACTTCATTCCATGTTTTCAAGCTACATCAGCCCATGGCGGACCCAGCGTCCCCTCATTCTTCAAGACATGGCCCCGTTCCTGCCCGGAGCGGTTCCGGCCGAGCAACAGGGCCAGGGGCCACTGTCGGCGAAATGGGACAGGGGGTCCCACATGCCCTGGGGACGCGTGGGTCTTCGGCCACGTCAGCTCCACCAGGGTCCACAATCTACACCAGTGATAGCCGACTACAGTTATTTTCCAGCTAAGTACCTAGAGCCCGGGAACCACCCGGTCCCGAGTGCTCTTCCCCCCGACTGCCTCGGCCCCGGGTCCCGGGAGCCGACCGTTCCCGGGAGCCGATGCCGACTGCCCGGGTGCCGACTGCCCCGGTGCCGACTACCCCGGTGCCGACTGCCCCCGATCGGCTCGGCCCCGAGTGCGGCCCCGAGAGCCGATCGCCTCGGCTTGCCGGGCCGATCCACCCGAAGAACTCTAGTGGACCAACTCACTAACTACTCTGCCACGTGTGGGCGTCTCCCGATGGCCCCCCGTGGACCTCCGACCGTGCTGTCAGAAGACTTTTTTGACTATGGAGGCTTCGTTCGCTGTGTAGTCAGAAGCTTTTGACTATGCAGCCCCCCTTTTTTCTCCACGACCAGACGGCTCGTCACATCCTCACGTCCCGAAGACTAGGCCGCCCGCGGCCGACCTACCCCGGCGTGGGCGCAGCAGGCGGCAGCAGGCGGAGACGTGCGACAAGACTGCGACAAGACAAGTCACACCTAGCTCTCTCACGTGCATTCGGCATTGTGGACTCCCCTAGTTCTATAAAGGAGGATCCAAGCCACCGGGGGGGGAAGAGGGCTGATCTCTGCTTTATGCTCCTGAGCTCACTCTAACCACTGTTCTTCTTCTCCGGCTCCGGCCGTGAGCTAGCTTTACCTTGTAACCACACTACCACGTTCATCCACCTCATAGCAAAACACACAGGAGTAGGGTATTACGCTCCGGCGGCCCGAACCTGTCTAAAACGCGTCCCGTCTCTGTTCCTCCCGATCGTCACGGTTCGGACCGTCCGGACCCGAAACGGACGGTCCGATCTCCTCTTCTCCAGCTTGGGCCCCCTGTTCCTGAGCGCCCATTGACCCACCGGACGCCGACTTAGCCTGAGAATTACTCCCCTGGCCGAATCTCAAAGGGGGGTCTCCTGACTTCCCGCAGTTGAGGTTTCATCCTCTGACACACACATTTGTTATTAACATTATACAAATAAGTAACAGTATAACTTTCTTAGATACATAAGTTAAACCTGGAAGCAACATAACTACATAACATGTTTAAACTTACCCGAAGACGAAAAATGTCAATGCTTGTTCTATGCAGTTTTTATAATATACAAGTGCATTTGCAAATGCAAGTCATCACCCAAAAGACTTCATTTCAGTGCCAAATTGCCAATGGCCATCAAGTTTGTAAAGTCTCTGAAATTTAAGTCCAGCAAGCACATATTTGGGATCATGAGTTCATTCTCTTCAGAGTTCAGATATGATTTAAGTATTAAATAACAACATGTTAGCATGCTGGACTCAAACTCTAAGGGACAACAGGATAACACATTTTTCCACCATCTAATTGTTTGACCCTTAAATGAATTTCCAGAGGATTGCAATTTTCATAGAAAATATATAACCAAGGCAATGTTTCTGGAGTTGATTTTGAAACATGAACAATACTATGAATAAATACCATCTCTGGAACTAAATTATGAAAGATCTGACCCAAATGTTATAGAAAGATATCAAAATGACCAAATTATGAAATCTGACCCAAATGACCCAAATGATTCATAACTGCTCTTTATAAGTTCAAAACTGAAAAGCTAAAGTTCTCTCAAGACAAACTGGTCTCCAACTACCATGGATTGTTCCTACGCAGAAACTAATAATATAAGCTAAATTTCAGACCCACACCTTCAAAGACCATAAAAAATCTAGCTATTGAGCAGGAAAAAAACTAACATTAGCCATGATCAACCTGAATTAGCATCAGCTTTAGAAATTAGAATGTCCTTATAGGGAAGAATATGATCATTATTATTAGATAATGCTACGCTAACCATTAAACTTTGACATGAAATTTATTTGCATCAACATAGGTCAAAAAAATAAAACACCCATTGCAATTCTATCCCACCTATGAAGTTTTAACACCCATCTCTTATACATATGGTTTGTAAGAAGATATGTTAGCCTTGAGCACTCAATTTGACAGCTTGACCAATTAGCTTGCATAAATTCATCCGCCTAACACAACAGAACCAAGTCCACCTCTATAGCTTAGCGTCGTGGACTCGAAGCAAGTTTCAGCAGTTAGCATTTGTGATATGTGCATCTAATTGGAACTACGGTCATTGTCATCTAGCAATTGGACTGAACCATTCAGGGTGGCTGAATTCCTTTTGCAGCTAACACATATTTGGAAACTTTGTAGAGAGTCAAAATTTATCCTAAGTTCTATTAATTGGGATAATTGTTGAGTGCATCATGCTCTAAGAGGAAATATCTAGCATCATTTGTAATTAATCTACAAATGTTTTGACATCAATATATATCCGAAGCTCACGCAATTCACCGAATTTATACAGATACAACAATATATATTTATTTAGTGATTTCATTGTGCTACAACAAATTAAGGCAGACAACATAATTTTGACACCAATTCATATTGGTTGAAATGCATGACAAAATTTGACACCACACATCCAAAGAAAACACAAAAAAAGTGTAGAAAAATGGTTTACCTTGAATGCATGGAGGAGGAATCGGGAATTTGATTGAGGTCGTGGAAGGGCAACGGCGTATAATGAATTTTAGTGTGGAAGGGCAGCCAGGGAAACACTGAACAAGCAACGATAGCGTCTTCATCGTGGCACCCGTTAACTTCAGTTATTAACAATAGTTGAAATTAAGTTTTTGTGTTGAAGGAAAAATAGATGGTTGGACTAAAATCAAACAAAGGCCCACATGAAGGAACACAAATCTTCAATATGAGTACGTTTTTAAACTAAAATATGAAAGAGGAAAATGTAGTCACTACATCATACTCCATTTTCCTCTTTTGTATTTTAAAGTAAAGTACAAGGTTCTGGGTGGGAACTAGTATGGTATTCCCTAACCCTTGTGTACATGGCCGATTTTTTGAAGAAAACTTTATCTTCATTTGGACATATAAGTCTAATAACCTGTTACTTACTGACGAGTAAAAAGCCCAACATCGCAAGCGGTGACTAAGAAGCAGACGATTGCTAAGCACAATTCGCTATTGTAAAATCAATATGATAACTATAATGCCTGAAAGTGGACAGGATCTGGAGACTATGCCACCTCCAAATCCAGAAAGGTGGCCTTTCAAAAAGTACACAATTAAGAAAGCCAATCCTATAGTTTTTTGAAATCTAAACCCCACACATCCATAGGAACACGAGAAAAATACACTTAGCCTGTGCAAATCTGTCACCTTCTATTGCCTCCAATCGGAAAGATGGCAGGAATAGGAGGAAAAAGATTGCCTAAACTGATGCCTTTGCAGGTGCGAAATCAACAGCACGGAAAGCAAAGCTACATCCTTTTTTACCCCCTCTGCGTCCGCAAGCTGCATTTATACAACATCCGAACTAAATCCACCCAAAATTCAGACTACCGACACAGCTAAATCACAACTCTAATCGCTAAACCCCCATGAGCCGCTGCGTCTCCCCTCACCATCCATATTCCAATATACAACTACAAAAATCTGGAGCTACATGAAGCAGAGATGCAAACAAGCCATGGCAAGGACTCGGGGGCAGTAGCCGCCTGAATCCTCAACCTATCCATCTGATTTCCTTCAGATCAAACCATAAAACTAACAAAGCGATGCCACACGATGGCTAATCAGACCAAGCACCTGAATTAATCGGCCAAAATCTCAAGAAAAATTCCTCCTTTCCTCACACTGAAGAGCTTCCAATCCTTAACCCATCAACCCCGCGAAATCTCCCCCTGAAACCGAATCCCCAAGAAATCAAACCAGAGCAGCGGAGTTTACCTCCTCGATGGGAACCCCAGAGGGATCAGAACCCCAATAGCACAGTGCCTCCTCCCTTCCCTCGCCACAACTCAAGAATTCTCCAGCAACCTAGACCAACCAATGGAGTCCTTTGGATCCTTCCCCAATGGAGTTCTTGGTGACGCTGTGACGGTGAGGTAGACGAGGCTGCACTCGTGGCGGAGGAGATTGCTACGGTGGCACTGCGATGGCAGGACAGCGGGATGGCAAGGCAGAGGAGGCGGTGTGATGGCAGCGGGCGTGATGGAGAGGCGGAGAAGACGGCACGGCGGAGGCGCGATGGAGGCGGCTAGGGTTTGGGTGGAAGACTGTTGGGCCGAGGGTATGCATGACCAAGGGTAGGGGGTTGAGGCAGGCGGGATTGATATGAGCCATTGGATTCAAAGCAGATAATACGGGCCCTTAGATATGTCGCATGAGTCATGAGTCACAGGTGTTGGTGAACTATAGGGTAGATATGTAAAAACTTACAGATATGTCATCTTTCTTTGTCAGCTATTCTATACGTGTCCGATCAGAGTATTCGGACCACCTTATAGAGACCTTCTCACTTTAGGTGAGAACTTGTTGTTATCGACTTGTGTCTTCACCTTTTTTATAACGTTGTCACCTTCAGCAAGTGCACGACCCCGAATTTGTTGTTTGTGATACAGACGAAGAGCTTGGTGGTATCATGTAATGCGGAGCAGCACACACGGTCACCTTACGTGGGTTGTCTGGCATATATTTTATTGTACGTGATGAGATTTCAAGTTGCTGATCCAGCACACGTCTAATTGAAAAAGAGTTTCAACTAGTGGGCTCCGTTGCACCAGTATATGCCTTGTAATCGAGTTGTGGAGTTATCGGTGTTAGAGTTTGTGGTGAATATGTGTACATAGTCAGTTATAGTTTAAGACTTGGAGTTATAGTAGGTGTTAGGATAGAGCTAGAGTCGAACTCTGTCCTAGGTTCTCTCTTAAATAGAGAGGCAGACCTGTTGTAACCGGATGGCGACATAACAGAAGGTGACGAGAGGGAGCGGCTAGCCGGTGGCGTACTGGTTGAGGGTCGATGTAACTCTGATGCGCTGTAATTATGCTGGATCAGGGAGGAGCGCCTGTAATCAATGCCCCGGGGATGTAGGCTAAACCTCGTTAACAAATATCGTCTCTCAATATCGTCATCAGTTTTGGATCTCCTATGGCGTTTCTTCCGCGTTTGGTTATCGGTGGTTTATTGATGCCGGTTTTCTAAAAAAGTGGTATCAGAGCCTGCGTGAGATCCATAGATAGAGACGCAATGGAGGTTCCACACATCGCGACTACTGCACATAATGTCCAAGGAGGGACATTGAAGCAAGGTGGAGTATGGCGGCGATCAATGAAATTTGATTGGTGGATTCAAACACTTTGGCGGTGGCTGAAACCGTTTGATGAGCTGCAATCGACAAGGAGGCAACCAGACGTGGTGCTCAGGTTGATAGTAGTTGAAGCGATAGACAATCCAATCAGTGGTGTCAGACACGTCGGGCGGGTGGCCCGAACTTTTTGATGAGCTACTTTCAACGAGGAGATGGTCAGATGTGACGCTCAAGGTTGATTGAAGCTGAGGTGATCGGCGTTCTCGATCGGTGGAGTCAAACACTTTGGGGGGTGGCCCGGGCCTTTCGGTGAGCTACATTCGATAGGGAGATGGCTAGATGTGGCGCTCGTGTCGTTTGGTGGCTGGGAAGACGGCAAGGTGATTTGTTGGCTTCGGCTCGTGGCTAGATCGACGGGTGGTCAATCGAAAGTTGAAGCTGTGTTGTCGGGCGAACTGCAGGGCATGGGCCTTTGGTGCAATAGGTAGTGGTGCAGGCGGTGGAACTTGATAGACCGTCTTCGGCGAGAGGAGGCGACGGCGATCCCAGGAAACAACGGGTCAATTTCGTTGATAACGTCAACATGACTATCTAGCAATACAAGATATATCCAAGATTTACGGGTCGGCATGATGGGGATATATGAAAATCTGCCTAACTGAAGAGGTGGAAGAGCAAGGGCTATCGTGGTGATTTCTGCGAGAAATTTGGGGACGACGGCGAACTTCTCAAAGTATCGTGGGCTCAGTTCAAGGATGCGAAAAGCATGGATGTTGGATTTGTTAGCTCAATTCATAGGACGTCAAGGAAGAAAGGGCTCTCCTCATACACTCTGGTGAGTTTGAATTTGTCTATTTGGTGATGACATTGGTTATCTGGCCATGGAGTAGATAAAATCAAATTTAAGACAGAAGATGGAGGTGAACATGTTCTTCGGGGAGTCGGAGATGTTCCAGCTAAGAAAGAATTCAATTTCGTTTGACAAGACGATTGTGATGATAGGAGAGAAGGTGGAGCACTATTGCAGGTGAAGTCTGGAGGAAGAAGTTACATCGATAGCAGAGTCTCTTGATGCCAGTGAGTCTGGCGTAGGCTCGTCGGGTGGCTTGGCGTGAGATGAAAAAGAAACCAACTCAAGCCCAGGTACACGGAGGTTCGTGCAAGGAACAAATTCAAGTTGGTGTGGCAAATTCGCTAAGGTGGAGTTTGTTAAAGTTTGTGTCGAATATGTGTACATAGTCAGTTACAGTTTAGGACTTGGAGTTGTATTAGGTGTTAGGGTAGAGTTAGAGTCGAACTCTGTCCTAGACTCTCTCTTAAATAGAGAGGTGGACCTGTTGTAACTGAATGACAACTTAGCAGAAGGCCGTGAGAGGGAGCGACTGGCCAGCGGCGTACCGGTCAAGGATCGATGTAACTCTGATATGCTGTAATCAGTGTCCTGGGGATGTAGGCTTTGGCTGAACCTCGTTAGCAAATATCATGTCTTGATATCGTCATCAATTTTGGATCTCCTATGGCGTTTCTTCTGTGTTTGGTTATTGATGGTTTATCGGTGTTGGTTTTCTAACAGTCGGTCTAAGCTTTAATTCGTCAGGATAGAACATCGACCAACGGGGTGCTTCCGACTAGTCTCCGCCTTAATCAGTATGGTCATCAGATTGATTGTTTCATTATTTTGATTTTTCTGGAATCAACTACTCAGAACAGATTTTTAGATAACAAGCCCCGAGCAACGCTTAGGAACAACATAAACTAAAATCTTGAAATGTTTTTTTTCAATAATAAGTAGAATTTATATACTTTCCTAGCCCCCGACTGTCTTCTCATAAATGTAGTTAACGAGTATACGTCCGAGTTGGAAAGAGATATAAGAATTACCGATGTAATTTGACGGTTTGATGTCTTTCATCCACAATCTCAGTAGTGTAAACAACCGCTCGTGCCGAGTAAAATCTTGTGACGAAAAAATAGTCAATTTAGACGGTTACGTGCTTGACCTAGACTGATTTGTATGGGTGGTAGGACCGCTACGCCCTGCTGATCTCATGAACACCAGCAGCGTAGTCGGGTCTCGACCACTTGTTTGGGTGGTAGGACCGCTATGCCTTACTGGTTCCGTGAAGACTAGCAGCGTAATCGGGTCTCGACCACTATCTGGGTGGTAGGACCGCTATGCTCGACTGGTTCCGCAAAAACCAACGGCGTAGTCGAGTCTCGACCACTTGTATAATCGTTCTAGATGTCATAGGCAGCGCCTCAGGCCCTCCATTTACAAGCGGAGTGCCTCCTTCACCCATGGTTCGACTAGTCGATATGGATGGCATAGACAGCGTCTCAACAAACATGCCGGGCGATCAGGCCGGTAATTTTTCCGAGGTATCGTCCAATAACATTGTGATGGCACTCTAGGTGTCATCATAGTTTGAGGTCTCTACTTGAATCATCATGGTAAATGGCATGAGCAGAACCTCGGGCCCTCTGTTTGCACGTGGAGCGCCTTCTTTTATCCATGTTTTGACTATATCTGATCATGAGTAGCGGAGTACTCAGATACTCGGTGTCGAGCAAGTGCTCTAGGTAAACATAGTAAGTTATTCATTTGGAAGAATAAATTACTCCCTCTATTCGTAGAGTTTGGATATAAAAGGATGCATGCAAAATGTTGCGTACCTTTGTAGATATATGCTGGATGTATCTACGAATTAGTAGATAAATCCGTAAAACAAACAATCTACTAAATATCTTGGTTCATGCATTTGTGGAAGATCCATGTCTGCAAACATTTCTTAATAGTAGGCTTGTCTGACGCATAGCACACATGTCGTTCTAGTCGTCATCTTCTCCTTCTTGTTGCCCATCAATGGCCTGCCTGATGGATAGGGCTGAAAACGATTGGAAATGATCGGAAAAACCCTTAAATCATTTTCATTTCCATATTTTGTACTCGAAATCGGAAACAGTAATGTCGAAAATGGAAACGTCTTCGGAAAATTCGGAAACATCAGAAACGGAGTTGCTCGGTCGAAAATTCATCGATATCGGTCGAACATCCATGAATTCGAATAGGAAATAACTTTATCTCACATGTGATGTCTAGAGTAACTCATATAATCACTAAATATAATAATAGCGATGTCACATAATAATCACCCATCACAGAAAGCAATGTCAATAATTGTCCAATATGACAACATACAAAAGCGATCACAGCGGTGGCGGAGGTCGGCGCCTGGTGAGGCAGCGGACGGCAGTGCGGCTGGGCACCTGGGCCGTCAGGATGGGGCACTAGGCCGGTAGGGCAGTGGATGGGAGGACGGCGGGGTTCAGCGGCTGGCGGCGCGAGACTGTGTGTGAATGAGCCGTGACCCGTGGCCATGAGAGGCTGAGAGCGGATGAGGTAAGGCAGTCAAGGGTAGTTCAGACTTTTGAGCCTTCTAGGGTTTATTGGACCGCTGGAGGTAGGGTCCATGTGTCAGACCCTTTACCGAATCAGTACCATCGGTAAATTTCCGAATAAATACGGTAAACTTCGGAAACGGTCGATAAACTACTAAAACCATTTCTGATACCTTTCCGAGACCCCGATACCATTTTTCGGATCATTTCCGACCAATACCGAAAAAAACAGAAAATGGTCAGTAAAATCCGAAAACGGTGTCGGTCAGTTTGGAAATTTTACCAACCGTTTTCAGCCCTACTGATGGCCTCGATGTCTTGGCTGGTTGTGGAGTCCTCGGACTCAATGGGTCTAACTTGTAATAGTAGGATGTACGGTGGCCATCGTAATCGGGTGATGTTTGTGGAGATCGGGATGATCATTATTTTTATGCAGACCCGTATCGTTGGAGAACAACGGTTTAGTCGGGCGTAGCTGTGTAGTTGACCAGTTTGATTTGGTCGGATTTTTGGCGGCAGACGTTAGTCCGGAAGTGGTCGGGCCGGGTCCTTGATCTGAGGCCTCGTGGTTGAAAATGTCGAACCATTGTTTTCCACTCTGACGACGTCTTGAAGCCATATTGATCCTCTTGGATGGAGCCGGTGAAGATTAGGACGGTAGTAGCTCCAATCTATACAGGAACATACTCTAGTCGGGTCATGTCTCTCGATCCGAAGTCATCGGAATATCCCTCGTCAGAAAATCCGTGTCTTAGTCATCATGTCTTCTCGAATCCTCTGAATATCAGCGCTCCCTACCTGACGTGTCAACTGTCGATGGATTGATACACAACCGCAATATCCCTATATATATGGTGTATTTGAGGACGTATGGTAAGGCTAATATAGAGATGCAAACAAAGATGCAAAGAGACAAAGATTTTTATACAGTTTCAGGCCTCTCAGAGATAATAGCCCTACTCCTGTTTGATCAGGAGGTCGATGCTTTGCACCGTAATAATCTCATGAGCATAAAGTATGGGGAAGACTCCTATTCTAGTATGCCAATATGTCGGAATGGAGTTCGGGTATGGTGATCGGCGGCTAGTTGTCATCGGGCTGCTTCAATATCGACTAGATGAGATTGAACGTATATGGTTTCTGTTGGCTTTTCCTTGGATTATGTTGGCTTATCTTGTCTTGTCTTGGCTTCTATTTATACCTTCAGATGCCCAATTGTTCAAATGGAACTAGGGATGCCTATTAGGATACAAATTTAAGCAGTTCTGGTAGGGGCTAAGTAGGACTCTGTGTTTTTTTTTTCTTATCGGGGACTCCTTCCTCATCTATATAGGGTTTGTTTCTATATAAAAATTGATATGTTGTACTCCACTGAGGTATGCGTATGTCTATATGATATCTTATATTCAGTACACCGATAAGATTGATCATTGTAAAGATAAAGTTTTTATGGATATATAAGATGACTTAAAAGATAAAGTTATCGTGGAACATAAAGAGTATGTATTTAGAGCGGCAGAGGCAGAGAGATAGAGCGACATGCTGTTTTTCTCCTGGGCAGATTTCCTTCTTTCTTTGGTGCAGACATCGATGGATCGACAATGATGAAATGGCTGACGATGAGGCACAGAAAATACAATCTGTGTGCATGCCGCCCACTGGATTAGTCGTTGCGCACCTATATTTATGTGGGGGTTTCGCGAGTAGCTCTCGAGAAGGTGAGAGGTATGGCGTGAACTGGCTGTCATGGAGGCATGGAGCAAAATCCAGCTAGGTTTTTTTCTAATCTATGAACAAAATTAATTAAGCCAAATAGTGTGTTTACTCCATGGAGATACCAAATGATCCCATATATATATACTCCATTCAATTATTCGTTCTATAAGTTAGGGAAAGAGTTTGTTGATCAGTGGAAGGAGAGAGAAAGAGAGAGTCCACTTAGGACTTCTCTTGGAGGTCAGGAGGGTACATATGCACATGCATATACTGGATGTACTCCAGTTTGTTGTTACAGAGGATCAAATGCAGTCCATGGTGTGGTGCCAACTTGGCGTCCAACGATTCTCCTGCAACAGTGCAGGAGGCAAAAATTATTATACAACACGTACTACTAACAAATTTCACGCCCCAGTTGCAATAAACAAGCACGAGCCGAGCTAACATCAACCGGCCGGCCGGCTGGCCGGCGGGGCTAGCTTGAAGACGTCTGGTGCGTGCAGATACGGTACGTCATGAGGTTGGAGGTGGTCAACTTGATGCAAGTGCCCTCTCGCTAGCTTCATTTGATGGCTACATGTACAAGACCACCTCTAATTTCTTTAACAACTTTACTTAAACAACTCATCCCAGCTGACTTAGTTTAATCAGAGCAAGCTCACATCCCATGTTGGCATCAATCGTCAAACGTCCGTTTCAAAACCTACGCCTTGCTTGCATCATCGCCAGTGAACAGCCGACCGGTCATGCAAATCTCCTGTGGAATATGGGAGTTATTTATTTTCTACAAAACTAGTTAAATTTAACTTCTTTGTTCTCAAATATAGACCGCATTATACCTTTTGCACACTTTTCACACCTAAAATAAATACTTGCTCCATTTTAGATTGTAAGACGTTTTAATTTTTTCTAAGTCAAACTTCTTTAAATTTGATTAAATTTATAGAAAAACATAGCAATATTTTTAACCCAAAACAGATATACTATCAACATATATTCAATAATGACACTAATTTGATGTTGTAAATTTTACTATATTTTTTTTATAAACTTAATCATACTTAAAAAAGTTTAACTTTAAAAAAATAAAATTATCTTATAATCTGAAACGGAGGGACTACTATCCCTCTCACAACTAAATGCTTTTAATAGAGTAGTATAAATGAAAGGTTTTCAAGTTACTGTGCAGAGTCTGAAATAACTTACATATGAAATCAGAGAAGCGAGTGAAATTACATATTTCCTACTCTAAAATATGCATGGATTATCGTTATACATATTGATATAGATATCAGTTGCAGTTCTTGGAAGATATGAGTTAGCGAGTTTTGATCAGCAAGTGATCGATCTGTTACTTACTATTAGCAACTACTAGTAACTAACCCATTGGTCTCCTGATGAATTACTCAAACAAATCAGGCTTCATAGCCGTAGAGTGCAATTTAAGGACCAACGCTTAGTCTTAATAGCGCGACCAGCAAGTTTACTTGTCTAAATCATTCGTGACAGTACTACAGCATGGTGCCATGTGTAGTTAGGCTCGGAAATCTTGTTGATGATGAAACGGGAAGATTTAGTAAAACAAAACATCACAAACCACACGTACATTCCTGGTGGCTGCTCGTTATTAATTAGTTTCCCCATGTTTTGAAGAATCTCTAGACCTATTGATTATTTATTAGGAACGGCGACTTCTACAAATTGTTTTCGGTGATCAGCAGCCTGCAAGTTGCCAGGTATACCGAAAGTTGCTGACATGTTTAGCTAACCAAGCGTGTGGAATTTGTTAAATTGTGTTCCTGTATATGTCCTTCCTTGATTGGGGAGTCTCAGCGGGCAATTCTCACAAACGAATAATAATAGACCTGAGAGTTTAAAACATTATGGGTCTACATATGTTTATTGTTTTGAAGATCATCATAACAAGTATAGAGCTTTCATAAAGCAATTGTACTTGGTTGTTCCTGTTTGGCACGCATGAAATTTTATAGTATTTTCACATGCAATAGTTTTAATTTCTCTTTTGCGAAACAAAGTTGATTACATTAAATAAATATAAGTGATAATTAATTATAACCCTGTTGTCATACGAAACAGAGACATTAAACCTATCAACAAAGACCAAAGATGCTTCATATATTGGAACGCCGCAAGAGATACAAGCATATAAGCAAGGTAATCAGTATCGGGATACTAGGTTGTATCTTTTTTGTCTGATAGTATCATACGATCGGGATTCTATCGTACAATTGAGATACTATCAAATTTTAAAAAGTACATTTTATATAGTATTTGTAATATGTTGTACAAATTAAAGCCTATAATATTAATTTAATAAATTTAATTGATATTTTATAAATTGAGTAAAATTATTTACATTATTTTCAATCCACCTTACTTTAAATAATATTTTTGTAGAATCATACGGATCGGGATAGTACGTTTCATCTGGTAGGATCGAATAAAAATAAATAGTAGAATCGGGATACTATGAAAATTACAATACTGGGTGAGATCGGTATCGTTTCGACTTGATAGGATCATAGTATTATAAAATACTATGATATATATCGGGATTCTGACAATCTTGTATATAAGCGTAGCTATAATGTTGATCAATTCTGACATACGCAAAAGTATTTAAATGGCCATAATAAAGATTGTTTTAATTTAAAAAAATACTCCATTATTCTAAAAGTTTTAGTAGAAGTTGAAACTTAATATAAAAATTATGTAAATTCCTGTATTCCAAATATGACCGTGATGTCTTACGAACAAAAAGAACCCTTGAATTAGACACGGGAATTTCACCCCAACAAAAGAGGTATGCTGAATTGACAATGGAAAAGAACAAAATGACTAGGGACAGATGCAAAGGAACCTATCCAAACAGAGGAACGAAAAATTAGGAGAATATCGAAAATAAGGTGCCAAACCGATCAGACTGGCGTTGCTGAAAAAAGATAGGATTGACAATAAAGCTGGGATGCTCTATTAAACACATCTTTAATATGATTGATGTTTTGGAGCTCTTGTATAGGAAAGCAAAACAGCCACACCACTGTGTGTCTTGATGTGATTTAAGGAGGGGCCATTGCCATTATTCTTTGCTGTGCTTTTCAACACCGTGTAGCTATTTTTTGAGTTCAGCATTACAAAAAGTTTGGCACTGACAGCATACCTACAGGGTGCTAGTGAGGATGAACATTGCATAGTCGACCGGCCGAGCCTGGGTACTACTGTTCTTCTTTTTATCCTGATGAGCATCCGCCTCGAAATTCCGGAAACGATAGAGATGCCCTTACAACAGTGAGCACACCAGCAATAAACGCCACCTGAAATATCACAGTCCGGGTTGCTGTAACAATTGCTTCTGGCACTATGCTAGGCCTTTAAACATGTATATGTTGTGATATTTTTTCCTCCGTAGAGGGTAGCAGTAACAGTTGTATAGATCACTTGTTGTCAAACTGAAAATTTATCATTACTAGTGCCATGACCATGTTGTAATAGGATCTATAAGATTTATGGGTTTATATTTATGTGAACATCAATTTTTCTGTAGAGTACTTTTTAAAGTGGTTTAGGTTTTCTTTTTGTGTCAGGTGGTGTTTTTAGAGGATAGTTTTTTATATGAAAAAGTATGATGGTCGGAGAGGAGAAGAAGGACGACTCTAATTTTTATAACAGTAGAAACGAAACATTTTAATAATTTTTTGAAACAAAACACGTAACTAGGCATGCAGACATACTTTTTGCTAAGCTAGAAATGGTGGTAACAAAGGCTGGGGGCGTTGATTGTGCCAGGAGGGCCAGCATGTTGGGCCGTGTGTAGTGTAGCGCGGGCGACCTATGCAGGGATCGAAATAATCGGTGGGACAAAGCAATGTGAGGAGGTCAGGCGAGGGATAGAACGTTTGAAGCGAGCATGTACCACCCCCTGCCTCCAACTCCTAACCGGTCATGCATTCACGTGTGGGTGACAGTGTGGTAAGTGGTCACACTAGCTAAGATTCATAGAGCTCGTCACGGTCTACAGATATGTAGCGAATCTGAATTATACTCCCATAGCCAGAGCCGCTCAAAAAGATGTTCACGTAGGTTGTTGTTTAGAGAATCCTAGAAGAAATTGCACGGTGACAAATCTAGCAATCTACAATATGGAGAACCTCCCTAACCTAAGATAGCGTACTAGTTACTCCTAGAATTAGCCTGCATCGGGAGGTTGAGATTTTCAGCGCACATAAAACGAGATAAACCATTAATATATAATTAATTAAGTTTTAATTATTATAAATTTGAAAATAAATTTATTTGATTTTTTAAAAAAACTTCTATATAGAAAATTTTCGCACGAAATATATCATTTAGTAGTTTGAAAATCATGCTAACAAAAATTAAGGAAGTAGCTCAGCCAACTCTTTGTATCGAACGCAGCCTTAGATACCGTTTATTCCTGCATGTTAAGAAGAAAAATCTCTTCGTTTTCTGTGAACACGTTTCCCGAACTGTTAAATTGTGTGTTTTTTATAAAAAAATTTCTATATAGAAGTTGCTTTAAAAAATATATAAATTTATTTTTCAAATTTGTAATAGCTAATACTCAATTAATTATACGCTAATAGCTCACCTTGTTTTACATGATCTTCTTTTTTTTTTTACTTTTCTTACCTTGAAACTAAGCCCTATGCTTCGTTCTATACGGCTGAAGTGGTTTGCTTATTTTGGCACACAAAATGAGACAAACTATTAGTGTATTAATTAAGTTTTAATTATTATAAACTTCAAAAATAGATTTATTTAATTTTTTAAAGCAGCTACTATATAAAAAATTTTTGTTTAAAACCTACCATTTAGTAGGTTTAAAAAACATACTAACAGAAAAAAAAAAATAGCCCAGGCGTTAAACCCCTTAGAACGCAGCCTTCTACAAGATGTAGAATTGAAGCAGGGGCAGGAGTAGCAGAGAGTTGCGCGATGAATGGAAGCAACCGCAGAGAGATCTCGCATGCAGGCCGACTGGGTAAGTCCACAATACAAGTGTGGTGTCCACGCTACCCGGCCGCGGCGCCAACATGCAAGCGGGACACGTCGCGCGCGGACCATGCATGTAACCGTCTGCCCGTAGCGCGCGCTGCGGGGTACGTGCGTGCGTTGCAGCCGTCCCGCGCGCCGGATCGGGGCAAACCCATGTGACGTGTAGCTGGCCTGGAGCGGGTGCAGGCGCCGTCGCAGAGGCCGTTGCGCCCGCACCACGGTTTAGGGGCGAAAATAAACGGGTATTTTTCGTCCGCCCGCTCGATCCGAGGCTCATGGAAAGAAGAGAAGAATGGATATATGGTAATATCCGGTTTGAATCTCAATCCAATAAAAATAAGGGTTAAAATTCGAAAAGAGTTATATCCATCCGTATATCTTATATTATTAAACATATATAAAATTTATTAGAAATCCACATATAAATATGGTAAAAGATTAGTTACTCACTATTTTATAAGCTCACAGGTAACATTTTTTCCTTGATATATCTTTTTGACACTCTAATTATCTCTCTAGATTTAGCATTTATGGATTAGAAATATAAATAAATACCAATTTTTGAATTCGATTTTAAAAAAAATATAGGATAGAACACGGAATAAGCGATAAATTATCCCATGCTATCCATATTTTGAATCTAAAAAATATAGAATAGCATATAAAAACGATGATCCAATTGTACCCGATACGAGTTCATCTAGTATGGCTGTCGTGCGTGCCGTCATCCGCATCGCCCCGATCTCACGCACACGCGCTGGCGTGTCCGTAGCGCGCCGATGCAAACGGCGTTGCGCGGCTCCCTCTCCCGTGAGCCGGTGACTGCGACACGGCCGCTGGGTGGTGGGGGCGGGGGCCGAGCGCGACGGGAACGTGCGCGCGCGGGCGTGGTGGGGTGGGAATGGGACGCGGGCTTTTCTCGAGCCAGAGACTACGCTGCGGCGGGGTGGTCTGCGGCCGCCTATGGGCGATGGGGCCCGGATGGCAGTGAGGGGCCCGTGGCTGGAGTACGGCCGGGTTGGTCCTCCACCTAGGGCTGAAAACGGTCGGAAATGATCGGAAAAACCCTGAAATCATTTCTATTTCCATATTTTTTATTCGGAATCGGAATCGGAAACGGTAATGTCGGAAACGGAAACGGCTTCGGAAAATTCGGAAACATCGGAAATGGAGTTGTTCGGTCGGAAATTCATCGATATCGGTCGGACATCCATGAATTCGGATCGAAAATAACTTTACCTCACATGTGATGTCTAGAGTAACACATATAATTATTAAACATAATAATAACAATGTCACATAATAATCACCCATCACAGAGATGAACATAATAATAGCGATGTCACATAATAATAGCAATGTCCAACATGACAATATATAAGATTATAATGTGACAATGTCCAAGACCAATATTCAACACAAATGACAAATAAACATAATAGTAAATATCATGAAACACACAAAACAATCATCATTCATCATAGTGTTCTAATCACTTTACGCTACTTTTTTCATGTCATCATTGATCAATTGCTCCCTTATAACATGAAAAACAATAACTAAATCATCATCTAGCCAATAACCAAATCAATCCCAACTTTCCCTTCCTCAATTTTCCTGTCCTCCACACCCGACTTCGCATCGGCAATTAGTCACAACCAACGCACGATCCCAGAATCTAGCCACGGGAAACAATCATCTCATTCTCATCCACCCAACTGTGCTCACTGCTCTCACCTTGTCTGAGAAGCCGAACATGACAGAGGAGCCAACGTCGAAGGTGAACCCGTCGCGTCGGTAGTACCCGGAGCTTCCCCCTGGGATGACGTACTTCTCAAGCACCAGCACCCGCGCCCCCTTCGCCACCAGCTACGTCGCCGCCACCAGCCCCCCGATCTCCGACCCCACCACGATCGCGCCGGTCCGAGGAGGCCGAGGGGGCGCCGGCAGGCGGGCAGGCAGCCGAGCAGGCAGAGTGGCGCCCCAGAGCGCCGCGCCGTAGGGGCGGTGGACGGGAGGCCGGCGGGGCACCGAACGGGAGGGCAGCGGACGGGGTGGGGCACTGGGCGGCGGCGGAGGCCGGCGGGGCGGCGGACGGGAGGCGGCGGCGGACGGGGTGGGGCACTGGGCGGCAGCGGAGGCCGGCGGGGCGGCGACGGGAGGCGGCCGGCGGCAGCGCGGGTGGCTGAGTGAGAGGCAGAGAGACTGAGCGAGGGGATAAGGTTAGGTGAGAAGCAGTGTAGGTAAATTTCCGAATAAATTTCCGAATAGTATAATCGGTAAATTTCCGAATAAATATGGTAAACTTCGGAAATGGTCGGTAAACTACTGAAATCATTTCCGATATCGTTTCCGAGACCTCAGTACCGTTTTCCGGATCATTTCCGACCAGTACCGAAAAAAACGGAAAACGGTCGGTAAAATCCGGAAAACGGCGTCGATCGGTTCGGAAATTTTACCGACCGTTTTCAGCCCTACCTCCACCTGCATGGGAATTGGGATTTGGGACTCCGCGAAGCCCTGCACTACGTACACTCTGGTTCACTAGTCATTACACCTGCCTGTTTTAATTAGCAGCTGCTAATGTTCCGATGAGCGAGAAGTTGAGAAAGTAGCCACTGGGATGGGAGAGCTCAGATGTGGTTTTTGGTGCCCTCCGAAAGACGGGTAATGAGTAAACCCTACAGCACAAAAACGCTTTCCCTTGGTATATCTTAAGGGCGCTTTCGCTGTAGCTTGTTGGCTGACCTGATCAGCCATACAAGAAACGCGATGAATTATTAGAGTATAATTAATTAATTAATTATTAACGATTATAAATTTTAAAAATAGATCTATTTGATTTTTAAAAATATTATTATATAGAAAAAAATATTTATAAAAAACGCATGATTTAATAGCTTGGAAAAGCGTGCTCACGAAAAAGTGAAAGTAGCTTAGCTCTTAAGCTAAATGGAACGGTGTCTAAAATTGACAAGCTATTCTAGAGGATTTTGTTGATGTACTCCTTTCGTCCTAAAATGTAAGTACTTCTAGAATTTTTCACAAGGATTAAAAAAGGATGTGAAATTAAATTAGGAATGATTGTGATTGTTTAAAATGAAAAACTGGACAAAGAAATTAAATGAGCTATAGTTGTGATTGGTTGGGACGAGTGAGAAAGAGGAGATGTTTTATATTTAGGATAAATTTTGAACGGTAGAATTAATATATTTTGGGATGAAGGGAGTATGAGTTATTATTTTGATCACAAGCTTGAGAGGTGGGCATAGTACATGGGTCAAAAGATTTGCTCGTAGTGTATGTTGTTATTGCGGACCAGTTTCTTTATAGTTTATGGTTATATTGATTCTCCAACGTAATAGAAAATGTTTTCGGGGTAACGTGTTAGTGCTACTCCATTTCAACAGTAATTTTTCGATTGCATAATGGCTAAAAAAAACTAGCTAACTGTAACACCCAGAAATTCGCACCGAAATTCTGAACATTAATGTGTAATAAATCCCTGCCCAGGAAAGCCAGGGTACACAAACCAAGTTGCCATACGGAGAGTCTTACAAACAGAGTAAAGTGTATATTACATAAATGCAGCGAAAAAAGATAAAACGGAGTCTATGAACATCTGGCCTCGCTGCGGGTGCGGGACCCACTGAAGGAGCTGCTGTCGTCCGTAGAAGTGAAACCCCCGTGGATGCTGGTGCCCCCCTAAGAGCCATCGCCGTCAGACGATGCACTGATCCATCCACCCGTCGGTGCTGGTACTGGAGCTGGTGCTAGAACTGGTGGGGGTGGTGGTGCGTTTACAGATAGCAAAGGGGGGGAATCAATGTATGCTCAGATCCAAATAAGTAAACAATAAATAATTTGGAAACAACAACGATTTTATGCAGTAAATAGTTTTGTAAGTAAATTTGGAACCAACAAAATACCATTGCGAAACCACATAATACCACATAAGATTCACATAATAATTTCAACACAAATAAAGAGATTTTATGCATGCTGTAAATCAAACCTTTCCCAAGAATAACCAATGTTTTCCCAAAATTTGGACACTATGTCAATCCCATGAATAAAATTTTAACCCCAACCTGAAAATAGATTCCCACTTTTCCCAAAATAACTCCAACTGTAAGAAGCATATGCAAATGAGAATTTCAGAGGGCTCTTAGGGTTTCCATTTGGCTGGTCCTACGGTCAAGCTCGGCTCTGATACCAACTTGTAATGCCCAGAAATTCGCACCGAAATTCTGAACATTAATGTGTAATAAATCCCTGCCCAGGAAAGCCAGGGTACACAAACCAAGTTGCCATACAGAGAGTCTTACAAACAGAGTAAAGTGTATATTACATAAATGCAGCGGAAAAAGGTAAAACGGAGTCTATGAACATCTGGCCAAGCAGCCGATTCCATTCCCACAGGCACCTTGACGACGGAGCCAGCCTATTCCTCAGGATGATCTTCATCTGACGCGTCCTCCAACACTGGGGGAAAAGGGAGCAAGGCTGAGTACCACCCACAGTACTCAACAAATCACACCCACAATTATGCATATGCACAGGGTACAAAGATGGGATAGGGTTTATTTGCGGAAAAGCAGTTGCAAAAGGGAAGTAGTTCTCAAACAGTAAAAAGTTGTTTTATTTAACAATATTAACTTCCACTGATTAACGTTACACCACGTTAACCAGTCCCAACCATTCCCAACTGATTGACGCTAAACCACGTCAACCAGTCTCCACTGATGAACGCTACACCACGTTCACCAGACACCTCCGGGTACCGTTACACCACGTTACCCGGACTCCACTGATTAACGCTACACCACGTTAACTAGTCACCACCGGACAACGTATCACGCTGACCAGCTTTTCCCGACCAACGCTAAACCACGTTGACCAGGCCGCGCTGATGGAAGTTACACCACGACCACCAGGCGAAACTGATGAGAGTTACACCACACTCACCAGTCTCCACCGATTAGCGTTAAACCACGCTAACCAGTCACCCCCGGTCAACTCAACCACGTCGACCGGACTCAACACCTTCCACACACCAGTTTGATAAACAGGATTGATTATCTAGGGTGAGACTAATCACGGTGAGTCTTGGCCAATGTGCCCATTACCGCGGGCGCGGCTATTCGAATAGTTTTACTCTGATCAGAGATGTACAACTGTACCCACAAGACATAGCCCCCACACACGTTCCCGTGTGCCAGTACATCACCACGATGTCCCGTGCGAGGCTGTGACAGGACCGTTCACGCAACCCCTCCCTAACCATCCACACCACGCTGAGGTTGCACCTGCCGACAGGGCACGCCATATTGGCCAGGCTACCCCCCTTGCGCCACGGTGAATCCGGCAGCCGATCAACCCTACCCCGGGCCGACCCAACTCCATCACGCCCACCCTCTTCATCGGTGCCTAGGAGAGGGAGAAGAAACGCTTCAAGCCCAGCCGTTGTCCACGCTGGCTTGTGGCAAGTACGGGAAGTTGCCCAAGTGGTTCCCGCGAACCGGTCCTTAATTGCCATGGGTGTGACCAGCAAAACCATACACCCACATCCCACCATTTAGGTCAAAATTTTAGGAATTTAACAACAACCTATCCAAGGTTCCATTTTTCCGACATTGAGTCGAATCATATAAAAAGACATTATTTAATTCCCAGGTGAGCTATGTTACTAAGCATGGCTAAGCATCCTAGGGATTATAATCTACTCATATTATTACCCAGGTGACAAGGAATCAGGTTTCAAAGCTATGGTTGAGTCCTAACATTGTATAGGTAATGATCCACCCACATGAAATATAGAAATGATGCAATTTATTTGAGCAAACAAAGCAATTTAGCGAAAAATAGGTACAAAGTGATCAAGGTAACAGTGCGACTTGCCTTGCTCCGGCTCAAGGTATTCGGCTACGATCTCGAAAAACGCAGGAGAATTACCGGCGTCGGATTCTACAACAAACAATGCATAAACAATTAAAAACAGTACATGGGGGTCAACAAACATGGGTTGAAAGTATTTTTAATGGATTCTTGGCATTTTTCTGGATTTAATGAAATTTGAATGGACTTAAACAGAGTTCGCATGGAATAGTTATGATTTATTGAAGTTTTACTGCTATTTTCAGAGTGAATATAATTAGCCAGTGATTTAATGCGCATTAACCGATTAAAAAAAACGTCACCGGAGAGGGAGGCGACGGCGCACAGAGGCGAGCGCACCACGTGGCGCCACCGCGGGCAACCACGCGGGCGAGCGAGCGGGCAGCCCCGATCTGCCACCCGGCACATCGGACGGCCCCGGGGAGCGGCGGCCGAAGCCAGCCGTCCCGAGCGGGAGGCGGCGGCGCGCACGCGACCCGATGGTCGACGACGGCGACCACCCGGCGCGGCGGCGACCACACGGAGGGGCGGAAAGGAACGGGAAAACGAAAAGGGTTCTCACCGGCGACTCGCGACGGCGCGAAGACGACGGTGGCGACGAAAAGGCGGCGGCGGCCTCGGGGCGACGTCGGCGACGGAGCTCCGACGGCGGGGAACGGGCGAGAGGCGACTGCCGAGGTGTCCTGGAGGATGAGGAGGACGGGAGAGGAGTTAGAGCGGAGAATGGAGACACGGCGCGGCAGGAATCACCGGCCGAAAAGGAGGCGGAGGGCCGATACTCACCGTGCGCGCGGGCGAGGCGGTCCGGCGAGCTTCGGCTCCCACGGAGTGGCGGCCGAGATGCGGCGCGGCGCGGCGGAGGTGCTAGCGGTGGCGGAGTGACCTGGCGGCGTCCGGAACGGCGGCGAGCGACGGCCGGAGGCGGCGAAAAACGGTGGAGCTCGGGTGCGCGGTGGCGATGGGGTTCTGGGGCACAGGAAAGCTCGGTGTGTTGGGGAAAAGATGGAGGAGAGGGTGGAGATGGTTTTTATACAGTCGTCCGGGAGAGATCGAGGCCGAACGGCTCCAATCGTGCACGGGAGAGTGGACGGCGGCGTGGGCATCGTGTGCGAGATTCACGGGAGAGAGGGGACGTGGACGCCGGAGAACTCGGGGGAGTGGGGCGGACTCGGTCCGCGACCGTTTGAACGAGTGTGAGCGCGCGGGGGATGAGGCGCCGGATCGGACGGCTCCGGGGATTTTCCCCTCCGCCCGATTCGGACGGAGGAGGAAGATGATGCTGACAGGCGGGCCCGGCCTGTCAGCGGGTGCGTGGGCGCGGGTGCGAGCGAGGGCGCGGGAGCTCGGGCGCGGCCGCGTGGCACGGGCGCGAGGGCGCGGGGGCACGGGCGCGAGGAGGAAAAGGCCGGGGAGGGAAAAAAAAAGGACCCGGCCTGCGGCGCGTGGGGAATGGCGACACAGGAGCGGGCCAGCGGCCCCGAGGGAGAAAAAGAGAAAGAAAGAAGGAAAAAGATTTCCAGGACGATTTAAATTCCGATAAGCGTATTTGATTTATTAAAAATAGTTCCTGTGCTCTGTAAATTCCACTAAAAATCCAGTTAATGTATTTTGGCACAGAGAATACAAGAAAAATATTCCCCGCCACGATAATTTATTATCTTGTATTTTACACCATCAATTAATTTCTCTATCCTTTTTTAAAATTCATTTTCTTAGGTATTTTCTCCGGTAAAGTTTCTGTGTGGCTAAACTCAGGGTGTGACACTAACTAAACAACAACACTATCCATTGCAAGAGAAGGATGTTGTCCATAAAAAAACAATCATAGTATGTAGCCAATGTGTAACCAAAGCAAGCTTGAAAAAAAACAAATAAATGGAGAAATGGGTAGGAACAAAGTTGCATATGGAGAGTGGACTAGTAAGCAAAGTGGAAATTGTATTTTTTTTTAAAACAAAACCCATCCAGAGAAAATGTTGCATGAATAGCACGGACATATCTACTAGTAGTATGTTTTGTGGCAGCAAGCAGATGACATTTTTTTGCGTGAACAAAAAATTTTCTAAGCTTAGTGTCGTGCTTTATTAGCCTATAGAATTACCATATAGACATTGCAAAATCATCTAGGCTTTTTATAAACAGCCACCACCACTTCTTTTTGTTTTATTGTTGTTATCTCTCTAGTTAAATTTTGCAGTTCAATAAATGCATTTTTTTAGGTTACTTGATGAATGTGGCTGTATATGTGCAAGTTCAACAATGAAACATGGTACTACTTTCTTTTTTTAATAACTGACGTTGCTGATTTTTATCGTAACATTTAAGCATTTGTTAAAAAATAGCGTAAATATGTAAAAATACGAGTCATGCTTAAACTTTTTTTAATGTTAAAACAAGTCACGATAAAATAAATTATACCTATTTAAAATTTTTAAATAAGACAGATAGTCAAACCTTATGTCAATGAGCATCGAAATATCTATTTAAAACCGAAGGAGTACTACTTAAAATTCTAGAAAAAAAATAAAAATAGCATCATGTGGCATGTCCGTCACATGAAACACCAATGAACCATCACAAGTCACGACTTGTTCGTGCGTACCGTCTGCTCCGACCGACCGGGTAGCCGCGGGTAGGCGTAGCGATTTCCCGTTCCTGACGCACGAGACGCGCCACCAGAAAAAAAGAGGGAAAAGAATGAAAGGTTCACCAGCTCTCCATCTCGCTGTACGGTAAAAATTTCCGCGCCGGTGACCGCGGTCCACGGTGCACCGATCTCCGGGGAGGGGCAGCCAGCCCCACCACCACCCGCCACACCGCGCCTCTGGTCCACAAAGACCCGCGCGGGGCTTGGCTTTCACAGTGATCCACCAGGGAGCAGCACATGGCGCTGCCTGGCACGTGGCAGGAGGCCGCTCGCTGCTCGCGATAAGGGTTAGCCCTCGTGAGCCTATTGCCATCGAGCCCCGTACCGGCCGGGCCGGCGCCCGCGCGGATGCGCCGCACGAATCGCAAAGGCGTGCGTGGGACGGGACGGGGTGGGATCCATCCCCCCACGGAAACCGTCCGTGGCCCACGGCAGCGAAGCCGTCCCTGATTGGGTTGCGACTTAACTGTATGCAGCAGAAATAATGGAATGCCCGAAGAATAAACAAAAATAAGTGGAGGTCGGGTCGAACGAGAGCCCACACCCGGGGGCGCCGTTTCTGCGCCCTCGCGTCGTGTGTGCCAACCTGTGGCTTTCGGCAAAATATCTACAGCAACCATTGTATTTTTTCCTGAACTAAACCCTCCGCCTCAATACCCACATGCATGATTTATGTGATCAGTGGTGCTTCGATTGTCACTTTTCATCAAAATTTGGATACAGTCAACTCTGTATTAGCATGATGTTACATCCGTACAATATAATTCCAACAGATGATCGCTGCTTCGCTAGTCAAATTGGTAAGAATTATCCTCGCAAAAGAATTGGTAAGAATTAATGAGATTTTGCTGAAATTTGATAGGGGCTAGAAGTCAAATCTGCCCTTACTTCCGTTATCACCTTTAAAGATGGCAACGGGTAAAATCCGCGCGGATACATGTATCGTAAATCCGCACCCGCGAAATTATTTTTGTGCCCGCGCCCGCGCCCGCTACCCGCCACGGGTAGCAATATCCCCCACGCCCGCTATCCGCGGGCAAAACATGCCTGCGGGCATGCCCGTATACCCGCCAGAAGTATAAATAGATCACAATTAATAGAAGTATGTGACAGCTAACACATACATACATGTCAAAATATATACACAGAATGACAGAAGTATAAATAGATCACACATTCACATAGCAACCAGGCTCGCCATTGTAGCTGCACATCACAATATGCATAAAATTGTCACTCGATTTGTTACTCGAGTAGATAAAGACTAGGCAGATCTGCAACTGCAATATGAATACAAGCACTAAAAAGCACAAGATCTGCTGGGAGGCATCAATAACAAATGCACTTGCCTTTAAACCGGCGGGGAAGACGGCGGTGGCCTACGGCGCGGTGGCCTACGGGGCGGAGACGGCGGCGTCGGAGCGGGGAAGACAGGGGAAGGCGGCGGCGGCCTACGGGGCGGAGACGGTGCGGCCTGCGGGGAGGCCGGCGTTCGGCGTCGGAGCGGGGACGGGGAAGCCGGTGGCCGGCGTCTGGGAGCCGCGAGTGGGGTCTGGGGAAGGCGCGCGCCACGAGCCCGCGAGTGGAGGTCTAGAGGAGCTACACTCGCCGGACGGCCGGAGGCTGGAGGCGCGACCGTGACCGCAAGTGGGGAGGCCGGAGCCGCGACCGCGCAACCCGAAGTGGGGATGCGCCGCGCGCGGGGTCTCGTGGTGTGGGTGAGGGTGACGGCGGCTACTGGTGGCAGTGGTGGGATTGGGATGAGTGGAGTGAAACCCTAGAATCTGAGGTTATATACTTCTTCTACCGTGGTCCCACATGTCAGTGCGGGTTTTGCGGGTTTGCGGGTGCGGGCGTACTCTTTTCTTACCCGTATACAAATGCTCGTTGGGCACAACTCTATGCCCGCGCCCGTGCCCGCGGGCACAGGTTCGCGCCCGTATCCGCGCCCGCTGGGTCGGGTGCCCGCGGGTACGCGGGTTTTTTCTGCCCGTTGCCATTTTTAATCACCTTACCTCAATTTGCATATGCGACCAGAGATCCCAAACTTTAGATACATCTTTATCTAATTAGGATATCTGATTAGGATATCTGATGGCAAGTCATCAGTAAATTGGTAAATGATGCGTAAGTAGACGTTCAAGTGATAGACAACAGCCTCATTAATGACGAGAATAATGGTGCGAGGATATTTCAACTATGAATAAATTTATGAAATATGATAGAACCAATCCTATTGAACTTCTTAAGACCTATTTGGAGTTTGTTCCAATTTAAATATTTTGATTCGAAATCTGCTTATACCCACTATCGAAGGTGGATCAGAAGTTAGTGATCAGCTTTCGACATAATACATATCCTAAATTTTCATTTGATTACAAAACTAAATGCCGCTCCAAAATAAGAAAATCTTTCTTCAAACTTGAAAGGCATTAAACTTGACTTTTTTTTGTTCAATTCTGACAATACATTATCCACTTGAAACTTCCAATTATTTTTATCAATAAGATTGACGATCATATGTGCAAGGTAAGCAATCAGAATTTGAATGTCCCATTCATGAGGAGCACAAAGTTGGCGAGAATTTTTCAACTATGAATAAATTTATCAAACAGACTAGAACCTACTTGAATCATATGGAACTTCTTAAGACCTGTTTGATGTCTGTTCTGGTTTTAGAAATTTTATTTAAAAATTTGCTTATGCCAACTATTGGATAATTCAAAAAGGTTATTAAAATTCATATTATAAAAGTCGTTGTACTAGGTTTCAATATAAAACATATCCTTTATTTTCGTTTGATTACGGACCTAACTGTCGCCTCTAGAATCTGAAAATTTTCCTCCAAACTTGAAAGACCTTAAACTTGAATTTTTTTTCCCATTCAGTCAATATATTATCCACTAGCAACTTTCAATTCTTTTTATAATAATAGGATTAAATAACATACGCGAAGGTAAGCAATCAGAATTTGAATGTCCCATTAGTTTCACAGCACGATACTTGTCTATTTCAATTTCATAGGAATTCGAAACAAACATATCATTTGAAGTTTCTCATAAGGCGCTAAAGAACAGGTGAGCATTTTTATGCCAAATTTATATGGACTCAATTCCGTGAGCAAGTCACCATGATCTGGAATTTCATGTTGTTTACCTTTGAGATTATACATTTTAAGGGTGCACTGTTTTTTAAAAAGGACTAGCAGTCACGTTAGGGCTCCTTTTTGCAACACAGAAAATTCTCACAAATTCCTCTGAAATTCCAACATCCAAAGGATGCCCTAACAAGATCTCGCAAATGTATGGTGACAATGGAACAAAGGAAAAAATTCAGGTTACAGTACACTTGTAATTTGCTTAATTACGTCATTGATTGTTAGGGTATCTACTAAATCATCTGTACTTAATAGTGTCTATGGTAGCTTTTCTAACAATAAGAGCTTGTTGGCAAGCACTTCTCTGGGCAGCCTTTTTTTTTCTCGTTCCCCACGCACACGCTTTTTAAAACAATAAACGGTACGTTTTTTATAAAAATTTTCTATATGAAAGTATCTCTAAATAAGCAAATAGATCTATTTTTCAACTTTTAATAATAAATACTTAATTAATTACGTGCTAATGATATTCCTCGTTTTACGTGCGGGCTTATTTAAGCTAGCTTAAAGGAGTGCCGAATGGCACCTAAGCTTACCACTTAGGTACTTATTTACCATGCCAGAACCCACAATATCAAATCATCCAAAGTTTGGCCATCTCTACGTGCTATCTAGACTAACATGTAAAAAATTCTATAACCAAACCTGTCGCTACATTTCTATGTCAGTTTTGTAAGATGCCTTGGCATAAGCTTACTGATAGGTAATATGAGAAACCACAAAATTTCGATAACAGTTAATAAAAAGGAACATATTATTATTATATTGGGCCTAGTTATCTTACTTAAATTTCCATCATACTAGGAAGATGTTTTAAGCCCTAATGAGCTCGATAAAGCATAATTCTAACGCAATCTTTTTTCTAAGAAAAGGTATAAGAACTTAAAAAAGGGCAGAGATAGGGGACACTAGGACGTCAGCCACACAAATGTGGTTACACAGATGCAGGCGCAGACTGAGAAAGAATTCTGCTGGCCATTGTCTTCCAAGATGGAGAAGTGAGCCGTAGCCGTAGAGCCGCATTTCTTATCACTCCTTTTTAATTTGCAGCGATTTTTGGGGTGGTGGGCCCAAGATTTCTAACTGGATGGTGAAGTCTGTCTGGTGAAAAGGATGGCCGCGACGAATCCGTCCATCGATCCAGCGCTGTGCGTGTGGTGTGTTGGAGAGAGAAAGAGGCGCCGGTGGGGCCCACATCGCAGTGAGAGACTATAGATAGATGCCTTCCCCTCTGATCACCTGATGCCCTCCTCTCCCCTTCCCTTCCCCCTTGCTAACTACTAGCTGCTGCCTCTTCCCACCTCACCTCACCTCGCATCGCAATCTCGCATCGCGTCCTCCTTCTCCCACTTCTGCTCTCCCCCCTTCCCGTCCCTCCTCTCCTCGCTTCCGAACCCTGGATCCGAATCCCAACCTATCCCAAAGCCGAAACCGAGGAGGGGAAAAAGGTTGCGCGCAATTATTAGCTAGATAGGCTAGGTAGGTTGGGGGCGAGATCATGAAGCGCGAGTACCAAGACGCCGGCGGGAGCCGCGGCGGCGGCGGGGGTGCCGATATGGGGTCGTGCAAGGACAAGTTGATGGCGGGGACGGCGGGGGAGGAGGAGGACGTCGACGAGCTGCTGGCGGCGCTCGGGTACAAGGTGCGGTCGTCCGACATGGCCGACGTGGCGCAGAAGCTGGAGCAGCTGGAGATGGCCATGGGGATGGGCGGGGTGAGCGCCCCCGGCGCCGCGGATGATGGGTTCGTGTCGAACCTGGCGACGGACACCGTGCACTACAACCCCTCTGACCTCTCATCCTGGGTGGAGAGTATGCTCTCCGAGCTCAACGCGCCGCCGCCCCCTCTCCCGCCCGCGCCGCCGGCTGCACGGCATGCTTCAACCTCGTCCACTGTCACCGGTGGCGGCGGTAGCGGGTTCTTTGAACTCCCCGCTGCTGGCGACTCGTCGAGTAGCACGTACGCTCTCAGGCCGATCCCCGCGCCGGTGGTGGCGACGGCTGACCCATCGGCTGATTCGGCTAGGGACTCCAAGAGGATGCGCACTGGCGGCGACAGCACGTCGTCCTCCTCCTCGTCCTCTTCCTCTCTGGGCGGTGGGGCGTCGCGGGGCTCTGTGGTGGAGGCTGCTCCGCCGGCGACGCAAGCGACCGCCGCGGCGAACGCGCCCGCCGTGCCGGTTGTTGTGGTGGACACGCAGGAGGCCGGGATCCGGCTGGTGCACGCGCTGCTGGCGTGCGCGGAGGCGGTGCAGCAGGAGAACTTCGCGGCCGCGGAGGCGCTGGTCAAGCAGATCCCCACGTTGGCCGCGTCCCAGGGCGGCGCCATGCGCAAGGTTGCTGCCTACTTCGGCGAGGCCCTCGCCCGCCGGGTGTACCGCTTCCGCCCCGCGGACAGCACCCTCCTCGACGCCGCCTTCGCCGACCTCCTCCACGCCCACTTCTACGAGTCCTGCCCCTACCTCAAGTTCGCCCACTTCACCGCAAATCAAGCCATCCTCGAGGCTTTCGCCGGATGCCGCCGCGTCCACGTCATCGACTTCGGCATCAAGCAGGGGATGCAATGGCCGGCTCTTCTCCAGGCCCTCGCCCTTCGTCCCGGCGGACCCCCTTCGTTCCGCCTCACCGGAGTCGGTCCTCCGCAGCCGGACGAGACGGACGCCTTGCAGCAGGTGGGTTGGAAACTTGCCCAGTTCGCGCACACCATTCGCGTCGACTTCCAGTACCGGGGACTCGTCGCCGCCACTCTCGCGGACTTGGAGCCGTACATGCTACAGCCGGAGGGCGAGGTGGATGCGAACGACGAGCCTGAGGTGATCGCCGTCAACTCGGTGTTCGAGCTGCACCGGCTGCTCGCGCAGCCCGGCGCCCTGGAGAAGGTCCTGTGCACGGTGCACGCGGTGCAGCCAAGGATCGTCACCGTGGTCGAGCAGGAGGCCAACCACAACTCCGGCTCATTCCTTGACCGATTCACTGAGTCGCTGCACTACTACTCCACCATGTTCGATTCCCTCGAGGGCGGCAGCTCCGGCCAGGCCGAGCTCTCGCCGCCGGCTGCCGCGGGCGGTACGGACCAGGTCATGTCCGAGGTGTACCTTGGCCGGCAGATCTGCAACGTCGTGGCGTGCGAGGGCGCGGAGCGCACGGAGCGCCACGAGACGCTGGGGCAGTGGCGCAACCGCCTTGGCCGGGCCGGCTTCGAGCCCGTGCACCTTGGCTCCAATGCCTACAAGCAGGCGAGCACGCTCCTCGCGCTCTTCGCCGGCGGCGACGGCTACCGGGTGGAGGAGAAGGACGGCTGCCTCACGCTGGGTTGGCACACGCGCCCGCTCATCGCCACCTCGGCATGGCGCGTCGCCGCTGCGTGATCGCAAAGTTTTGAGACGCTGCACGCGTGTTTGTCCCGATCGCGGCGCAAGCCCCCTCCCCCGGCTCACCGGCACAGTTGAAGCTTGATGTCAACGAACGCTGAATTGCAGCGACCGATCGGGCTACGGTTCTCGCCGGCGTGAAGAGATGGGACTCCCGACCAGACGCCGGCCTGTTCGTTCTCCTTTCCAATTACCCCCTTCCTTGGTCCTCGTAGCCCGCTATTATGTTTAAATGTCAATTATTATGTGTAATTTCTCCAATGGCTCATATTAAATAAGGACGAATCGAACTGGATTTCAATAGCTCTAAAATGAGTATTTTGTATACAAGGCATCGATCTAAAACTGAGCTATGTTCATGAGTTATAGAATGCTCCTGCTTACTGTTACCATAGTGCTATGAACATGGCGAATGCGTTTGCTGCAACAAAGCTTTGCTTTTGAAATCTACCAAGGATAGATTCACAAGTCTAGCTAGCATATGTTTGTGCATTGCCATAAATGGTTTCCGAATCTTGGAGAAGCAACCAGTGATGCGTCTTTGCGGTTGCTGGATTGGAAACATCTCGTTAAGTTTCCTCGAGTGTACCCCTTTGCCCTCGTGGCCGTCCTCCACTGGTAGTTTCCGATCTAAATGTGAGCTTGGTCTTTCCCCCATGAGAGCTGCCTAACAACCAATCTGGATCCGCTCCATCTGTACTACAGTACTGAAACAATTAGTGTTTATCACTCAATCTTTCTGTAATTAGCCTCTAATTAGTGTGTCACATTCTCCAGATAAAGGTGGTAGGTAACCCATAATACTAGAAAAGGATCGACCAAGAAACTGTGAATTACTAGTAAAGAACTAAAAATTACGGTTTCGGATCACACTAGCAAAGAATCAAATGTTCATGCGAAAGGACTGGATCTCACTACTGTGGACGCCGCACAAGCATATATAGCACCATTTGGTACTCCCATTTCCAAATGGAGACAGCTACTTGGGTAGTCCCCTCTACTACACAGTGTGATGCCGTATTAATCCCCCACATAACCACCGTCGTTAATCCTACGTCTGGTACAGGAACTTTTACTGCTCGCTGCGCTTGGATTGGCGCAGGGAGAGAGCGGGGGAGGGGAGGAGCAGTGGCTACCTGAGAGGGCACTGGCTGCTTCACAGTGCGGTACGGCACATTGCCACTTCTGTTGAGGTCTTGTCCTCCCATGGGGCACACTCGGCAGCGTGGCCTCCTCCCCCGGCCGCTCGCTTTCGAAATTAACCGCGCGGCGCGCGCAGGAACAGAGAACATTTCACGCCTTTTTAGTGAGGGTCTGAAGGTGAGGAAAAAGTAATAAAGAAAAATTATATAAAACAAGATAAGTTATTAACGTATGATTAATTATGTTTTAATTATTATAAATTTAAAAATAGATTTATTTATTTTTAAGCAACTTTTATATAAAATTTTTTTAAAAAAACATCGTTTAGCAGTTAAAAAATGTTTAAAAAAAGAGTAAGTTTTCTTCTTCTTCGTCCCAACAAACGCTATAGCTCACCAGTGAGAAACGCCCGTGGGGGCCGAGGAAAATCTCACGGCGAGTCCAGACTCTAGTGTAAAAGGGGTGGTGATTTTTACGGCTTTTTTTTTTTTGCGCGCGCGCGCCAGGAGTGGGCAGCCAATGGGTGGAGACTGGAGGAGAGGCAGCGGTAGAAGTTGAGACGGGAACGGGAGGCGGAGGAGAGGGCGGGCAGCAACAGCTGTCCAATCGGGATCAGGTGGCTCATGTCAGGAGATGATGGAGCGCTGCGTGGTGGCGGGATCCACACGTCGGCCCTGCGCTGCGTCCCTTTCTCTCTCCCCGTCCGAGTCACACAGCTAGCTATAGCAGCAGCAGTAGCAGCAGCTGCTCTGAGTCTCTGACTCGGACTCCCCTCTAGCTCGGGCTGGGGACAGCGCGGGCCCACCACGGGTAAAGAAAAACGAAAAAGGCGAGAGAGAAAAAATACTCTCGGAGAACCGGGCTGGGGGGCCCGGCGCCCTAGCCCCGTCGCCGGCCGATCCGGTGGTGGACTGGTGGAGATGGACGTTGCACGAGGGTGGTCAATTCGGTTGTGTCCACGACGCGATCGCCCGCCCGCCGTGGCGCCATCCCGTGCCGTGCCCTGCCGTCCCACTCGCGCGTTCATTCGATTCCTCCCCCCTCACCCGTCTTCCAGTCGCGGGCGAGAGAAAAACAACGGAAAAAAGAGTTCGCGCGAGCGTACCACTCCCGTACAGAAACATTGTGCGCGCCGCAGGCAGCTGCGACCGGTGTTGACCGTACCCCTTTTTTTTTTACCACTGCTCGACGACGGTTATTACGGTAACCACCAAAAAATGTATAAAATTTATCTTTAAAAATTTAAATTCTAAATTTTTAAATCTTATGGTTACCGTGGTAAAGTTGTGGCACGACAACTACACGGTAAGCCACGACGATATGTTAAAAATAAAAAAAATTACAGGAAAAATCATAAAACGTATTAAAAATTCTAAAAAATTATAAAAAATTCAGAAAAAATTATGGATATCTCTAGAAAAACAACGTAATATTGTATAATTTTTTTATAACCCTTGCTATAGTTTTTATACTTAAATAAAGTAGAAATTATATTCTAACCCATTTCTTATTTTTTCTAATTTCGATGGAGCTCTAAAATATGAAGTAAACTTTATTATTTTCACAAACTTTCTTCAGCATAGTGATACATAATTTAAGTACTATCTAGTAGAATTTTTTTAATTTTTTTTTTAAATTTAAATTCAAATAAAATTATTTTAAACCAGACCGGATGGTTTGAACGGTAACCACTGTGACCACGCGGTCCGCTCCTCTTTTGCGGCCCTCACCCCCCACATGGCGCCGATGGCACGGACACCCTCACACGCGGTTACACCCGCCACGACCATATCCAGTATCATCACCCCCCGCCCATCCCCGCGACGCGCGCGGCCGCAGCAGCGTGGAATCGGGCCACCGTCCGGTGCGTGCCGGCGTGGGGAGGCCAGGCCGCGTGTGTTCGTGGCGGTCCGCGTGGAAGGATACCGTGGCGGGCGGGGTGAGGGTGCTGGGTGGGTGGGGCGGGTTCGATTTGGCGATTCGGTCGATGTGGTGCGCGCACACGCGATGGCGGGATGGGGTGGGTCGGCGTCGTGGCGGGTCAGGGGCTAGGTAGCTGTGGGCGAACCAACGTGAGGGGAAATACGGGCCCGTGCGCGTCAACTCGTAATGGGAGGATAAGGCTGACAAGATGGGGGTAATGGTATCTTTTTTTCCCCTTATGGAACGGAAAAAAGGGTGGAATTAAGGTCACGGAAAGCAATAATTTCACGTGTATGAAGTCTTTATTATTATTTTTTTTTGGAAGAAACAGAAAATATTAAATTAGTAGCATAACATAAACAGACTGGTTTGGTTGAAATCAGACCCTACCTTATCAAGTGGCAGTGATAATACATGGTGTGACTTATTTTAAGTAAACATTCTATGTACATACCACAATAATTGGATGCACATGCTGTGTACTTTGTGTTTATTCAATTTTGAAGAAGAAATGTTGCATCTGATGCAACTTGTTCGTATCTCAAGTTAAGGCTCCGTATGTATAAGTTAGCAGGTGATACATTTTAACAAGTGAGATGTTTAATCCAATGCGTGATACTTGTGACCCTCAAAGTTTGATCCAGTTGTTATCGTCGGATTTTTTGGGTGTGTGTTCGACGACCTTTGCATGGTTTGTGTGTTTAATGACCTTTGCAGCGTGTCAAGTTTAAAATGTGTCCAATTCAGTTGGACAAATATCTATTTACTGAATTTTCAACATAACAGATATCTTACCACTTCATGTAGTACCTGCAGTATACCCCACGCGCCAAATACAGCATGTTGCCAATAGAAAAACATAACTGAAAGCTTGCCACACTTATTCAGATGATCGTCCTTCTTCCGGTAGAATATTTCATTTGCATAGGTTCATGAACCTCAATCTCTGGCTCCAATATCCCCATTATCTTCACAACCCCAACGAATAAAAAAAACTGCATGCGGTGTCACCTCCAACGCTTGTGCTAATCATTCCAGCATTTGGACCTACCGTGTCCATCGATCGATCGGCCGCTAGCTACGCGTCTCTGCTGCGGCACATCTCGAGATCCTCGCGACGAGCATTTGGAGTAGCTGCTTAAACAAAGAGGGCGATGGATAGGTGGTTGGCAGGGTTTTCCTGTCCTCCACTAACCGCGTGGTAAGCATGATAAATAGTAGAAGTTATATAAAATTTATTAAAAATTTAAATTATTTTTTAAATTTATTTAAATTTAGTGAAAATATCGTAGTATTACTTATTATCTTATCCCAATAATAAACGTAGCTATCGTAGTAAGGTAAACTCTAACTGGTTCTAAGAGGAGCTACGACTAGGCAAAAGGACTGCAACGTATCGCCAAGGATAATAATACTCCTACTAATCTAATACTACTAATAATGCTGCTGCTTGAGATTATGAGATGCTGTGTGTGTGATATCGTGTGCAGATCACAGAGTTGTTTTAGCCTTTTTAGTTCTCGCACAGAATCTTTAGATCGGTGACTGCCAGGTGGTCCCCTCCGGCTCCTAGCCGAGGTGTCAGAACCACACCGGCCGTGTCTTAAATCTACTCGTAAACCATCTCGTTTCATTCCTGCAAACACATGGCCTGGCAGAGGAGGGGCTCTCGCCCCTCGCAGCTACTCCTACCTTTTGTTTTCTTTAATAATCAGAGCTCCTTGAGAAAAGAATACTGCTACTACTAATGTTAAACTAGTACTTGTAGAGTACAATTCAGAGGGGGGGTGGGGTGGGGGGGATTCCTTGATTCCCTCCCTCTCTTGGGATGCATAATTAACTTAGGCTTAGATTAACTTAAGGGTGCAATTAGTTGGAGCCTGAGATCGAAGTTGTTTAAACGAGCCTACGTACACCTTGGAGAAAGGTAAGTGATTGTCCGGGCGTTAGTGTCTTCATTTGCATGGCCTGGGTCTTCTGTGGCCACTGGTTGCAAGTGCACAGAGGAAAAGAAGCAACTCGTACCGACGTGTATGTCTTGACACTGGCCTTAATTTCTTCGCAACTGGAGTATTTTACTAGCATTGGATTGCATTGTTCCTTGGCTTCAGCCCCTGCTGTTTGTGCCCATGAAAAAAATTCTGAATTTGTGTCCAGTTGCACTGTTTGCGACTGTTTGCTGCGCTATAGCTGGTGAAAACAGTTTAAACTAAGGAGCCATAAATTCCTGCTGTTACATTTGTCTAAGGGCTTCTTTTGCACTCATTAATTTTACAAAATTTTCACAGGAATTAGTTCCATTGTTGCAAAATTCCACCATTCAAAAAGGAAGCCTTATGTGTTTCACTATGAGTCTTGCCTTATACTCTCTCTATTTTAAAATATAAAAATCTAGTACTGTATCTATGTGACACATTCTAGTGCTATAAATCTGAACAGATCTCGTATGTATATGTGTCATATCCATAATCAGATTTTTTATTTTGAGACGGAACAAATATTTTATACGTGTATTTTTCTCTAGACTGCTTGCTCTAGCTCCACGTGGACTTACAGTGTGAAACATCACAATACGCTGGAACTTTTTTTTTTGAATAAACAAAAACCTTATTTGCGAATTTTCGTCAAAAAGCCTTTGCGCTCCAAAAACGAACATGTAGGAGATTGCCCATGAGCAAGAAACAACTGACTGTTATGTCCTTCGCTAATTTAGTGGTACAGGCAAATTTGGTTCCAAGTGCTATACATATTTATCAGAAACAACGATGGCACTTATTAGGCTGTATGACTGCAGGCTGATAGATCACAACATATATAAACCTCCTTTAGAACTTACATCTTCTTGTTTATCATTAATTTTTCGTAGAGACTGAACTCTTTTTATGTGAAAATCCTGCAATGCAAAGCAAAGGAGCCCACAGTCACAAAATAAAGTTTCAAACGGTTTTCACCTTGGATGGTAATTGATGTGGCCATCCCACCATGCGGATAATATTTTTAAAGCGACAGGACCCAAATTTCTATTCAAATGTTTATATAGGAGTATCGACAAGAGTACTTGTACTGCGCCTGCGTCCAAACTCCAAACATGTGTGCCTGTGTGCGCCTGTCTTTCACGTTGCGAGCCAAGAGAATGGGAATCGCCTGTGTGCAATGCTTTTTTTTCTTTTTCGTTTTCGACAACCACCCATCTCGGTCTCGTTGCGTCTCGTCGTGGCCACGGATGGCATTTGCTCGTGCGTGCTTTCCTATCGATGGCAATTTGCCCAAGTGGAAGGAATATTGCCATTTGCCGTCGGATCAGTAGTATGGGATCATCAGCAGCAGCGAGATGAAAAAGCCATTGCCTTCTACAACGGCAAGCTAGTAAGCTACCACCAGATATTCTCTCCTATCGTCGACCAATCAATCGGAGATGTTTGCCTATATACCGAAATTTTTGGCATCGTACTATCGGAGTGGCAATGGCACGTCCAATTCCTTCTTACTTTATCAAAACCATTAAGCACTGTTCTTTTCAGTCTATTCATTGAATTATTATTATAGATTATTTACTTCACACTTCTAAAAATATGATTTCTTAAAAAAATACTTATATTATTTAGGTCACTTGTTTTAAGGGTTCTAAAAATATGATTTCTTAAAAAACAACTTATATTGCTTAGATTACTTGTTTTAAATATTCGTTACATTTATTTTTTAAAAAATATTAAACCAATAATATACTAGAAGATAAACCACGTCAATAATTTAATAAATAATCTTTTTCAACAATGTACTCTCAGTAGTACTGTACTAGTAAACACCTTAGTACTTGATGGGCAGTTTGTTGTAGAAGATCCGAGACTCTTTTGGTTCCCAATGGCTGGCAATCTCTGATCTCTGATCTGGGCTGAGCTGATCTGATCCCTCCTTTGGCCATTGATTTGTGTGCAAGGATCAGAAAACCGGCGCTAGATGGTACTACTACTACTACTACCACCACCAGTGCACCAGTGAATGGTGGCGCGCCCACCATTGGAGCCGCGATTTGCATCGTCTCTCCCCGATATATACCCCTACCCCCCCTCACGTGAACGCCCCCTTTCTGCCGATCGAGCATTTGCAGAGATCTCAGCAGCGTAGCTTGTGCCTGTGACATTCACCTCCTCTCTCTGAACCCAAGACACACACATGCAAATGCAATGTAGCCACTGCATCGGCGAGGGACCACGCACGACACCACCATGGTCGCCAGACTTTTCTGCACCTGGTGAAAAACGTAAGAGATAACAATAATACTACTCCAGAGAAGCCTTGTGATAGACACGAAAGCAACTTCACCGGAAGACAACGCATCGGAGAACATCAAGGGATCAAAGAAAGCACAGGTGAACTGTTCTTCAGCCGGATGAGGTGACGTCTTGCCTTGGCAGGTCCATTTGGACATGCGCCGAACACTTCACACTTGCCGATCCGCCTCCCGTTTGTATAATCCCTCAACCATCATTAGTGTTGGTGTAATCGTGATTATATGATTTTATCTATCAGAATTCAAATCTTGATATACGCGTATATATATATATACTACTTTATTAGTTGATTAGTTGATGTAGATTCCAGAAGTTATTTTTTTTTATAAAAAAGAAAGAGTATCGACACAGACTCTCGAGTCCAAGTTCAAGAGAAAACTCTGGCTCGTCCAGTCGTTTTCGAGGGAATGGGCTTGGACTGGCCGTCGCGGAGAGTTACGGGACACTCTGAGTTGTTCTTAATTTCTGTGTAACGTGACACCATAATTCTAATGGCAACGAGCGCGACAGGGCTGGTCGTCTGATCGGTTCGCCAATCCATGTCTCTCCAAAGCCAGGTTGCCATCAGAGCAGAAATAATGCCCACTGATTAAGAGATACTTATATAGCATTTCCGTTCTAATCATGATCGGCTGCCGGGCACTGCTATGCTCTCTCAGCGCCATTTGGAACGGCAATTTTGCACGATTCATATATTGATTGCTGTTAATAATTCTAAAAAAAACTGTCAAAATTTTATATTCTAAACAAGTCCTCTCACAGGTTATGTAGCTCATGTTGCTTGTTGCAAACAGAGATCCGAGCACCATCTTCAGAAGCAACAATTTTGATGCCCTTTTGTTTAGGAGTACTACATCCTTTTGCTACCCTTTTTCCTTGTTTCTATTCCATTGGGAGGTTGCCTTCAGCTTTGGCATCCAGTTTGCCATCTTGGTATTGGCCACTGCCCACTTCGATGCAAGGTGAAAGACGCTACAAAAAGTATGCAGGGCGCTTGTACGGGAGGGCAACCCCGTCATCGTGTTAGGGTAAAGTTGCTCACAGAATTGCTTGTGTTGCCAGCGCGTGTGCGTGCGAGGCTGTGCCATGTGCTGCAGCTAGCGTACATGCATCATCCAACCCTGTTCAGACGTCTCGCTTTAGGCTTACGGACAAGTGGACAACTTTGCTTATCGCCCAGCTCGCACAGGAGTTTTGGTGATATCTCGTTGAATTACTGGCGACTTCAGATAAGAAAGACGCTTTGGAATCTGGGTCTCCATGGAGTACTAGTAGTAGGCTACTATTTCTAGCTAAGTAAAGCTTGGAGTGAAAAAGTTTTTTTTCCCCTTTGCCCATTGGTGTTATATGTGCAACGTAGCACATCACAGAGCCAAGTAAAGGCTTAGAAAAAGAGAGCCAAGATCAAAGCTTTTCTGTTTTGACAGAATCAGAGGATAGCAAGTGATGTCTTGTCCGGTCGGGCTTAGTGTTTGTTCCACATAAACACCGTACCCCAGCACCATCCGTGCGGTCCCGTCAGCTTTGTTGGCTTCACTGAGTGAGCGAGTCGATTCGCCTCCGTTCACCGTATGCGACCGCGCGCGCCGTGTGACACTGGCTGGTAAGGGCAATCCCAATTTATACACTTCAGTAGTTTTTATAGGTATCACGTTACTATGTTTTTAGTTTTTAATGTATGGTTTCTTTGAAATAAATTTTTATCTAATATTTTCTCTCCTAATCTCAATTTCTTATTTCTTATGTAGAGATGGTTTCTTACATAAAAAATATTTTTTATCTTTTTACCTTTTTTCTTATTAATCACCTAAGTTTTTTATTCACATGACACTAAATTTAATATTTAATGCTATAAAAAAGAACTGAGGTGAAAAATTAGGACTGCCCTAAGCGTAAAAACCTCCTTGTCACGGCCATGTGCGCGCGCGAGCCGCTGGTATCGCGACGAGGCAATGCGCTGCGCGCGACGGACGCGGACTACACGGACGTAGGTGGAGCCGAGGCTGTGGAGTAGTGAGCTGTTGCGGTTGACGGCGATCTGCCTGCCTGTGCGTGTGGCTAGCTAGGCGCACGGCCCGGTCGGCTACACGGGGGGGAGATCGTCGGATGCATTTGTGCGCTTCATCTGCCTGCCTAGGTGGTCCGGTGCTCGATCAAATCGTTCAAAAGCCCTACTCGATCAGCCACAGAATTCTGAAATAAATACTACTACAGAAAATTTCTGCGAGAGAGGGAAGCATCAAAGATATGGTGGACAATATAAACGCTATCAAATATGGCATCGATAAATATTAGACACACAAGTATACGTTTTCGATAAAAGTTTTATGAGATTATAGACTTTTCATAGTTTTTTATCTTTTGATCGTAAGTTATGGGGGTTTATTTTTATGTGTGGGTGTGTACACGTGTGTTTTTTTGTAATAGAAAAAAAAAGTGGTTAGGAAAGGGTTACGAGCACTCAACTATTGAGTTATATTATACATGTACACTGGTTATAAATTGGAATTCTCATTTGTAATTAACCGTATGTCAACGTCTTCCTGCATGGAGATAAGATCTTCTGGTTGTATGGATTACGTGAGTGTCAAGGGCTAGCTAGCAATGGAAAAGGATAATCAATGGGTCCAATTGTAGTACAGAAGGGTCTAATTATAGTAGATTAAAAGACACATCGAAAGCAATCTATATGTACGGAGTTAATTAATTATATTTGGTTTTGTCGGCCAAGGACGCGTGGGGCTGCAGGCATGCATGCTTAATTTTACAGGGACTAGAACGAACAAACAGTTAATTATTGCCTAATTGGAACGTGGGCAGCGTAATCACACTAAGTTTATATAAAAATAATCACTTTTATATACGCATAAGTTACATATTCAATTATTCCTTCTTTCAGAACCAACACAAAACATGAGAACCACAGGCTTTTTCCATGCTTTGTGATAATTAACAATAAGTGATATTGAGACAAGTCTAATCTTATTGAGGAGTCTATCCAAGCTACAGATAGCTATAGCTAGCTACACGATCGACTAGAGGGAATCGAAACTGTGGATCTGGACGTGAGAGGCTCACTTCGCAATAACTCCCCACTGTTTAATCCTAGCTTCCGACGGAAAACGCGACACTGTTTGTGCATTGTTTCGGCTAAGCATATCACAATTTATTTTGTTATAAACGGAGCAAAAATAAGGGGGTGATACAGTAGTATGAATCTGACCGACAGGAGGAGAGACCAGGAAGCAGTAGCAAGTAACGTTGATTGAGACGGGCAAGTAGTAGCTAGCTATGCTTGTTTTTCGTTTTCTTTTGCTCTCGAGGCTAGGGAGGTGTAACCAATCTAGTGTATCTCATGCTTCGTTCCATAATCTGAGATTTTTGGCGGTTCATATAATTAGCTAAGTCATTAGTATATAATTAATTAAATATTAATTATTTTAAACTTAAAAAATAAAAATACGATTTTTAAGGAACTTTTAGATAAAAAATTTTAAAAAAACACACTATTTAGTAGTCCAGAAAATGTGCTCACGATAAGTAAGTAGCCCACCCTTTGCTCTGAACGCACCCTTGGCATGAGGCTCCAAGATCATGAAGAGAATATCTCATAAGAATGACTGATCACCTAGGTATGAATACTTAATTCTAAAAAAGTAGCCATATGTTTGTATACAACCAAAATATTAGAATTGTCAAATTACTTGGCTTAATAGAAACAACAAAAATGCAATTTTGATAGCAAACCAAACAACCAAACAAACGGCTATCTAGTTTTAACCAAAATTTCGTTGGCAATCATTAATTCTTGCCATTGCCAAAATTTTTATAAGGTTAAAATTGGCAAAGAAAGAGACATGCTCAATGTCTCATTTGAAACAAATGCTTTTAGAGAGATTTTATAGGAACAGAAATAATTTCTGTAAAATTCCTGCGTCGTAACTCGTAAAGAGAGCCCTACCCACTTGAGCTTATCTAGAAGGTTTTTAGATTACGTGAGCTTGACTTGACAACTTAATTTGATTGGTGTGTGCTTGAAAACATAAATCATCAGCTTAGTTAATCATCTGATAATGGATGGTACTGTACCATATACTGTACTATATAAATATAGCCTCAGTACACTGGTATATAGTATTGCGCAACAAGCTAATGGAAATGTGGAATTCAACGAGAGTACTTAATCAAACCCCGTTAAAAAATGCAATAAAATGCAACGCTGAGTACGTGTCCCACCGTTACAACTCATCTCTCCCCACAAAAAGTGGCAGGCAACCAGCCATGCATTTGATCTGGGGTCCCCAGTCTGCAAAGGAAAAGAAAACCAGCACCACATGCATGCATGACTGCGCTGGTGTGTGTGAGTGACACTGGTTGCATGCACAGAGATGGATGGATGCCCCAAAACATGAGCCTGTTTAGATCTAGCAGCAGAAAGGCACGCAGCAGCGAGCAACGCGAAGCTTGTCGCAAGATGGTCCTCTCTTGAATTCGGAGTACTTACCACTTCGCCCTGCAAGGCTACTTCCAAGGTTTAATGGCAATGGTCAATGAGGAAAAGCTCGCAGAGCATGTAGTTGATGCACAAAGGGAGTTCAGGATCGGTTGTCTTTTGAAAGTTCAGTTCAGGATTGATCGATCGATTGTCACATGAATAATAATAATAATAATAATAATAATAATAATAATAATAATAATAATAATAATAATAGAGAGAGTGCAGGTGGTAGACCCGAAAATAATACAGCCCGTGATGGTAGACCCATGAGCCTATTGGTACACGAATGAATAATACAACCATGCATCACATGGCTAGAGATAGAGAGAGAGAGAGAGATTAGACAGAGAATTCGCATTATTAAAGATCCACCCAATCGATGGCCTCTTATTAATTAACCTAATCGACAAGAAGTGTTAGTCAAATGGCGCACCGTATATACTTGCTAACTACCAATGATGCGCCGGCTGTTACAGATGCTGGATGAAATCGCGTTCACTCTCGCGGTTATGAGTGGAGATCGATGGCTAGCTTGCTGCCGTCTCGTCGCGTCGCTCGCCGGCCGGCCGGACACGGATTCTTTCGCCGGCGGCGCGAGACGAGACGAGCAGAGGCGGTGGTGGGTCACGCGGTTGTCATTCTCTCGCCACGTCTGAGCTGTGGTGGTGTGGTGTGGCCACGACGCGATTCTGTTTCGCGCGCGCATGGTTGGTCCCGGCCCGGTCTGCCCGGATCGATCGGGATGCATGGAAAGCTAGACGTACCTAACCGCCATCCCGAATTCCCGACGGAGCCTACGCTACGCACGCATCCGTTGCTGTTGTAGTCACGTGCCGTCACGATGTGTGGCAACGAAACGACCGGGGGCGGCCGGCGCGTCTCGCGTGATCTTTCTCGCCCGTGCGCCGCGCCACGGCCTCCACGAGACCACGACGCGGTCGTCCCGAAAAACCTCGCGCCTCTTCGTCTCCTTTTCTTTCTCAAAACATAGTATATACACAGTCACTCATATACATATATATATATATATACATATATATACATATATATATACTCATTTTTATAAACATAAACATACACACTACGATATGGACACATTTAAGACTGAGCCGAAATATCTTAACATTAATAAATAGCTATGTAGGTGCATTTTAAACAACTAATGGATGTATGAATTATTCACCCTATGTTTCTAATAGTAATATTCTTTAAAAAACTTCTGTATCCAATAATCCAGTTAGTGAATAGTGGTGATAGTGAGGTCCGCGGTTTCGTTTGGAACAGGTGAATTTACGGAAAAAAAACGTGCATGCATGCACCGATACAAGTGTGGGCATCGACTTTTTTGTCGTCAATCTTCTCGTGCGCAAGAGGGGATGGATCATGGTTCATGAATGAATGTTTTACCTTTTTTCTGATCCTTTTCCTTCTCCAGCTCTACGAAATTCAGTTTAGATTAGGGCATTGCACGTTCGCGCCGAAGGCCGTAGTGGAAGCCAGTTCAAGGGAGAGCTCCGTGCAGCTGGGGGCCGGCCTGCCTTTCACTTGCAATGATGGGGAAACGCACTCGGCACCAGCCGGCCGCCCCGGCCGGCCAAGGCGAGAGCTGGGCGCCAGCGCCGGCGCCGCCGTCGCCGTGCAGCCTCGCCCATGACGCCCCGTTCCGGTGAAACCAGCAGCTGTTCTCCTCGTCATTTATTGCTAATTCTATTTCTCGGCCCCGGAATTGGTATGCAGCTGACCACTCGTTTGTTGAAACTACCTGAAACAGGTCGTAGAGAACAAGGATCTGGGTGGTGAATTCGTGCAGGGGAGGCTGAGGCCATCTCTGATTCATGAACAGATCAAGGCATCTAAATGGCCAGGTTTGCATTGCGAAAATTGAAGAATCTTAGGTGTGTAGTAGTATAATTTCTTGGCTAACGGGTTAGTGGCATAGTGGTTGCTAGTACTAGACAAACATAGCCAATGGCCTGCCTAGCCTAAAAACTAGTCATGATGTACTGGATCCAGAACTGACCCAACAACCTGAGCCTAACTTCAGCAATCAATGTATCACCCATTTATTAGAGCAGGAAAATAGCCCCAGGCCCAGTGCACGTCCATGCACAGGACGGTCCCGCGTTTAAGCAATCCGGTGCTAGATTAGGCACACGTCACTGACGCAGACATCTTCAAACACAGGAAGTTCCGGTGATAGCAACTGGCGAACCACCAAAACCGAAGGAAAAGTCTGAAAGGTTCAGCTGGATATATACTAGTTTAGCCAGCTAAGCAATTGGGCGTCAGCACATGGCTGCCTAACAGCCTCCGCGAGTGACCTCACGACAGGAAGCCGTTCCAGTACGAGCCCTGAAAGCTGCAGTTCAGAGTAGCAAATATGGGCACAGCATACAGGTGAGGTGAGCATGGCAAAAAGGTTTTGCTTTTAAAATCAGGGTGTTTCAACAAATAATTGTCAAAACCGATATTATACATGAACACACCACATTTAAAGGCATATTGTTTACTGTGATCAACTCCCAAAATCTGTTTTTGATTCCACTTTTCCAAAACTCGGGGGTAACAACTAATTGACAACACAGAGGATAGACAGCTCTATCGCCAGTAGCAAAGATAGTTTAGTACCTTATGAACGTGCATCAGGCAGCAGCATCGACCGGTGGCACTAAGGTACCTTCTATTTCACCCCCCAGGCATGCAGAGCTTGAGTATCTTTATGCAGGAAAAAAATATCCAACAGCTCAGTATTTACGGAAATAGCTTCTTTAACCTATTGATAGCAACACCAGCTGTCTTGTTCATGGGTTCTAGGACAAGGGCGTGGCTAAAATCTGCAAAATGTAGTAAATGGATCTAAAATCTGCAAAATGTAGTAAATGGATTTATAATAAGATTTTGTACAAAACAGTGCACATAATAAGATTTCAAGGGCGATCTGTTAATGACCAATACTGTGAAATATTTATTTTAGGTTATTAGGTACAAAGGAAGAAAGTAAGACAGACCGTCAACAGCCTCCTTATAGTAACCCAGCATCTCCCTTGCAGTGCCTCTCCGCAGATAAGCTTTTACACTCTAAAAGAATGAAAGATTAATGTGAGAACGTGTAGCAAACATTACTCAGTCATTTGTGAAAAGGATCACACTTATCAGAATCTCAACTAGATGTAAAAGCATCAACTAAAAAGCTTATAAAGAGAAGTCTATTTATCATAAACACAGCAAAAATTCTTTGGACGGTTGATTCGATGACACAACCAACTAATCACAAAGTAGGATACAAAGTCTTTCAAAAAAAGAATTGGAAGAATTGTCCTCTATTTTGTACTTCCCTTTTTATTTCATTATCAATAATAACATCATAATAGTATAATAATACATGCAAATCTCAATGTGTGTATAAAAGTCTGAACCAAGAAGGCAGATCCTAACCTTTGGATCAATATCGATGGCACTTGTGCAATCTGCCTCAGCTTGGCGGTAACTGACAGGGGACCAAAAAGATGAACCATGAAGTAATTGATGCGCCAAAAAGATATATCACAGAAGCCAGCTCATCAAGGAAAACTTTGAGAAAAAAAGATACCATAGTGATTAATATCATACCTGGTTAGTTCTAGAAAAGCAGCAGCTCTGTTGCTGTAGTATGTAGCCACTTTACTATTTAATTTGATTGCTTCAGTATAGAAATTTATTGCCTTTTGCCATTGTTTCTCTTTAAATGCAATGTTACCCTGCCAAGGAACAAGTAATAGAAAGAAAGCCCAGTAAGGACAAAAAAGGGAAACTGTTAATATAAACCCATAATGGTGGCCATTTTTTTTTTCAGCAGTATTCGAAACATCTACTTGAACATAATTTTGGCCATGACAAATAGGTTTAGTGCTCTAAAAAAAGGATTGGTACCAGTGAGTATACACTGAAGTATTGATCTATACATTACTATCAGACAACCTTTGTTTTTTCTTTTGCGTCAACACGTCAAATTATAAACACCTAAAAACTGACATGTATCTGCCTAGTGCATTATCATCAGCCTTTCTTCAAACAGTGAACTTCCAGATAAACGGCAAGCTTAAGCGCTACTCCCTCCGTTCCATATTATAAGATGTTCTGGGTTTGTCCTAAGTCAAACTTCTTTAAGTTCGACCAAGTTTATAGAAAAACGTAGCAACATGTACAAAGTTGGTCAAATTTGAAGAAGTTTGACTTAGGACAAACCCAAAATGCCTTATAATATGGAATGGAGGGAGTACTAGGGAAATTAGTGACTGTGAATTGCAGAAGTTACAGAAATGAAAGATACGCTCATAAATAAAAATAAGAAAGAAACTGACTCTCTCTTTAGCTGCTTCAGCAGCCTCTTCGTTCATCGCCTGTTTACTTGAGACATTAGACTTCACTAGGACGTCAATTTGCTCTTGGATGGTAGCATAAATTGTTTGAATGGTGTCCAATAAAAATCGATCACCACCATGTCTTGCAATGAAAGAAACTGAAACAGGACACTTATCATGTGTACCCAGAGGAAGCGTCACCTGAAAAAGGTCAGCAAAATAGTTGAATTAGTTAAGGGCTTACCAACATGTGCGATGAAGCTACAGCTAGGCTTATCAGATTCATGCCCTCCAAAACATCCACCCGTATCCATCTCAGGCCAAGATCAGCAGCAAAATCTCACCTCACGATCAATCCAAGGGTTCAGATAAAAGTAGCAATTTCAACTTTTCATGATTAGCTATCAGGAATGCTAGGTTACCAATGCATTGATACACTATCATTCTGTGTTATTCATAAGTGGCTTATCCATGTTAATCTTGCAGTAGGCAGCTGCAATTTTTGAATTACTTTTGCAAGTCCAGTTACTTCACAGACTATATGTTGGAGCTTCCCTTGTACTAAGGAAACTTGCATGCAGAGCTTTAGAAACTCAATTTTGTTGGTCACATGGAGAGGTTAGCTAATCATTACTCGAGGTGCTCAGCAGCTTCACAGCAAGCTACTCCCTCCGTCCCTTAAAGTGTGTTGTTTTAGCTAGTCAAAGAGAGATTAAGCATGAAGTTAAAAGACTACTATGCCCTTAATTAATATAGAGAGAAAACAAGAAGACAGAATAAAATGAGGATGAGAGAGTACTATTGGTTAAATGGTTAAAACGATGAAGTGGTATTAAAGAGGTGTAGTGGACCCCACTCTAAAAGAACACTCTTTGTGGGACAAAATTTTAGCTTAAAACAACACTCTTTTAGGGACGGAAGGAGTATAATATTACTGACTTTAAGACGCATGTACATCTTGTAGAGTTTACGCTGATGCTTGTTAACTTCCATGAAAGATTCACCCATCCAAAATGCCAAATGGACCCAAAGAGTTGCAAGGTTAAGCAGCACGACATTCATTAGAGGAAAAGAAATAACAGGATTTATGTGTTAGCAAGACCTCGAATAGTATATGAATGGTAATATTGTACCTGGCAACATCCTGACATGCTAGCTAAAGATGTTAGACATGATGTCCGAACATTGTAGTCCGGAGATGAAAGTTCCCTGGCATTTAGTTTTGGGGGGCATCCCAGAACAGTTGGAATGACCAGAATTCCATCATCCTGTGGATTAACGAAACATCATCATAGTACAATATACCAGTATAGACAGCACATCCAATGGCATGTAAAGATTATGAAACAAGAATTATGGATCAGAAACAAAAGCAGTGTAGGAAAACCATTATCAGAAAACAAGGACCCTCTGGTAGGCAGACTTTTATTCTAAGCCTTTCTGCTTCACATAGAAAGTTCTCAAATGTATACTGCAGGCAGAAGCAGCTTTGAAATAAACTGGGCCCTAACAGTAGAGTGCTAGAAGTAAATGAACCGCTATTCATTTCCAGCAGAAGCAGTTTTGAAATAAACTGGGCCCTAACATTGTGCTAGCTGAGTGCATAAAAGGAGGTAAGTAATTGGTTCGAAACCATAATACAGTGAGGAAAACAAGAGCAACATGAAGCATCAATGGTTCAAAATGATATATATTGATAGACAAGAAAACAGGAAAAATAGGCCTGTTATTTGTGCAAGCTCATTCCAATACACTCAGTCGCAAACAAGAGCAATAAATTGTTTGGAATTGAAAGAAGTGATCATATTTCCAATGCCCAGTAAAGATTCTTTTGAAAACATATAAGGATATCATATTTCAGAGGCAGATACAGATGCTTCTTAAAAAAAATGTATAAGAAGTTTAGAATCAACTTTAGTATGCATGCTACTTTTGAGTATAAAATCCTACATTTATGAATTATGAGAGATAAAGCAAGCTATTTCATAGAGTGAACTCTGCACACAGAAAATAATATATCCAAGCTCAGGTTGTTGATTACTGTAGGTGAGCTACTTTTGTGCAAAACAAAAGGCAAAATAGACTTATCAAGATTTTGTAAGGTAATGGAAATATTATGCATAGAGTCGTTTACTTGCATTTAGCAGAAATATGTTAAGATTTTCAATTTGACCGTGTATTCGATTGATTCTAGATTTCATTCACTTGTTTGCACACAACAAATAAATTCCACGGAAATGGAACGTTTGAACCTATAAAGCATTAGGTATGCTTCCCATATATCATTCAGAGGCATAATAATATGCTAAGGTTTTTCAATAACACTCATCCAATCAAACCAGCAAAATTATCAGTGATGGCCAAATAAGTGTGTTAAGAAATCAGTCCGATCAGGGACATGCTACCAAAGTCTCACTAAATTCCAGTACATTCCAAACTCAATTTACCTACCTTAAGAAGACCACCAAGAGCTGCACGCACTTCCTTTCTCGCATCTTGACTGTTATTGATAGTCGACTCACCATCATCAGACAAATTACCAACTATGCAAGCATCAACAGCAGGCTTAACTGAGTTTATCCACTCCATATGTTGATCTTTGAATTCATGTCTGGATTGAATAACAAAATAAAACTATTAAATTTACTACAGCAAGTTAAACAGAATATGCCAAATAGAACAAATAGACACAAGAAAATATCAGTTTAATAAAAAAACTGCCAGGTTATGATTAACAGAGTTTGTCTAGTACGTCTTATAGAATTTCTAAACCTAAGCCAAGCCAAAGTAAGACCACATAACACAGAATGGAATGTGTTCTTTGTTTGCAAATGCCAAAGCTTGCAACAGCTAAGGAAAAAATACACCCATTCCAATTTTTAAATTATCATGATTTGAAAATAGATTCATAGGGAAATAATAAGTAGGCAGCCCTACAAAAGTATGAAGCTCAACTAACATCACTGTTTCATAAACCTGTGAACAGCATCTTGACAGGCAAGAACTAAGAGGAAATTTAATACCATACTCCCTCCGTCCCAAAATGTAGCTATTTCTAGGGTTCAAATGCTGTCCCAAAATGTAGCTATTTCTCCACCTACCTCCTCATCTCAACCAATCACAACCATCTCCCGTTTAATTTCTCCACCTACTTTCTCTTCTCAACCAATCACAACCCTTTCCTCATCTAGTTCCACCTATTTCCTTAATCCTCATGCGCAACTCTAAAAATGGTTAAATTTTGGAACAGAGGGAGTATTTCATATGAAACCTTATTTATTTAATTACATGATTGTGTAGGGTAGGAACATACTTGTGAAGAAACTGCATGGCCCTAGAAAGTGCTAGCAATGAAGAGAACTTTGAGTCACCATTCTTCTGACCATTTAAATAGTTCCTCAAGCTGGGTATTCTTGAAGACAAATAATTTTCAAGATTAATATGACCCAGGACTTGTCCTAATGCAATACACAACGAAAAAATCAACATGAGGAAGTTGGCTGTCAGCAAAAACCAGGAATTTTAAAATAAGCATGACAAGTGTAAAGAGGAGATACATACTCCCAAAGAGCTTTTCCACAGATTTCGTCACCACCTGAGTCAATCTTCTTGCAGGCACCTTTGACATTTCAAAGCAATCATCTGCTATGTAAAAATGTCTGGGTTGTCGAATATCAGCGTAAGGTAGTCTCAAAAGGAGATGGCCAACACGACGCAATACACTTGGATCCCTCGCAAACCAACCTATAGACAATAATTAAAATAATGGGACATGCAAGTTTAGAATTAAGAGTGATTCTGGAAGAGATTGCAAGTCAATACATATTGATTTTCTAGTTTAGAGGAAATATAATTTCAGAGGTACCTATGGCATCCAGGCTAGAAGCGACAGGAATAACACCACTATTGGGGACAACAGCATGGGAAGGTCTGAACGCCAAGACTCCACAATAACTACCTGGTACCCTTACTCCCCCAATGGTATCAATACCTGCAGCATCACATTCTCAGCGTGTTATTTATCTATTAAAGTCTGTCTGACCCATGCAGTTCCACAAGACCACAACTGTCACGAAGAGGGTGTATTCTTATAATTTTGAAAACCAGTGAAATCAAGGACTGGCACCAAAGAAATTTCAAGTCTATGTCTGACCCTAAATACAGAAGTACGTTCTGGATCCTCAACAGTCACAATGAAGGTTAATATCGTTGGAGGGAGGTCACATGGTAACGACTTGGTAGAATGATGCAATGTAAAGGAAGGCAGTCGCATAACAGCAACCAGGAACATGTATTCTTCAAAAATTCATACTACCATAGATCACAATTATTGATCCTGAAATCGAGATAATCACTACCAGAGTGAAGCGTAAACAACTAAGTCATTCAAATGTACATAAAATTCAGATTTATACTAAGCTTTGATAATAATGGATGAAGAGAGAGTGGTATTAAGCAATAATGTTAAGAAACTTATAATGTAGCTTAAATAAGGACACATGTTGCATGCAATGCATAAACACTAACTAATGAATTAAAAACAGTCAGCTCACCTAAGGCAAAATCTACCATGCCAGAAGCAACAGCAACAGCTGACCCACTTGAGCATCCTCCAGGTACTCGATCTGGAGCAGCAGGATTTGTTGGTGTGCCAAAATGTTTATTCTCACCACGGATACTGCATACATAATGTGCATTGCGCAATAAGTAAGCACACATTAGATAAGTGAATGATGGAAAAGTTATCCTAGGAAATGTAGAGAACATTTTTGCTTTTATGTTACTTCATAAAATGAAACAGAGAAACAGAGAAGAGGGGTTTAGTGAACTTAATGTCATTTTTCAGAAGCTATACGCAGAAAGAAAAATGGTTTTACCTAAATGCCATCTCATCAATAACAGTTTTCCCAACACACATAGCACCACCGTCTACAAGAGATGAAACAACTAGAGATGTTTGTGTTGCTGCATCATGTGTCTTTGCCCATTCTAAGCTGCCAAAACTTGTTATATAACCACTTACATGGAATCTGCAAATAATCAAAACATGATGACATTTGAGCTCAAGGATAAATAAAACGACGTACAGGAAGAACCTTAACACCAAAGTGATATACTGATTTGCCACTTCACAGTGCCAGGAACCAGTTAGATATCAAAAGGATCAAGCGCAACAACAATTTTTGGTCAGTAGTGCACAAATAAAAAAAACGCAGTTTGATCTTTTTAGCAGTAAAAAGAAATGTCATGCAGAGAAACAGAGAGTATATTTTTAGATAAGTACTTACAAAATATAGCTGCTAAGGATTAAGCGTCCAATTGAATAAACCACATAACCTAAAAATTGTGCTTGACCAGTAGCTGGGTTGCAGGTAATAGCATTTTCTCCACGAAACAGATATGCCCACAACACAATTCTCAGGAAATCTTCTCAAGTACTTAAACTCGGTTTGGCATCTATTAGCAAGTACTCCCGCCGTCCCAAAATATAGCCACCTTTCCACCTATTCCCTCATCTTAACAAATCACAACAATCTCTCGTTTATTTCTCCACCTACTTTCTCATCTCAACCAATCACGGACGGACCCACCCAGAAATGGGCCAAGACCCAGGCTGCCCCATTGCAAAATTGGCCCAACAGTTATTTACATGGTGAAAAATCAAAAATGTGCAATGGGCCTTCCATCCTAGGCCCCGGGCCATGGCCAGGTTGCCCGGGCCTGGGTCCGCCCCTGCAACCAATCACAACCATCCTTCATTTCATTTTACCTTTCTCCTTAATACCCGTGCCCAACTCTAAAAGTCCTTATATTTTGGGACGGAGGGAGTACCTATTAAACTTAGAAGGATGTCAGACCCTCAGAGGAGCTACCAAGTTCTCCTCAGATGAAGTAGCAACATCTTGATCCAGAGCAAGTGCCACTATTCCAGTTTTAGTATTAGAATATGTGCAGAACCATGAACACACCTTAAGTAGGATAAAAACTAAAAAGTTCTAAAAAGATTGTCTGGCTTTGAGTTGAGACAGATGAGAGCATGTCCTTTAAAGTTTAAAACTATGATATTATGTGGTATTATCAGAACAAGATAATTAATCTTAGCGTTTATAAATTTGCATAACAACTTCATGACTGTTTTGTCATTCGAGTATATATTTTTCATATGGAGACACCATACATCACTCCTTAACCCTTTTACAAGATCTACATATCAGAAATAGAATTATAACATTCCAGCATGTCCAGCTTCAGACGGGCAACTCATGAAAACAGAAAGTTGGCACAACACATTTGACTAAAATAAATGAGCTATAATTTGATGAAAAAGATGAACGATGAGTTTCAGATTTTTTTTCCTTTGCTTTCAAATAATCACAATAGAAATATTATAATTTGTTCAGATGCTACCTTCTCCATATGAAACCTACTACATTAGGGTAGATTGGCATTCCATGTATCAGCAAGCAGATTTTACACAAAACAAGACAAAAATACACCCCCTCCCCCCCAACCCACAACAAATTTGAGGACTAATTTAATTCTATATAACAGACAGAATATTATGACTATCTTACCAGTGGGTTAAGTACATATTTAACAAGGAGCTTCGCAAGTAAAGAGAGATAGCAATATGATGATTTGTTTTGCTTTCTTATTTACTTACTGTTATAGGGAATACACTTCATCATATAAAAGCCTAGCATAGAGCATCTTATTTCAAGTTTTTAGCACCATGTACCTTCTATGCACACAGCATCTATTCATAAAGCTGTGAATACTTTGGATGGATGGTTTGAATACTCTCCCTATGATAGTTCAAGAATTCTTTGGCAAGATAAAGGAAACTATTTTTTCTCGTGTCCTTTGAACGCATAAGTAATCAGCATCGTGGAGCAAATTATAGTCCACATGCTAAGAACTGTGCTGCTAAAACCAGCATTAGTCACCTAAATTTGCTTTCTCTCCTACAAAAATTGTGACCTTCCCTCAACTTCCAAACTAAACTCTAGGAAATAGCCCTTTGGCATGCAAAATCTAAAGCAATATATTTCATGAATAAAAGGTAGCAGGATTGAATTATGATTCATTCATGTAACTTTAGATGTATGCATGGTACATAGCCTTGTCAAAAGGTGAGGCAGCCACAGAATGTCATGCCCTTGCTTGTGTAATAAATTCACCTCACCACAAACTATGGTACACTTACTGAGTCATCTAATACATGGTAGATCATTAACTAACTGAAAAGATCATTACATAGGATTGTTTTCCATTTCGGTGTCAGCCAATAATATTTGGCAAGTGATGCATGGATATATCTCCTGTAAGATGTTATAATGAACTGTAGAGGAGTCTCCACTCTCCACCTTTTGGGCCAAAAAAATAAGATGCAAACATACCTGGCTATAAACTACTCGAACATGAAAACATGCCATTTATGCAAACAAAAGCAAGATATAATTCAGCAAATCCAATGTGCCATGTCGAGTGAAATTCTACCTCCCTAACTCGCTGATACCAACACAAAATTCTGCCTCGCTGAACGCCAGCGAGAGATAGTGACACCCTGATAGTATGATCAAAACGATCGAACTACAACTCAAGCGGTGCTAGCACGCTCCCTACCAATCCAATCAGGGTCTACAACTTACAATCACGCAAACACGAGAGAGGCTGGAGGAGCGCGAGAGCTTACGCGTCGGCGATGGCGAAGCACAGGTCCGTGAGGGGGTGCCGCGCCTGGGGCGGCGGCGGCTGCGGCGGGGGGAGGAGCTCGAGGCGGGCGATGAACGCCCCGTTGTCGGGGCGCGCGGGCCGCCGCAGCCGCTTCGCCGCCAGGAGGACCCCGGCGATGCCGAGGCCGAGCAGCACCCACAGGTTGGTCGCCGTCGAGGACGCCATGGGGTTGGGAAGGGCCTCCGCGTGCGCGAGCAGGAGGAGTCCGAGGGCTAGGGTTTTGCGCGGGGATTCCGAGGCGGGAGAGATGAGGAGGGCGGCGGACGGCGAGGCGTCTAGGCGGCGGCGGCGTGGCGGATGGATTGGATAACACCGGGGGCTAGCTGCTCGCTTCGGGGACTTAAATACGTCGTGGGAGACAAGATGAGGAAAATTAAAGTGAACTTTACTTTATCAAATCAAATTTATCAAACAGAATTTGTCTACTGGTGCAACAAACTTGAAAACTTGACGATACAGTATCGTGTTTTCGTGTGTCTCTAGTTGCAAATAATTGTCTTCAAAAGTTGTTAAATACACGCTCCTCTCGAGAAAAAAAAAAGAGAGAAAAGCGTATATATACAGTACACTAAAACCCGACAAAGAATTGAAAAGGCCAAAAAGTCCTCTAACAGCCTTTTTATAAGCCACGTAATCCATTAAAGTATAAACAGTACAAACTTAAAAAACTTTCCAAATTATAAAAGGACATTTCTGGTTTGGGCTTGTAGATAATACACGTCATATAGATAAACTAGCCTTTTCATCATGTTGAGAAAGGTCAAAATGTGGTAATCGAGGATCCTGATGTATATTTTTAAAAGTTGATATAGAAAAGCACATTTAAAAATTATTGTGCTTCATTTGAAAAATCAAACAGACGTTAGGCATATTTTGCTATATAATTGTTGTTTCCTCGCTCTTGTTTTGATTTTAATATGGATTTATTTATTGTGATAGGATCCTTGTGGTGGAATCTTAACCACTTGGGTTTTAAGTCATAAATTTAATATGAGCTCTTTTTTTTTAATTTAAAGGCAATACATGTCTAAGTGGGTGTTCAGAGATAAAGCGTGCATTTATATTATATGAGGCTAGACCTCTAATCTTATTTAAACATGTGCTAGGACGTACCATATGAGTTTACCATATGTATGAACACGTACGTCCATTTGAGTTTGTACTCGAGAAAAGAAAAAAATAATCTACCTATTACAAAATTTGAAATGCTTTGCACAAAACGAGATTACGATAATAGGTAATCAACCTCAATATCCAATAGAGCCTAAATTAGGGACTAGCGGTAGGTTTGAACTGCAGCAAATATATCTTCCTTGATTTTATTTGGCCGGGAATGCGATAACTTAATGGTTGTGAGGAAGAGAAAAAACTGTGGGATACTAAGAAAGGACTTAGCATATACTCCTGAGAAAAAAATGTGAGTAGTATATTATTAAGAGAGAGAAAAAATGGTGAGATAACCTGAGTTGAATGGGACATAGACAGGCATGAGCACATGACTGTGAGGAAGAAATATGAAATGGAAGAACTACATGATTGCGAGTTTGTGACGCCGTTCTCAATGACAACTGCGATGCCGTTCGAGCATGGCTTGAGCTAAGCATTTTGAGTTCTTTAGGCTAAACCATCTGATTCTGTATTTTGAACCTTTTTTTCTATACCTGAGCAAATCGTTGGAGCTGATTAATCAGTGTCCCAGCTAGTTTGATTCTGTCATTCTGATCACTCTGGTTTGACCAAGCCCAAACAGTTGGGCCTCGCTGCATCTAGCTATTGGTGCCTCTAGAATGTCCCTGCAGGCTCACTTTACTTTTGATGAAGCATATCAGTCCATCATCTCATAAAAATGTAAGCGATAAAAATCATAACATACGCAACATAATATGAAAGGACAATTTTTCGTACAAAAGTTGTATCATTATGTACTAGCCTAGCGGTACTATTTTGAAATCCTCTGGCTAATTCGAATGATCTTTTTCCTTTATTTGCACCAATAGTTCACTGGCGTGATCACCAAGTTTTCATCTCCATCATCACAGTTTATGGCCATGAATTGAACATCTGTACGTCTATCGGAGTATTATCTATCTATTCTTAGGTTTTCGCATTTCCCCAGCATTTAGTAATGGGACCAGTACGTCCGAAGTCCTTTCGCCAAAAGTTTGTAAAGATTATCCACTTGATCATCGATTTGGATATCTATTGAAGGACCGCAGCATTAGCAGGGAATTGCTCCCGATCGGGCGTCCGATCGGATCGGATGCCGCAACCTGCAGGGCCAAGAAGCCAGGAAAGATCATTGCTCGTTGCACGTACACCACCGTAGCACAGTATAAGTCAATAGCAGTATTTCTATTTTACAATCCGTAGGTGCGCTGTGCGGCCCTCGATGGCAACGGACATGTGGAGACTTAGATGATGATGGCCATGCTGCGACCTATACCATCTATGGTGAGATCGGCATATCTTTTGTCGACGATGTTAATTGTAGATATTATTTACGACGGAGATTCGCTCGGCAGAAATGGTGGTTCTTCTTGCACGAAACGGGCTCAGTAACTTGGGTGCGCTTTGTTTTGTCTTTTTGTGTGTTTCACAAGTGGAAAACTTGAAGGGTTTTATGTACGAAGAGTGAAATGTTTCAACTGATATTTTGATTATGTTTTACATTTATAGGTTTTGATATTTGTGTATTTTTTATTTTGAATGTTTCAGTAGTTCAAATTTAATGGTTCATGCATGAGGAGTCAAATGTTTTGATTGAGATTTTGACTATGTTTCACATTTTTAGGTTTTGATTTTAGTGATTTTTAAATATTTCATTAGTTGAAACTCAATGTTTTATATGTGAGTAGCGAAATGTTTCAACTGATATTTTGACTTATATTTCATATTTCTAGGTTTTGATTTACATAAATTTTTTAATGTTTCAGAGGTTGAAACTCAATGTTTGATTGCCTCGAGTGAAATGTTTCAACTGATATTTTGACCATGTTTTATATTTTTAGGTTTTGATTTTTTAATGAATTTTTAATATTTTAGTAGTTGAAACTCAATATTTTATGCGAGAGAAGCGAAATATTTCAACTGGGATTTTCACTATGTTTCACATTTTTAGGTTTTGATTTTATGAAATTTTTAATGTTTTAGTAGTTAAAACTCAATGTTTTATATATGGGGAAAAATGTTTCAATTGAGATTTGACGGTGTTTCACTTTATTTATTTGTTTCTCATCGAGTGATGAAACATATTAAATATATTTTGTTGAAATATTTTTTATCGAGTGATAACACATCTGAAACATTTATTTACAAGTGGTGAAACATCATCCGACAATTTCCTACGGATCAATGTCAAATCTCTAGTCACATCCTTTGTTTGTTTTTTATATTGTAATTTTATTGTTGCAACCATATTTGCTGTACAATTGTAACTCTTGTTTTAGGTAGCATTCGGCTCAGCTTCTAGCTAGCGCTTCTTCGTCATTTTATGTGAACATGTTTTTCAAACGCTAAACGATGCGTTTTATAAAAAATATTTTATATGAAAGTTTATCTAAAAAATCAAATAGATCCATTTTTAAGTTTGTAATAATTAATACTTAATTAATCTTGCGCTAATAATTTATCTCCTTTTCTGTGTCACGAATAAGCACCAGGCTGGTACGAAGGCAGCCTTTAGTTAGTATATCGGCACTACATTTTGTTGCACTAGCACAATGGCATACTATGGTACACTAGCACAATGGCATACTATGTCCGGTGGTCAAAAAAATAGCAGGTCTGCAGGTGTTCCTAAGCAAGGCTAGATGCAGTCATGCAGTAGTCACGCGAATGCATAGCATAAGCACAACGTGAGAGAAAAAAAAAAGAGAGGGAGACGCAGTATTGTTAAGAGGCGGTGCAACTTTTACCATGGGAATCAGTTTTTGATCCAACGGCTAGCACGAGCGTCCGGCGATAGCACCGGGATCAGACACCCGGGTGCTAGTCGTGTCCGCATTAGCTACTGGAATAGTGGAATGAGCAGGGGCGAGCCCAGCCCAGAGCAAAGGCCCGGGCTGATCTATAGTATTTTGATAAGAGCCTGATACATTACATGGTGAAAATTTATTGCGGCTATGGGCTTTTTAGCCATAGGCCCTGTGCCAGGACCTAGGTCCTAGGAGTGACGAAACATAAGAATTTTTTATTTTTATATTTATGTTTTAATTTACAAAATTATATTTTATTTTTCGAAATTAACAGAAATATACTCCCCTTGTCCTCCGGCAGGGTTATTTATTTAAGTGACGTGGCAGGCCTCGAGTGGCCGGGGCTCCTGTAGTTTTGCAGGTGGCTCCTTGTCGTCCTCCGCAAGGGCAATTTATAGTTGGTAGGGGGCCACCTACAAAATTACATGCAACCTGGCTGCCCAACGGTTGCCACCTCACTTAAATGCCCTAAATCGTCCTCCCAGAGGACGATTTATTACTTGAAATTAGAAAAAACCTTAACCTTAAATGGATGGAAAAAAAAGTTTGCACGAGTTCATTTGAGATGTAATAAAAGATACAGAGTTCATAGTAAATTGGTCACAGCATGATCGAAGTACAACTATTTCCAACACACAAATGGTCATAGAATTTCATAGGAGTACTACAGTGGACTAATGGAACACTTGATTAAAAGGTGCAATGTTTGGTGACTTTCAATCTCCATGCATGACGGGTGGCCTTCGACGCCTTCTTTGCCATTCAGATTGGTTTCGATATTCTTTCTCCTTCCTCCGCTTTTACTATGCTTCTGTTTCATCCTTGGTGATCCTTCCGCCTACATAGTAGGGTCGCAACTGGTCAATCCACGAAGTGAACGTGCACATCCTTGGATTTTCCTGTCAAAAGGGGATTATTTAAACAACTGTTGTAGTAGGTAACGTGATACGAAACTATGAGTAAGACGTACAACAAAGTCATCATCTATGTTTGGATAAATGAAGTATCTCCTCCGTAGGTCCCTTGTGCGAAGGTTGTTGTCACTTGACAACGATCTCTACATACGCACTTTGGATGCTCAGACCATTTAGGCAACCTGAAAGGATTGTTTCTCTAGTCTAAGCTAGCCACCTCCACTCGTTGCTCGTGTTCCTCCTTCGCCCACATGTACTGTGACCCCGTTTCAGCCTGTGTTTTCATTCAGTCATCAGACGACGGTCTCTCTGTGTCAATCCACATATCCGTGGCTCTGCGCGTGTTGGGAAATTATGTTGATTGATATGGTAAATTAACTGATGATATGAGCGATCGATGAGTGTGATAGGAACTTACAACGAAGTCGTCATTGACGTTTGGACAAATAAAGTATCTCATCTCCAAAGTTTCTTTTTTGAAGGACGTTGCAACCTGGCAACGGTCACCGTATGCGTACTCAGGACGCTCTATCCATGCAAGTAGGCTAAGAGGATTAGTTCTCCAGTCGACACGTTTGGCCTCCATTCGACGTTCGTACTCCTCATTTCTGCTTATGTATTGCACTCTTGTTTCACTAGGTGCATACCACCGTCTTCCATTGAATTGGGATTCTCCATGTCAATCCATTCAATATATCCGTACGTTCTTTGGTCGGTCTGTGAACAAATATATTAGTTATATGTGAAGTTTGCTGTTAACTTGAATAAATAGTTAAAATAAGTGTATGAAATAGGAATGGCATACAATCCATTCCTCGTCGATGTTTGGACATAGGAAGAATCTTCTCCCATAAATGCTTGGCAATCGGGCTATCTCAAGTTGACAACGATCATAGTAGTGATACAAGGAACGGTCTGTCCAAAGTGGGATGAGTCCTTCAAAAAAATCCCTCCTCCAGTCGGGATGTTCATGGCCCCAACATCTAGACGCCATTCTTCGTACCTGCACGTACAACCGGAAAGTTAAATTGCGAACTGAGTGGTAGGAGTGGTAGAAGTAATGCCAATAAAAACTAGCTAGTAAGCAAATCATCAATGCGGCTAGGAGCGATGGGATTTAGCAAGCCTACCAGAGTGCTTACAACCAGAGTATTGTATACCTATGAAGGTGTGAGCACAAACACTTGTGTGGTTCATCCTGCGAATTGAGCCTTTATATAGCGCGGAGGATAGTGGCATCGCAATGTAAGGAGGACAGCGCCGACAGAGGCAGTCGTTGTGTTGAAAGTGTTTTGTCCTGGCCTACATATAAATCAATGAAAGCGACTTGACAATCATGTGCGAGCAGTCCAATTACTCCAGCGCCAAAAGTTAATCGCGCTGAAAGCGCAACGACTGTCCCGTGACGAGAGCGACACCGCACTGAGTCCAGTAATGCACCAAAAGCTTGAATTTGGGCACCAAAAGTAGACTATCTTGACACAGCTAAACCAATACGAGCGGCAAGATGCTAATAGCATAGAATAAACCACAATCATGCACTAAAATAATAGAATACACAATAGTACTGCACTAAAAATATAACATAATCAGTCATAAATGTTTAGCACTGAGACAATATAGACGAAATATACAAGGACTGGATGGATATAACTACTGGCCTGGCTCGTAACCTCCAGCCCTCTTTGGCTCCCTACCCTAGGCCCTTATATGAAACTGAGAGTAAGTGTGTCGAGGGGCAGAGACCCCACATGCCAGTGCGGGGCGCTTGTATTGGGGTGAGTGTGGGCAACTCCTGAGTATGTGCCGGTAGAGCCTCCCCCCCCCCCCCCCCCCTCCCCAAGCTACAACAAGCCAAGCACGTCCTGCATAGGGCCGTATGCCTCGTAATCGTCGTCATCCAGGTCGCCCTAGGCGAAATCTAAGTGTGACCCAGCCGCAGACGTGCCAACGCCAGGAAAAAAATGTTTGACGGTGAAGTGTAAAACCTTGTTGGAAAGGAAAAAAATATTTAGAAATGCATATGTAATCTTACTAAATTAGTAGTAATGATGAAACATATGGCACAATACTAAATCTACATAAAAGAAAATCGCAATGGATAAAGAAAATTACCTCCAAGTGAGTCCGCAAACCACCAGGGCTTCATCGCTATCCTTCTCTCCACTCACCCCTATTTTCTTTTTTTTGTGATTATACTCGAATCAAATGTAATTTACAGAGAGAGGGAGAGGGCTTTATAAGGGCCAGACATAAATCACCCTCCCCTAGGGCGATTTATGTACTGACTAACTTCGGTTCCTCGATAACGAGCCGCCTACAAAATTGCAGAAGCCCTGGTTGCCCCAGGCCTATCACGTCACTTAAATTGCCCTCCGGAAGAGCGAGAGGAGTATATTTCTTTCAAAATATATATTTGTACATTAAAAAATAAATATAAAAATAAAAAAATCTGAAACATAAGTCGGCTCAAATCGTACAGCCTAATTGATGGTGTATTGTAATAACAATTTACTCCGCCCTTTCGTTTAGGCTTAGATTTTTAAACTAATTTTTTGGTTTTTATGGTTTATAAGTCGGTGGCATTTAAGCCAGAAGTTTAAGGGTGAAATCTTAACTCTAATTCAAATAAAATAAGCTACTTAAATCTAGTTTTGGGTTATAGCGTAAAAGTGGCTTACAGTTTTATAAAAGTCCAACCGAAAAGCTACATATATTTGCTTGGGCTTTAGATTTTCGACTTATAACCTAGCACAGAAGCCTAAACAAAGAGTGCATCAAAATATATTTGATGAGAAATGGTATATAGGTTATGGCCGGCCAAGCTATTAGCGAGTGATACTTTTTACTAGCTGAACGGCGTTAGGACTGATTTGCAAGATCACACGAACGCCTTAATATAAGTTCCCACCATAAAAAATGTTTAACCTTAAAGATAATATATGATCAAACTTTTTAAAACTTTGATCATCAATAGTTACTTAAATATTTAGGTTTTAAGAAAATGGTATGTGTAGAGTTACCTTAAAAATACTATCATAATACTATAAACTTATTAGATTTTATAAACTTGTTTTTAATATAAAATATTAAATTTTCGACAGTTTGACGAAACCTTCTTCTAAACGTCAATTTTTTTAGGGGGCTATATGTAAAACCAGCTGCTTTGCTAGATCTGGCTTCTATCCAAACTAACAATGTCGCATGCGTCCTTCAGCAAACGATATGGCACAGCGATCAGACAGACGCTCATTCGATATCTCATCCCTGCCGTTTTGATCAATCATGTCGGTGACTGTCATGTGTCGGCCGAAAGGAACAGGACGCTACTATAACATTGCACATGGTAAAGTGGCGAAAAACGACAAGGCACACCAGCACTCAACCAGTGATTGCTATCACGGAGTTATCATCGTGTACCTTTATATCAAATCGGTGAACTATTTTCGTAGATTGGGCTAATTAACCGGATTTATAACACTCCTGTTTATTTATTTTTTGAAACTGAGCCGAGAAAATTTACTTCTATGGGGTCAATTCTTATCGCTGAATAAATATATAGTTCTTTTTTATGTGAGGTTGTTTGTAAAATTTACTTGAAATTTTGCCTTGTTACATGTCGATTTTCTCATAATTAGAAACCCGCTAACTATTCTGGGACACAAAGTTTCTTAGCTATCAAATAATATTAGTAAACCTTGTAATTGTTTGCAGATCGAATGGAGAAACAAAGAAAATGCCTTCTGTTATAGGTTTTCCCTCCGCGCAGAGGCAGCTTGCTTGCTTACAATACTGACAATGCTCATGTAGATTCTTGGTCGATCCCACGAGGGAAGATGACAACCCATCTTCTATTATATTGTTAACGGGGATTAAAAACTAAATGCCTAAATTACCACGTTAATTGAAGAGAGAAGAGAAAAAAATCACATCACTATGCAGTGGTCAGATAATATAGGGCCATTTTCATTATGCAGAAAAGATTATGACAATTATATTTAAGTTGTATACTAAATACAATTATATTTTTATGTAAACGGAAGCTAAGAGTTATATATCAATTTTAAATCTACTTTCAAAATCCAATTGTATACGAGATATAGGTGTACTACTGAAACGAAACTAAAAGTTGCGTAATCTCTTAATTTAAAAATCTGGTATGTATGGAGTAGAATTCTAAGATTTGTTATGTACGGAATAGAATTGTAAGCTATGAGTTACAACTAAATAATCCACACGGAAATCCACTAATTCTAAGACATTACTACTAACTAAAGGATAATGTTTTTAGACATCAACATAGCCTCTAGCACACACATTTCATCATTATTTCTAGAACTCTATATTTATTAAAAAAACAACTACATGAAAGACATTTTTCATGATAAATCTAACAATATAATTTTTATATTTTAATTCTTGATATTTTTCTGAAATTTTGATAGTTTGATCCTTTTGAAAAACTTATTTGAAGAATAAATCACGCCAAAAACCTATTTCAAAAATAAATTGTGGCGTTGAGGTTTAAAGTCTCAGCGCCAGTGCCAACTGCTGATCTCTCTGTCGTCGGGTCCGAGCTAATGAACCGACTTGGCAGGTGGTCAGTGCCAAATGCTCTCGCGCTGACCTCTCATACTCAAAGTGTCAATGGGTTTGACGCTGAGGTATGGGATTTGACCAAGAGCTCGACAGCGGCGTCCAGATCCTGTGGAGTTGTTGTCACCTCGATTCCAGCGCCACCATTTATTCCTCGCTCTTCCATGCCACCGCCATCCTTGTCGAGTCTCGTCGACACCGCAGTCACCTCGATGAGATCCAGATCTCCTGCCCAAGTCTGCTACCTTAGCGCCATATCTATTAGCGGTGAGATTGGGATTTCCCGTCAGCTCGGACTTGACGCCACGGTGACCAGGGATCGGTGCTTGTCTCAACATCAGATGTTAGACCTCAGTGTCACCGGACTTAAGGCTAAGGTTACAATTTATTCTTAAAATAAGTTTTTTTTTGTTAGCACGGTCATTAAAAATTTTGGGATCATTTTACCTTTTTAAATCTATTAATAATTAAAGATTTTAAGATTTGACTGTATATATTTTATGATACGTTATTTTCTTAAGAAAGGAGGAGGTAGTACTCATCCTGACTCACCATGTAAAGGCGCCTGCACACATTGCTTTGCTGGCCGACGCTGGTACATGCACGCACGCATGGCGCTGCAGCTAATAATCTTTCTCCATTGCGCTGTCAACTGGCAGTGGCCACCCCGTGAGGCGAGGTGAGCTAGCCAACAAGCCCCGCGCGCTCACGAGCCGAATACAACCAAACGGCGCGACGGCTGCCTGCTCATCCGTGCGTTCCCCCTCTAAAATCAGTCGGTGTCCAACTACACCTCACGTAGCTGAAGGAGTTGGTTTGCCGCCTGCCCACCTGGCCTCTCCCCACTAGTTAGAGAATTTCCGATCTCGCCGAGCGCGGCAGCGGCGGCGGTGGCAGCGGCGCAGCAAACGAGTTTCGCGAACTAGCCTAGCAGTTGCTGGCGGCGGCAGCGGTCACGAGGAAGAGGGAGAAGGGAGAGGGGTAGTGGAAATCTGGAGACGAGGAGGATGGCGCGCGGCGGGAGCTCGCATCTGCGTCTGCGACTGCTCGCGGGGGTCGTCGTCGTCCTGCTCGTCTTCGCTGCTGCGCCGCCAGCCGCGGCGCTCAACATCGGCCTCCAGTCCGCCGGCGACGGCGTGGTACGTACACTACACGCGTAGACTATACAGTCACTACACGTCTACACTGTATATATGCATCGATCTCTCTCCTATCGTGCTTGGCTAATAGAGTTTGATGAATTCACCGCGCTGTTCGTGTTGGATCCATTGCGCGAGGGCAGAGCACGCAGCTGTGCAGCCGCACGTGCGAGTCCGACCACTGCACGAGTAAGAGCTTCTTCTTCTTTTGGTCGTCGAGAATCCCAATTAATTTGATCTCGCGCTCGAGCTCTCACCGTGATTATATTACGTGCGTGCGTTTGCAGCGCCGCCGTTGCTGCGCTACGGCAAGTACTGCGGCATCCTGTACAGCGGCTGCCCCGGTGAGCCGCCGTGCGACCCCCTCGACGCCTGCTGCATGCACCACGACCAATGCGTCCAGGCCAAGAGTACGTCGTCGTCGTCGCTACTAATCACCAGCCACTCACCACCCTCTTCTAATTGGCTAATCACACTACATCACTAATTAATTTTGAGTAACAGTTAAGAAGCTACTCCTATGATCTAATTGCACGCTGGTTATTTTGTTTTTGTTTTCTGTTTTGCTTAGATGACTACCTGAGTACGGCGTGCAACGAGCAGCTGCTGGAGTGCCTGGCGAGGCTGCGGGAGGGCTCGTCGACGTTCAAGGGGAACAAGTGCATGATCGACGAGGTCATCGATGTGATCTCGCTCGTCATCGAGGCCGCCGTCGTCGCCGGCAGGCTGCTGCACAAGCCTTAACTTAATTATAGCCTTAGCCGTGCACCGGCCTGCCGGCCGGCGGCGAACGGCGGCGGCCGGACAAGCAACAACTTGTGCGTTAGGTGGGCGGTATATGTTTTGCTTGCTTTGTGTGTGCGCGTGTGTCAGTGCAGCTAGCAAGCACCGGCTGCATGCGTCGCCTTCACATGGGGCTCTCTGCCTTGGCTAGACATGGCCCAGACTTACGACAAATATATGCAGATCACAATATTGGTTTTTGAACTTTGGTTTGTGCTACTTGCTGCTTAATTATCGCGCATCTCGTCTGATAATGGGTTATATATATAATGTTAATAAATGTATATGCTTAAAGATATCGTACAAAGGACAAGACAATCTGTCTGCCAGTTTGGATTATGTGATGGCATAATGGCAGATGGCCTGATCTTTTCACTGACTCCGTTCAAAATATAGCTATTTCTAAAGTTCAAATTTATCTTAAAATATAGCTATTTCTTTACCTAACTCCTTATCTCAACTATTTATTTTCTTCACTTATATTCTCTTCTTAATCAATCACAGTCTTTTAACTCTTAATTTCACCTACTTCCTTAATTTTTGTAAAAATCTCTAGAAATGCTTATATTTTTGAAAAGAAGAAAGTAAGTTCTTTTTTCTTAGATGGATCTTTATAAGCTTTAGACGGCTGATGGGTTAGGCCATTCACAATGTGTCGATGTGGCATTCAGCCCCAACTTGCCAGCGCGGAGATTTCTGTCCATGCAAGCGCTGGTCGTGCCCCTGTGAGGAGCGTCGTCCCCCCGTGAAGGCATGCACACCTCGTCAAGCCTTGTTAGGGTGAAGCCACTCGGCACGTGGGGCAATGGCTCAAAGCCGTGTTGGGGAGGTTGTGCCCCCACGATGCGAAGCACCGGTCCCCTTCTGAGCTTCCTCCGCTGTTGAGGACGCCGCTCCGCCACTTGGACCACCGGATCTAAAGCGACGATGATGAGACAGATCCAGTCACGCACATCGCCGATCTACCTCCTCGACCGCCGGCGCCGATGCCGGCCTAAAGGGAGAGCCGGCGATACGGAGAAGGGAGAGGCCGTGTCCTTGGCTAGAGAAGGGAGAGGCTGCGGTGGCTGAAGGAGGGAGAGGAAGAGAAGGCAACGGCGGTAGAAAGGGGAGAGTGGAGAGGCGCCGCTAGCCGACGAAGAGGGGAGGCACCACTGGTGGCTGAAGGGTGGGGACGACTGGGCGAGACGGAGGTGAGGAGAGAGCTGTCAGTGAGAGAGAGGAGAGACGGAACGAACGAGCTATCGGTGGAGGGCGGGGGGATTTTAGGGTGTTCCGTGTAAAAGTTTGGACTTTCACATAAATTGAAAAATTATGAGGACTAAACTAAAAAAATATCAAGGGCTAACTTAAAAAAAACAAAGCCACCGGTAACTTAAAGGAGTAGTTTTTTTTTATGGTGTATCCCTGTTCCGATGGCATGTTGAGAACACTCATGTCCTACATTTTGAATGGTCTTATCTCCATGACGGAAAAAAAAAGATAAGCATAATTATTAAAGCACTTAGCAAAATTTAAAATTTGCAGAATGCAACCTTGTTCTTATACGAACAGTCGGTGAGAGCTGTGTTTTTTCCATACTAGTACTCTCTTTTTTTTAAATAAATGATGTCGTTAAGTTTTATTACGACGACTGATCTGTTTTATTTAAAAAATTAATATAAATATATAAAAATATGAGTCATGTTTAAAGTTCCTTTAATAATAAAAAAATCAACAAAATAAATTATACCCATTTAAATTTTTAAATAAAATAAATAGTCAAACGTCGTGTCAAAAGTCAATAACATCGTTATTAGAAAACGGAGCGGAGAGAGTACACATTATCTCTGCTTAGGTAAAGCCCAACTTGCACCACTATTTAGTAGTACTTCCTTTCCTCACCAAAAAATCATACTACTATTTAGAGAATCATCAAAACCATACTGTATGTCCGTATGGTTTTCCTTCCTTTGAACTGTATGTCTGTATCAAAACCATACTGGACATACACCCGGGAGTAGGACCGCTGCCACTAGGACCAGCCACTGACATGGCGAAAGTCAGGCAAGAACAGCAGCAGCTGAGGCAAATCTAAGAAAAAAAAGTTGCTTCGCTTGCACGATTCACCGAACGGTGGGCTAGCATTTCTCTCGCCAGTTAGTGCACACCGTGTTTAACTGAACTCCAACACAATTTTTTAAAAGGAAAATTCAACATAATATTAATATCTGCAGTTAGATTACAGGCATAAATATCATCCCTGAATACAGAGAAGCAACGTATTTCACCATTGCTTGCAGCACATCACTCTCTTTTTTATTTGATATACAGGTAACTGATTTAACTAATTTCCATAAAGTGGCTGAGGTGGGTTTTTCCTTTGTAACCTGAAAAAATAAGCATAAAAAATCCTGTCAACAAAATAAGAAGTGGTGCAAAAGTTTATGTAACATCACTAGTTATCAATTATCATTTTACAATGCTGCATGAGGTTATTGGAGTAGCATATGCTTCATCATTGCAAGCAAGCAGGTAATTCTAAGATGAGAGTACTTACTCTGTAGAAACCAGATTGAAAACAACATTTCTGCTAATAGCAACTTAACAAGAACACCATATTGCTGTCTTCAGAGTTCTATGTGAATGGCAGGCAAGATAAAATTAACAGCACCCCCATTCCTAAAAATACCAAAGCGATACCTTGTTTCATTTTTCTAAGGGTAGCCAAATATGAGGCTTGTGTCACAGCAAAATTATCATACAGATATACCAATTATCTATACTACTTTAAAAGAAGCTAGTAGTGGAGGTGAGTGGTGAATCTGCCACCCTCCACCAACTTCTTACTTTTTGTGAAGAAGAGAGGGTGAGGCCAAAAAGGACCCACCTATCAGTTGTCGGGTGTATGTAGAAATTAAGAGATGAGATTTGTAAAAAGTGATGACAAAGTCTTTTTTAGATTCCGTTGCAAAGTACGGGCAATATGCTAGTAGATTATGAAGTCTAAAAGCAGTAGCTTGGTTTGAGCACTTAAATACAAGTTTGGAAGTAGAACAGCTTGTTTCTAGGCAAAAATTCTAGTGCTGACAGTAAATTATGCAAAGACCACCAATAATAAATACAAAATTAAGATAGAATTTTTTACATCAAAGTTCTCAAAAAATGTCACTATAAACTAACCAATTTTGCTTGGACCATTCACATCCTTCAGTATCAATTACATGTAAGCTCAGTGCATGTCTTGACACTGGAGAAAGATTCTCAAAGCTGTTGAAGAAAAGTTAAAGCACATTAGTAAAAAAGCAGCAGTTGATTGCAAGGTGGAAGTAGACATAATATAACAGGGTAACTTCACCTTTGGTGTATAAGATCTCCGTGAATAACCACCAAATCACCTGACTTTACTTCTAACGGCACAAATTCTTTCTGATCATAGGTTGGCGAGGGATGATCAAAATGAGTATCATTTTCACCTCTGATCATTCGCCTTATCAGACCATCTGGCACAAAGCATTGATAATAAAAAAAATTTGAAGCTCAGGTAATCGCAAGATTCTTGACATTAGATAGTATGGTGGGAAGAATATACTTTTATGTGACCCAGGAATTGCCCAAAGGCAACCATTAGTTTTAGTTGCATCCTCGAGTGCAAGCCACAGCCCTGTGCATGATGGAGGTTCTGTATAGAGGAATGTGTTATCCTGGTGTGGCACCACCTCACCACCAATGCCTGGTTGCTGAATTGTGAAGAAATTAACACAGTAATGAATAAGAGTTATATTCGACACCAACATGAAACTAGACACTGCATGAGGTACCTTAAAGATGTACATCGATTGAATAACTGCAGGTCTCTTGTAACTTAAAGAAGAGAACAAGCTGGAAACATTCGCTGAGAAAGCAAACTTCTTGAACACAGGGTCAAGTTCATGTAACGCTGCAGAAAATACAGAGCAGTGAATATCGACGTCTCAAGATATCTTGTAATAAATATATACAAGTATATAAACTAAATAGGCTGACAAATTTGAAAACAAACTGAACTTCAGAAAGATTTGACTCAACCCCAAATTAATGGAAATGCAAAAGGTAGAAATAAATAGCAAGTTTGAACCAAAAATGTTATTTTAGAACAAGAAAAGCATCACCCATTTAAATGCTACATGATTGTTTATAAGACTATTCCACCAGAACCCCTGGATGGAACACGATCTTGTTTAGGAGGTACAGTTTGTTACTTTTTGGATCAGATGTAAAAGTATCATATTTTTTTGAGCAATCAGATAGTCCAATTACAATTTCTCGTTCTTTAGTTAAGTAGGAAGCCCCTGGCTGTTTCTCACATGAACTCATCTTACTAGACAATACAACTTATACAACATGTGACATCAGGTTCCAAGACATGCAACAGGAGCAGCATAGTGATGTTGCAAGATTCAATCAATCATGGTGCATAGTACAGACATGTAAAACTGATTTCTAATTGTCATACTGACCATGCCCAACTTTATTGATTGAAAGTTCCTTTGGCTGTTTCAAGCATCCATCGTCTCCAAATGCCTTCTCTGTCGGTAATAGAAACAGGAAAAGAGATAAAATATAAATGATTATCCAAATCCAAGTAAGCCTCCACATGCTAAAAGATGTAAAGCAACAACAGAACTAGAAGAACAGTTCGGCAGTAATAGGTCAGTAACTATACTATATCTTCTTTTTTTCCTTGTTCCAATAGCATAACTGATGAGCGTTACTGAATACTGATTTCAATTCTAAGAGGAGAAAATTTACTTACCCTCGAAGAAAAAGGAGATGTTTTCTGCGCTCTTAAAGAAGAAGTCATTCTTAACCTGCCGCTGCATCAGGAAACAATGTAAGTATGTAACACTAAATTCAAACTTTCATGCGTGTGCCACTGGCAGTCAAATCTAGCAACGGGGCAAGAAACTACTCCTATGATAACTGTACAGAGATAGCTTTACTCAGTAAAGGAAACAATGGAAACATCTCTCCGCATCGAGACATACGTGATCCTTGGTGGAGAAGACGTCAGCGCTGGCGCCGTCGAAGCCGTCGACGAGCTCGGCCATGCGGTCCCGCATCGCCTTCACCACCTCTGAGCTCGAGAACGACTCCAGCACGAGGTACCCTGCGACCAACGACACCCCATGCGCGACAAGGAGTTTAGGTTTCCTCGTACATCGTTCTACCTGGGCGATTCACCCCATCGATTGCTGGGAGCGCCGGACCAGATGGTGCGGAGGAGGGAAGTAGAATGAGCGGTGGTCCGCGCTTACCATTAGTGTCGAAGAAGCGGAGCTGCTCGTCGGTGAGGCTACCGGCCGGCGGCATGGCGGTGGGCGGCGGCGACGCAGTAGGCGAACAGGGGAACGGATGGACTGCAGGGGTGGGCTAGAGGAATATACTATACGGACCCGATTGCCGCATGCGCTTCCGTTTCGTTTATCGAAAAGCGTATTCATCGTATGAGCCGCATAATTTACGTTTTGTTTGTGCGAAAGCGGCTTTGATGGGTGGGACCGTGGGAGCGTATTGGGCCTTTCCTTTGCAGGCCAGGCCAAGCGTCCTAGCTTAGAGAAAACGCTAAACTCACCCAAAAACGACGCGCGTAACACGTAAGCAATTCCCAAAATCGGCAACCGACTCCGCCGGAGCCTCCCGCCGTCGCCGGCGAACCCACCCCTCCCGCCATGTCGGACTGGTCGGGGATCCACGACGACATGCTCCTCCTCCTCGTCGGCTGCCTCCCGGCCCTCGACCTCCTCCTCTTCCGCGCCGTCTGCGCCTCGTGGCGCGCCGCCGCCGCCATCTTCGTCGAAGGCCGCGGCCGCCCGCGCGCCGACCGCCCCTGGCTCCTGCTCCCCACCGAAGCGGCTGATCCCGACGACGGCTGCCTCTTCTTCGTCTCCGCGACCGGGAGGTTCCCCTCGTCGCCCTTCCCGCGCGCCTCGGCCGCGATGGGGGCCGAGGGTTCGTGCCCCTAGGGTCCTCCTTCCCCCGGTCCTTGCGCTTCCGCTCGTCGACGGCGTCGAAGGGGGTCCAGCGGGGCTGCACGTCCGCCATGGCGGCACCGTCTCCCCTATCGACGGCCTGATCCACAAGGCTGTGCCGGTGGCCACACCGGACGGAGGGCTCCTGGTGGTCGTCATCTACCGGCAGGTCCACCACCGCAACCAGTGGGCGACGGCGCGCCCCGGCGACCGCGTGTGGAAGTCCGTGAAGCCGACCAGCATCCCGGCAGTGGTCGACGTGGCCGTCCACCGCGGGCAGCTCTACGCTAACACGCCGTACGGGATGGTGTACGCCTTCCCCGAGCTGCGCGGGCTGGGCTCCGCTTCGCCGGAGATCATCCCCTCCGTGACGCGGCGGCCGAACGCGTACGTGGAGCGCAGCTTCCTGGTGGAATCCCCACCCGGCTCCGCCGGCGGCCGCCGCGGGCTGATGCAGGTGGAGCTGCTCCGGTCCGTGGCCGCGGCCGGGGGCGAGGAGGGGTTCGTGGTGCGCGTGCTGGACGAGTGCGGGGAGACGTGGGAGGAGGCGGACGACATCGGCGACGTGGCGGTGCTCGTGGACGCGTCCGGCGCGGTGGCGGCGTCCACGCAGGAGTGCCCCGGGCTGAGGCCCAGCACCGTGTATTTCGCCGTCGACCTCGCCGGCGAGACGCGCGTGTGCGCGTACAGCCTCGCGGGCGGCAAGGACAAGCACAAGAGGATCGAGATCGTCGAGTCGCTCCCCAGAGCGGAGGGGTATAAGCCGCCCTGCTTCTGGTTCGCGCCGGTCTACACACCGTGACGGGTGACCGCCGCGTTTGGGTTCGACGGCGACCGTGCCGGGACAGCGCAACTTTCAAGCCAGAATACCGTTGTCAGAGGCTCATATAGTTGTTCCTCTCTTGGCAATCTCCAGTTCTTGCATGTCTAGTGTTCTTCAGTCTTAGATATCCCTCTTATAGAGTATCGGGATGTTATTTTTTGTGCAAGGGAAGTCATATGAAGGTTCATTTGTTTCAAAAGGATATGAAGGTTCATCAAGTGTCAACTAACTTTTGGGTCCCTTGCGATTATCCATGCTAGTATCTACTAGCATTGTAGCTAGAAAATTCTCTTTTGGGTCCCTTACGATTATTCATGCTAGTATCTAGTAGCATTGTAGCTAGAAAATTCTCTTTATACAGTCCCAACTCACAAGATTCATTTATTTCAAGTGATTCTCAACCTAGGACCAGCTATTAGCCTAACAAAATTAGGCCCAAAACAGTCTAGCCCAATTAATATCTAAGATATAAAGCAAATGCAATATCTTTTATGCGAGTGCAAGGACAAAGAAATATCTATGTATTACCTATTGATTGTTAATGATTAATGTGATGAGTGAACTTGTAAACAACTATGTGGCAAACTATATAGGCCACTGGCCTTTTGCTGTACTTGGTTGCTTTTAGCCCCCTGTTCCCGTTCTTAAGTAGAACTTATAGGCATTGTTAAGCTCATGCACTATTTAACTAAAATGGTGACCGGTGAACTTGGTTGAATTGCATGCACTATAGTTAAATTTGCATCTCATTTCTTATATATACGTGCTCTTTATTTCTGTTGAATTGGATGTACTGTTTAAATTAATTTGAATCTCACTTTGCGGCCTGATGGCGTCCGTTTGGGGCCTGATGGCATCCGGACCTTAAGGTTTGAAATACACTAATTTTTTTTATTTTTTTTTTATTTTTTAACTTCTAAGTATATATCCAGGTGTAATAGTTTGATTGATGTTCATACTTTGTAATAAAATATCTTACTTCCTCCGTTCCAAAATATAAGGATTTCTAAGTTGTTTAGCAGAGATTAAGGTTAAGAAAAAAAAGACTTTGGTGTCTCTTATAAATGTGGAATGAATGGAGGTGGAAAGATAGGTAGGGGTAAAAAAATAATAAATTTAAATATGAAGTGATTGATAGGATAAGTAGTATTATGAATAGTGCTAAAAATCCTTATATTGTGGAATAAGATTTGAATGGTAGAAATCCTTATATTTTAGAACGGATAAAGTAAAATTAAAGTTATTTCACCATTCCATATCACATACCTAATTAATTATATGTTTGGATGACATATACCTAGAATCAAAATTTAAGAAAAAAAAGCCTGTATAAATTCAAATTCAGTTTAAACTTGTTTGAGTTAGTAAACAAGTTAATGTTTATACCCAAAAAATTTTAAAATTTTTTATACTTATTTAAATTAGATATATATCTGATTTGAAACTTGCGGTCCGGACACCATAGCACACCAAGTAAATTTATAAATTTCATTTGTTTCGTTGGGTGTGGGTCACCCGTGTGTATGTTTTACCCAATTTCTATGTGGGTATGGGTTTGAAAAATATGTGGATTTAGATCCTCTAGCAGAAGGATTTTCTTTTTCTTGTGAGGTGAATTTGGAGTACCAAAACCTAATGGATATATAATGAAAACAGGTGCATTCCGTATCTTGCTACAACGACATTCAGGAAATTTTCTTTAGCCGTGGTCCAGTATTAGCTTGGAGCTTGTTATTTGGCTTGTGTGTAGAATATTAGTGCGTACTTTTTGTTAAAATGATTGATTGGAACTGTGAGGATATTGCACTGTCCTTGCGTGTGGACTGTGGTAAATGTAAATGGAACCTCACTAATATAAGTAAGTAAAGTTTCGATACAACATATGGGCACCTTAATATAAATATAGAAGATAAATACAAGAGGCACTTGCTCAATTCGAATCAGAAATTCAGAATGATCCAACTAATCCAAAAGGACCCCAGATCCCCACGAAAGTCTTGGGGATTACTTGTCTGTTCTCCTGTGTTTTGGGTGGGTGACGCGCTGGCGCACTGGTCCACACTGTTCTTCCCACGCTTCCTTCCCCTTCGGGCCAAGGATTGGTTCGCGACCCGCGCCGCATGCACTCGTCTCGCCCGGTCGCCCATGCAAGCAGGCGTGGCGCGCTGCCTCCGCCTCGCTGGCCGAACTCCAGCCGCTAGCTTTGCTTGGGCCGCGCTTCGCCGGATCGTCAGGTTGACGCCGCCGTCGACCAAATCCAATCCAATCCGTTAAAACCCGCGTCCTGTGCGTGGTAACACGAGGAGAAAGCCCCATTAGCAGCCGCACGGGCGAGAGGAGGAGGATAGACGGAGGAGGCGCGATGGGAACCGTGCTAGACTCCCACTTCCTGGCGCTCACCGCCATCGTCACTGTAAGTCTCGCCCCCGACCTTCCTCTTCCACGCCCCCCTCCCTTTGATGGATGGATGGTTGCGGGAGATGCGACTGTTTGGGGTTTTTGTTAATTTCTTGTTCCACTTGGTATTGTTGTTGTTGTTGTGGTGGTGGTGGTAGGTGGGGTACCAGCTGGTGTTCTTCATCATCACTGCTCTCTTGCGGTTCGATAAAGTGACGGATTTCGCAGGTAAATTGACTTCGGTTCTTTCTTCCGGAATCTTGATAGTATGCTGTGTGGTTAGATTGTTGTCGTGACTCGTATGTGTACATGTTAAATTTTCATTGAGAAACTGTTCATAGTAAGGATTGTGAAATTGTCTCCTTCCTTTATATACGGGCCTGTATTATTCTTGTATAATTTTTCAACAGGGCTCGCTCGTTCACTTGCTCATGAACTCGCTGCTTCACTATAATCGAATTGCCTTTTATTTTTCAATTATTTCTTTTCCTTTTTCTTACAGGAAGTACGAATTTTATCATACTCGCGATCCTAACGCTAGCTTTGAAGGGAGCATGGCATTTCCGTCAGGTAAATAGTTGTCTGAAGTAAAACGTGCTCACCTTGTTACTCTCTTGTTGTAAATATGATCTCTTCTCAGTCACCACAGAATGCCATCAAGTTGTTCATTTGAAAATTAACTTTCATTCTGCCTTCGGGTTATTTTATCTTTGGACTTGCCATGATTTTGTTGTATGTTCGGTTCAGAGATGACATACCATCGCTAACACGCAGTTGAATTAGCTTGGGAGTGGATGTTTCTGTGGCAGATACTGTAGAATTTGCAGCAATGTAGTACCCGTTCATCTCTTCAGTGTCTATTGTTTAATAATGTTCATGAAACAGGAAGAATTGCCTCACCACTTACATCAAAATTAAGTCCTGCAAATGCTAACATGCCTATAAAAGGAAGGACGACAGGAAGATGAGTAGATTAGTAGGAAAATTCGAGGCATGCATGTGTTTGTTCCAATAAAATTTAATACTATTTCCAAGTTTGTGAAAGATTTGCAAAGTAACCTAAAAATATTCTTTTGAATTAATTGTCTTCCAAGCGATGCTGCATCGAAAAGTTAAGGATAACCTCATTACATTTTACAAGAAAATCTAACGAAAGATAGTGGCATTAGTCTGAGATACTAACTCTATAATTCATTGTTTGCATGTTCTTTTCTAATTGTAACAATACATCCTTTTCTTTAACTTTGTGATTTCTTAACTTTCATTCCTTTATCAGGTTGTATTGACTGTGCTCGTTGTGATTTGGGGCCTTCGCTTAGGACTGTTTTTATTAATGAGGTATATTATCCTAAAACAGAAAACTTTCTTCAATATGAAATGCATCACTAAACTTTCTTCTATCTTAAATGCTTCATTCCTTCATGCGCACATTCTATGTAGTTGGTCTGACATGTAGGTTATATTCATTTTGGAAAAAGTCTACTTCACCTCCTAAATTATTGGGTTGCCCCTTGAACTATTAAATTGGGTATTCTACCCCCTGAAGTATAAAAACCGGTTCAAATAACACCCTAGAGTTGTTTTATAGATGGTTTTGCAATGTAGATGATGATGTGGCGATGGTTTTACCATGTGGACTATGAAGGGAACAATGACATGATGATAGAGTCGGTTAAGTATTTTTTTTACAAGTACAATGGCTTGAGAATGGTGTATATTAGTGTTATTATGTAATTTTTAGGCCTGCCGATCAGTGAGTGAAAAAAACGATTGGGTCAATTTGGGTTTAATGGGCTAATCTTTGTGCCATGCAAGCAATACCGCTACCACACCATCATCTATATAGCAAAACCACCTACAAAACCACTCTAGGAGGTTATTTGAGCCAGCTTTCATACTTCAAGGGATAGAATACTTGGTTTCATAGTTCAGGGGGTTAAGTAGACCAACCCCAATACTTTAGAGGGTGAAGTAGACTTTTTCCATTCATTTTTTAGTGAACAATAAAAGGTACTTGTTATTCAAACCTGATAGTTAATGTTAGTTTCGTTTTGGCATTTCACTATGTTTCTATCTTTGAAGGCTGTTGCTTAGACCATCACATATTTTCACTTCATGAAACTAGTTAATGAATTTGATCAATAAGTATGTACAATATTCCACCACCAAAGAACAGATGCAGATGGATACTTTAAAGGAAAGACATTTGTCATCTTTACTGAAGATAAAGATATAGATTCAGCAGAGTTTCTAATGCTTACTTTAAAATTTAGAAATATGCTTATTATTAGTTGAACAACCTGCTAGTCAAATCCAGGACTCATGACAATTCTAGCAGTTTCTAATGTTGAGAATTCTAGCAGTTTCTCAGTTCTCAGGAAACAAAGCTGATTTGTCAAGGAAATCGTCTTTATTCATGACTATGATGCTCTAGTTGTTACATGGCCTATATACTTGATCGTCCTTACCTGCTACGCAGCTGATCCTTAGCTTGAGCCAAAATATTTGATGTTATCCAAAACAAGCCACTAATGCTTGTTTTGCCTAATTATGTCTAGGATTCTGCAATGGGGAGAGGACAAACGGTTTGATGATATGCGCAATAACTTGGGAAAATTAGCAGTATTCTGGACTTTCCAGGTAGCCTTTTGCAACTTTTGTTCTGCAAATAGATCTGCTTAATTTGATCTTGTATTAAGAGATCCTTAACAAAAGGCCTTCTGTCCTGATTTGGCAGGCTGTTTGGGTTTGGACTGTCAGTTTGCCTGTTACAATTGTGAATGCAAGTGACAGAAATCCCTCAATTGAAGCCCGTGATATCGTTGGTTGGATGATGTGGTTGATCGGGGCAGGTGCGGAAGCAATAGCTGATCAGCAGAAGCTTACGTTCAAGAATTCTCCGAGCAATCGTGGAAGGTGGTGTGATGTGGGTCTTTGGAGTTACTCCCGCCATCCAAATTACTTTGGCGAGGTTAGTCAGCTTAGTTTGCAGGAACAGGCTTGGTTTTTACTAACCTGTAAGCAAAAAGTATTTGCCTATGCAGTTGGACAGCCTTGAAAAATCAAGTAAAATGTAGGTTCATATTTTGTTATAACAAAAAAAAAAAGTTTGTCACTGTTGAAGACTTTGACCTTCTCAGTATGTCATTGATTCATCTTGCATAGCTATCTGTCTCTACAAATTCCACATATTGATGTGCACTGCTGGTTATATCCTAATTCATTATGAATCCCAAGCGCACGACATCATAATCTGCATACATCTTATATGATATAATCTATTTACTTTATACAGAGTTTTCAACAAATACTGATATTTGCTTGACAATTTAATTTGGCACAGATATTCCTTTGGTGGGGAATATTTGTAGCATCTACTCCAGTTCTCTCAGGAGCTGAATGGCTCGTAATCCTCGGACCTATATTCCTGACACTCTTGCTTCTCTTCGTTAGTGGGATCCCACTTCTTGAGGTTGGCATATCACAGCTGTTCTTCTGCATTCAAAATCCGTTGCTTTCTTACTTGCAAAATGCTAACACATAACAACATTTATGCTCTCCTGTTTTGAAGGCTTCTGCTGATAAGCGCTTTGGACAGAACGAAGAATACCGCATATACAAGAGAACTACCAGGTAAGGAAGCATTCCCAGACATAACATTTTTTATATTCCTCTCCAAGGCTCCAAGCAATGCTCTGCAAATTGCAACAGCAGAGGGTGACAAGCTTCTGAACTGGTTTTTCTCTGCAGTCCTCTAATCCCACTACCACCAGCTGTGTACGGAGCCCTGCCTGCATGGTTCAAGATGGGTTTCCTCTTCGAGCTCCCACTCTACAATCGTGCGCCGCAACGTGATCCTGTCAGCCGATGATCTCCTGATCTCAAGTGATTATTGTGTACAATATGTAGGTCTGAAATACTTAGTTATTGTCGATAAGTGATTCTTTTCCCTTCGGTTCATGGGGCAGTGAAATGTATCCACATGTATCTTTCAGGATGTTAAACCATGCGTTCCTGTAAGCTCCGTTTCCACGTTATCCTTTTGGTCGCATTTTAACATTTCCATGAGATCAACAACCATTGATTGTTACTATATTGTCTGATACTCTGATCAAAACAACTTCACATGAGTTTCACTTCTGCCAGAGCCCAGTGCTGACATGTTAGTCCTATCACTAGTATGATTGAGAATGGGCCAACACTCAGCTCAGTACTGTGTAAATAGAGCACGTTTTGACAAATATTTGTATCTTTAGAGCGACTCCAAGAGAGTCTCTTAAAATTTGGTCATTCTTTGAAAAACTGGGCCTTCAATAAACTCTCCAATAAACTCTCCAACTGGCTAGTCAAGCCATCCAGTTAGTCAAACCGGTCCCATGGTTAGCCAACTATGGACCCCACTAGTTGACTTGGGATTTTTCTCTCTTTTCCCTACCCAAATTAACATGAGACAGGAGAGACAGTGCAGAGTGAGCGAGGCCATCCTGTCGGTGGCCGTCGCCGCCACCCTGATCTGCCCGGCCTCGAGCTGCCTCGCCCGCCGTCGCTAGTCTCTCGCCAATGAGAAGATGGGTGAGGTGGGTGAACACTGGAGAGAGGTTGTTGGGGAGAGGAAAAATCTAGAGGAAGGGAGGAAGAATAAGTGAATAGAGTATGATATGTGGAACCTACTATCAGATTAGAAAGTGTGATGGAAAGGCTGTTGGAGTGAAATGCAAATATAACTCTCTAATTTTTTAGCAAGTTAACCAAATGAATAAATGGAGAGCTAAAAATAGATATATAGATATGTTGATGGAGATGCTCGGCCAACGTACATTTTGTCTTTTTGAAAACAAAATCAGAAAGTATATGTAAATTTCTGCAATTTTAACTGAACGGAGCAAGCATGTCATCCTGTCACTGATTTTTTTTATTAGACAGGTGAACGGGGGCACGAAATGCCCACCTAAATATGCATATTTGAAGAGAGAAAAGAATAGCTTCGTCTGCATACATCCTGTGACTAGATATACGACGACCAAATAGCTGAAGAGACAAAAGAACTTAAAAACTAGGGCCAAAATCAAAATAATCTCGTTTATACCTGAAGAAATCTTTTTAAACGATACGAAATTGCTGTGCAAGTTTTAAACACTTTCGAGAAATTTTGCTGCAAAGTTGTCTCCAGGCAGCTACAGAATCTATGTGCGGCGGCAACACCGACAACACGAAGCCGATCGCGCCGCGTCGCGTCGCATCGATCACGCCGGCGCGATGGACACCTTGTCGACCTCCACGACGTACTCGAGCGTCTCCCCGGGCGGGACCTGCGCGCCGGCGCCGAAGTCGGCGCCGTCCTCGCCGAAGCCGAGCGCCGGCGGGACGACCACCCGCCGCTTGCCGCCGGCCCTCATGGACCGCAGCACGTACTCCACGCCCTCGCACATCCCCCTCGTGTACGGCCTCGACCCCATCACCAGCGCCAGCGGCCGCTTGCCGTCGCCGAACGTGTCCACGAACGTCTCGCCGCCGCCGCCGGCCACCCGCCCCTGCAGGTCGATCACCACCAGGTCCCCCGGCCGCGGCACGTCGCCGCCGCCGACTCGCATCTCGTAGTAGCTGCAATGAGCACCATCTATGTCAGAGCCACACCGACAAAGTGCTAGCAGATCAAGCAGATGCGATGCGTGCTCACCGTATCCCGTTGGGAAGAACGACCTCCTGCTCTTGCTCAACGTCCCTGCGAGAAGAGGAAGCCATGGCGACGAATGTAAGTTAGTGTGGCTAGAGCTGAATCAAAATCAATGGACGGTGAGGCGATGAATCAGCCAGGGCCACTAACTTGGTGTTGGCCAGCTGCTGCGCGACCTCGAAGCGGGTCTTGAGCTGCTCGGAGACGACGCCGAAGGCGAGGAAGCCGACCCACGCGAGCCCGGCGCCGATGCCGAACCGCCGCGTCAGCGACGACGCAACCCAGTCCGTCGAGTCCGCGCTGGACGCCGCCGGGGAGCGCCTCGGCCTCGCCTGCAGGGGAGGCTGCGGCTGGGCTTGCATGGGCTGCTGCTGCTTCGGCTGCGGAGGCGTCGGCGGCTGCTGCTGCTCCGGCGGCTGCTGGGCGCTGGGCGGGCGCGACGACTGCGCGCAGGAGAGGTGCGGCTTGGCGATGGGGCGGGCGGGGAAGGCCGGCGAGCTCCCCAGGAAGGTAGCCATGGTGGTGGCACGGTGTGTTCTTGCCGTGACAAGCGTGAGCTTAGCTAGTGTAGCGAAGATTTTCTTGAGATTTTTCTCCTTTTTTGGCGTCGTTTTGCTGTTATGTTAGAGCGAAATGTGTCCACACAAGCACGGCTGCACGAGGCTTATCTGTTGTTCTTCGTTATCTGCTTGTTTTTTTAGGGGTATGTGCCGAGGCACGATCGTCAGTCTTCCGTCGTGGCGTCGTCGATGATACGTGACCACAACTCGCAACCACAGGGGAAAACACACCAACGGGGGGCAAAATGGCTTGCTCTCGCAGGGGACTGTTCATCCCAGTGCTGAGAGCTACCGGAGTAGATGTATGATCTCAGAAAAGAAAAACAAGTAGGCGACTAATAAAAAAACAACACTTTCGAGTAGACAACACATATTGGTCAGCTTGAATCACAACTTCACAACACCCCACGTCTAGAAAGCTGGGGCATGCAAGGCATGTATGGAGAAACACTGGTACTTCCATCAACCGAGCTCATTAGCTGTTCGTGTGCAGTGAACTTGAAAAATACATAGGACAGCTACAAGGATGAATAAATAAATAAACTTACCATCGTCATTTGTCAGCGTCTCAAACAAGCATGGTCCCGCTGGGTACGTCTGACGGTCTGAATAACAGCATTCCAGATTTCAATAGTTGACAAAACTCAAACCAGTACGTGTAGCTTTTAAGATATTTCAATATGATTAAAAAGATGAACTCGGAATAGATAGATTTGCACAGGTTGAACTTCAAACGGAGAGGAATCAAGGAAAAAAAGCCATGGAATACACAGAATCACTTAACAAGATGCATATACGGCAGTGTTAATGAATAAAGTTACTACTACAATCTGAAAAGTGGCTATTATGTGTCACCCAAAACTTGTGCCACTGTTAATTTGTATCCTGGCCTTCAAATTTTGTGTACAACGGAACATATTTAGGATGCGTTTGGTTCAAGGGCGAGGTTGGCTGGGATATGGTCATTCATGTTTTATTGGATAGGATGGTCATGATAGTTGTTTAGTTAGGTGAATGGAATGAGCTAATTTTTTATTTGGTTGGATGAACGAGTGGATGGAATGAGAATAGTAAATTATTAATCGATAACAAACTATGTTAATTATTACTAATCTTGTCATAACTAATACTCCCTCCATCACTAAAAGTGTTCTTTTAACTCGTCAAAGAGAGATTAAGCATTAGGTTAAAAGACTACTATGCCTTAATTAATGTGGAGAGAAAACAAGAAGGGAGAAAACGAGGAGAGAGTACTATTGGTTATATGGTTAAAACGATAAATTGGTATCAAAGAGGTCTAGTGGACCCCACTCTAAAAAGACACTATTTATGGGGCAAATTTTTAGCCTAAAACAACAGTCTTTTAGGGACGGAGGGAGTACTAATTAACAACAAAATATACTAACTATCCTTAATTAACACTAATCCTGAAATTCTAATCACTAATTAACAAGAATACATTCTAATTGTAACTACTCCCTCCGTTCTAAAATATAGCAACCTAATAATTAGTAACTAATGATCAATGTTTGCGAAGGTGACAATTTGGCCGAATCCACTCATTCAACATCTTTGGAGAATATTCCTAGGGTGGTCGCCCCATCCATCCCTTGCCCACGAACCAAACACTACAAAAATCCTGACAGCCATCTCCCATCCAACCCCATCCACCTAACCAAACACACCTTTGTATCCTTCACTATTTTTTATGGATAGAAACCATCAGCAGGGAGTGCAATGCTATGACAAGTTAAAACAGAGCAACAGATCGAATTTTAATTTATACTAGCATATTACCGGCGCATTGCAACGAGATTTTAATTAAAAAAATTATAATTAACTCGTTATTACCATAACTTTGTGCACATATTATCTCGCCCTCTAGTTTCACACTGTTCTTTTTCCTCCACACAAAAAGTAGAAAGTTGGTGGAGTGGTTGACATGTGGGCCCTCTAACCTCAGTTTTTTTTTCTTCCTACAAAAAGTAGAGAGTTGGTGGTGGTAATGGTGGCAGATTCACCACTCACCATCACCACTAGCCTCTTTTGAAGTAGTATAGAAACTAGAAGCATGACCAATTCAAGGATAATCTAATAGGCAGGCGCAAACATTAAAAGTATTAAGAGAGAGACAATGATCATAACATAAATCAGAGGGGCACAGGACCAGAACTTGGATGCAAATTTCTCATCAGCTAGAACTAAATCCAGTGATATTTTAAATTCTTCAAAACTTCAATCTTTCTACAAATATATCCTCATTGTATATTCTGATTGGTATTTGACAAGTATTCAGATAGAAAACACAAAATAGAGCAAGACCTGGTCTTTTCTTTGTTCTCATATGTTTTCATATGAAAATTAGCAAGTGAATCATTAAACAGAACCCATATCATGTACAAGTCAGCATGCCACATACAAAACCAGCCTTCAAGACAACCATGTGGGTTATTCAGATGGTTTTATATTATTTCAGACTTCAGAGGGTTATTTAGGCAGTTTACTAGTTCAGGAAGTGTAAGTCCTACACCAAAGTTGAGGAAGTCACATAGATTTTTTTTCCTTTTTTGAATATCAAAGTGTGTAACAAAAACATATAAAATAAGAAAGTATATTAGCACCTCTTGGGACTCAATGTTGATAGAACCACATAAAATCTCCACAATGAAGATCTGATACAATATATGCCCTCTGCAAAAATGATAGAAGAATAAATCTGAAGCGATACGCTACTGTAAACAATAAACATATAAAATAAATAATGCACTACATATGAGATTTGGTTAATGTTAGGCAATAACAGAGTTTGCATTATATCACCAGCAATAAGAAAAGATACATAAGTCCATAGCTAAACCATCATCAAAATATCCTAAAGTTATGACAATAAAGGACATGGTTTCCAGACATGAATAGAAAACAAGTAATAATCATAATGTCTGTACCTCCTAATATAGAATTCTAGATCCTTCTGTTTCCAAAAGTTTCTTTGTAATACTGGAGGATCTTTGGCCCATTCTGCAGTAGATGCTTCAGTGAGTTGCATAGACTGTGTCATTTCGTCTTGGAGGTCGATCAGGAACTGAGCCTGGCTTAAATTTGGATGCCTCATGCCTTGCAAGTTCAGGTGGCACAGGACTGTTGCTCTGTATAAGCATCTGTTTCAGATCAAAGAAAATGTCAGTATTCTCCAGAGTTAAGAATGAAGTTGCCAATCCCTTCTTTCCTGCACGTCCAGTTCTTCCAATACGATGTGTGTATGTATCGATTGAACTAGGCATCTCATAGTTGATGACATGGGCAACATCGGGAATATCAATACCACGCCCAGCAACATCAGTTGCCACAAGAACAGTGAACCGCCGGTTCCTAAATCCATCAAGGCTGGTCTCTCTCTGCTCCTGTGACTTCCCTCCATGTAGGGTTGTGACACGGAAGCCTGCCTTGTCTAGATCCTTCGCACGGGCATCCGCTGATTTCTTTGTGTTGCAGAACACAATGGCTGGCTTGTCCCCAAGATCTGTGAGTATCTTCTGGAGCCTTGACATCTTCTCTGATTCCTTCATCATGATCACATTCTGGGTGATGAGATCTGTGGCCTTGCCAGCTGTACCAATGGTGACAACGACTGGGTTCCGCAGGTATTTCCTAGCAAGCCGCTCCACAGCAGGTGGCATAGTGGCGCTGAACATATAGGTAGTCCTATAGATCCTTTTTGCGTCAAGCTCCTCGTCCTCATTCTCAGGTTTCAAGTTGCTTGATGGCATTGCATCAAGGACTCCAACAACTTGCGGCTCAAAGCCCATATCAATCATCCTATCAGCCTCATCCAGAACCACATAGTTGCACTGGTTGAGCACAGCATACCTCCTCTCCAAGCAATCAAGAAGCCGACCAGGTGTTGCAATAACAACCTCACAGCCCTGCCTAATCTTAAAACCCTGCTCTTCGATAGATTGACCACCAACAATGGACACAACCTTAATGCCAAGATATGTCGCAAATTTCACAGTCTCTTCCTCAATCTGTTGAGCAAGCTCACGAGTAGGTGCCATGACAACAGCATAAGGACCCTCAGCCTCATTTTCCTCGCTTATGGGTGGTAGGCGGGTAATGTACGAAAGCATAGGGAGCACAAAAGCAGCAGTCTTGCCAGAGCCTGTTTCAGCAATACCAATAACATCGCGCTGCTGGAGACCAAGTGGAATGGCAGCCATCTGAATCGGCGAAGGTTCCTTGTACCCTGCTTTCTCAACAGCACGAAGCAGCTCAGTACCAAGCTTGCTCTCAGACCACTTTCGCATGGGACGGGGTACCTTAGAACCCTTATAGGATATATTAAAGTCCTCCCGGAAAATACGCCAATCCCGCTCCGTCATCTCATCAAGAGACTTTTGAGTCCAGTGCCTGTCGACACGCATGTCAAAAGCGTCATACTTTGCTGCAGCATCAGCCTCCTTCTTATCAATTGCATCGTCCTCAGGGCGGTCATCCAGACCGGCCTTGCGCCGCTGCTCAGCACGGGTCTCCTTCTCATGCGCAGCAGCCACCTTCTTCTGTTCACGGCGGTCAATACCAGCAAGGAAGCCACGGCCATAGAGCAGCCGGGCCTCGTGCGGCGACTGGTAAAGCGAGTTCATGTCACGGCTGGTGTCCTCAGTGTTCTCCCAGTCGAACGAGAAGCGGAACTTCTCCGATGGCTTGATGACCCGCTTCTTGGGCTTTTTGGACCCCAGGTACTGCTCCTTAATCGCCTCCAGCTCCTTCTCCCGCTCCCTCTCCGCCATCTTCTCCAGCCGATCCCTCTCCCTGTCCCCGCGCTCCCTGTCTCTGTCCCTGTCCCGCTCTCTGTGGTCGTCGTCGCGGCGACGCTCCCGGTCCCTGTCCCGGCGGGAAGAGTCGCCTCGGTCGCGGTCCCGATCCCGATCTCGGTCGCGGCGTGAGTCGTCGTCGCGGCGGCGCTCCCGATCCCTGTCCCTATCCTTCTCCCTCTCCCGGTCCCGGTCCCGGTCCCGGTCTGAGGATTCCCGGTGGTGGGAGGACGAGGAGTCGCGAGGGGGGTTGGACGGGGGAGGCGGCGGAGGGGGGCGGGGGAGCGACTGGAGCAGGTCGAGGGCGGAGCGGCGCTGGTCGGTGACGGCGGCCTGGCGGCGCTCGAGCGCCAGCTTCTCCCGTTCCTCCCGCGTAAGGAACTTGGGCTTCTCCATGCCGTCCACGGAGCGCTTCATGGCGGCGGCGGCGGCGGCGGGATTCGTGGAGGGGGAGGGTTTGTGTGGGGGACGGATTCGGGAATGGCAGAACAAATCGTGCTACTACCTGTCAGTTGTCAGGGAAGAAGTACCGACCTATCGACTTGGGCCGTTGAGGCGGCACCCACCTAATGAATTTGGGCCGTGCTCTGTATTTAGGCCATAAATGAGCCCAGTTGCGTTTGTTTCCGAAAATTTTTTATTTTTAAATTTATTTATTAAAAGATTTGCAAAAGTAGATTTTTGTTTGAAAAAATTGCAAAAATCGCCATTCCAGAGGACGATTTGATGACGTGGCTGACAGCCGTCGGCCGGAGCTGGCCGACAGCCATTTTGCAGGCGGCCCCCCGGCCTCCAAAAAACCGCCCTCTGGGGCCGGCCATTTTACAGGCGGCCCCCTTGCCGCCCTCTGGAAGGGCGGTTTTTGGCCTTGCCGCCCTCCTAGAGGGCGGTATTTAGCATTAATATAATTCGGACCGTCCGGATAGGCATATATCTGGAGAGAGAGAAAGAGGGAGAGGGAGGATGGACTGAGAGGAGACCGATGAGTACCGGCTACTGTCACTACTCCCTGGGCGCGCACCGTCGCTGCGCCGTCCTCACACAGTAGTTGCATCGTTAGTTGGATATCAGTAGGTTTGTATGGTAGTTAACGTGTGTTCGGTTGTCACCGCTCGGAATGTACTTTCGTCGTGAAGTTGACACTCGAAAATTCATGTTTTTGATCAGGTTCATCAGAAACGTAGATCGTGAGGAATATGTCGTTTGATCGATGAGCGTAAACGAAGTAAAGTGGTTTCTTCAGGAAACGTAGAATTAATAAAACATGATACACAACAGGCAAACTATTACAGACACAAAGTACTACGGGTCCTGACCGTAACTTCTAGCTCTCTTCGACTTCCTACCCTGCGCTCGCACCTGCCCCTGGGAGTACGTGAACCGGTCTGGTGGTACGGCACGGCCAGCGCGGGTCGTCTGCATGGGTGTGGCAACCGGTGGGTCCTGTGTCTGTGGTGGAGGAGCTCCTTCGAGCTGCGAGGCAGCTAGTATCTCCTGTATCTCCTCGCCCTCGTCCTCCAAGTCGTCCCCCTTAAAAGGACCCGGTGCCCAACCGCTGCCACGTGCGCCCTGCGTGGAGGAGCAAGCGCCAGCAAACATCGCTGGCGCTGTAGAGTGGAACAATGTACACCAAATTATTGATTATTGCAAATCAAAATTTTGCAAGATAAAAGTAAACTTTGATATAACCTAAATGACCTCCTGTGGTGGCACCGGGGGCACTTGTCATGCCCAGCTGCGCATGTGGTCGTGTGTGGTACACTCCATGCGTCGACGTGCTAGCTCCAGAGGGATGTAGGTACGGTGTAGCGAAAGCTGCAGGGAAGCATATTGATGTATAACGGTGCATGTCGTACAAGGAAACATGATGAACGGAAGGTTAGTAGAATTTATATCTGGAGGGGCCAGATGGCTGACTGGAACCCTGCAGGCGCACTCCTGCTCCTCCTCCTGTTCCTGCTGGTTGTGGCTGCTACTGCTGTATATAGACGGGAGGTACCGCGTCAGCCGCACGACAAGTGAGTGCACGAAGCACTGTGTGCAACGCCTGACGAATCCTCCCGAAGGTTGTCCTCTGCTCGTCCGCAGTCAGCACGATCCCAGTGTCCAACCGTCCGAACGCCGCGTTTACATCACCCTGAATCTGCCGCGCTGCGTCGGCCTATTTCAAATGTGACTTGATTATGTGTTAGAACTGTGGCTACCTACAAAGGGAATGGCAAAGTGCAAAGATAATGTGACTTACCGCACGAAAGTAGTCCTGGTCACGGTGTCTAGGATACGTGTCCGTCGTAGCAGCAACATGTGGCTGTGGATCACCTGGGGTGAACGTTACGCGTATGCGGTTCCGGGGCTGGTACCACCTGAGGTATGCTAGGTAATGCTCCTCAGTGTGTGCATGTATCTCCTCGATGACATCCTCCGTCACCAACAACCAGTCCTCCACGTACTGCTGCAGTCGGGGATACCACTGAGCGCCGGCTGCCTGTCCCCTATGATTATACCTATTTGCAGAGAGTGCATTAGAGTACATTAAAGAGTGGTACTATTAAACAAAGATGGCAGTTGTACTTACCGGTGCATATCGCGCGGCACAACGACCTCTATGGGCATAGGGAAGATCTGACGTAGGTCGAACTGTCGCATCACGCGCTGCGAACAGTGGGGCTCGACGAAGATGTCAAACACCAACGGCACTTTCGGCAATCAGTACGCCTGGTCGCACGTGCAAAGAGTACAGAGTCCGAGCGATGCACGGGCCGCGATGTCCTGCGGACTATAGGGCTCCTAGACGACGTCGCTGGGCAGCAGGCGGTCGAACTCCATAACGAACTCGGAGTAGGCCCTCCTAACCTGGTCGTGGGCGTAACGATGCTGCAAAATAAGAAAAGATTACACGTCAGTGTTTGCGCATAAGTGGTAAACATAGAATTTCACATTACATACCTCACGGCGACACCATACCGTCCCCATAGTCGGGCGGTCCTTGGGCCACTGCCAGTACAAGCCTCCAGGGCCACCCTCGTAGGAAGAGAGCTCAATGAGAGGACGGCCTATCGCGAAACGCTCGGCCGCCCATAGCTGCAGAAGAAGAGGGCAACCGGCGAGAATCGCACCTGGATCGGTCTTTGTGCACGCGTCACAAAGAGCATGGTACGTCGCCGCTAGCACAGCAGATCCCCAGCTCCACTGCGGTACGCAGCCGTCCTCGCTGTCGGCAATCGCACGAGCGTAGTGGATCAGTCCCTTGTCCACCGCGTGCCCGTGAGTGTTGGTGAACATCACCCACCCGAACAGCCACAACAGGTAGGCCTCCATGCTCCGCCGCACCGAGTATTCGTCGGCGTCATCGTCTAGCTTGTTAGGCTGTAAAGGAAGATCATAGTCAGCATCACTGTTTCTTTATAGGTCGGATGATTGTGAATCAAATGAATCCGCGACTTACGGTGAACTGTAGCACCCACGCCTGCGAGGGGCCACTCGTGGTGTAAGGCGGTAGCGAACTCGGCATACCAAGGCTAGGTCGATGGTGCACGGCCTCGAACCGAGCAGATATGTCATGCGCCCAACCGTGCCCCCCGTCAACTGGACCGACTGCGTCCCCTACGAGAGGAAGTCCCAGCAGGTAGGACACGTCCTGGAGTGTGGGAGTCATCTCGCCACACGGTAGGTGGAACGTGTGGGTCTCCGGTCTCCAGTGATCCACCAGCGCTGCCAGAAGTGACCGGTTAGCGTCCCATCACCTGGCGGGGTCTCTCTCGTCCGGTGCGGGCTCAACTAGCCTGCACAGCGGAAGAAGTCCAGCCTCACACAACCTGCCAATATAGCACTGTATTCAATATCGGGGAAAACATAGATATGCACAAATGATGTGAATGAATATTCGTACAGCTCTTACCTCTGACGGAACCGGGGGTCTATCCGCAGGAGCTGACGTGAAGGCCGTGGACGGAAGGTGCCTAGCTGGCCACCCTCGATGGCTGACAGGTAAGACCGGTGGGACTGGTCGAGACCCGGTCGAGTAGCTCTGGTGTAGGGTACGCCATACCTGCATACAAATAGAGAGTTAGCGTAAATTAGTTTTAATGTTTATAGCATTGTTACATGACAATAAAAAACAACAGTACGATACATATCATTCTACAACAAAGATCAAGTATAGACTTATACTACACCCCAGCACCACCAATTGTTCGAGAACGTCTAAGACGGGGTCGTCTTGAAGTTGTGCCTTCACCCGTAGGACGACTACCATCAGCGGCTAAACCCGACAGTCCAGCTTTCGCCGCACTTGGACCGGCTGCATCCTTTGGACATTTCTTATATGTATGACCTGTTTGGTCACACTTTGAACAACGTTTAAGTCTTCCACCGGCTTCTGACTCATCCATGTCATTACGGATGTGTCTTGTCTTGCGGCGATCTGCTTTATCCCTCAATTTTGTTGGGTCAAGAATGTAGATAGCTTGAGGATTCTCCGTAGTAAATGTCCCCGCTATACCGAAACCGTATATCTCTCCACTCCAGGTATTATAGATTGCTTCTTTTCTGAAATAAGGTGAGACAAAATAACGTGCTTCGATTCCACACTCACCGCTCGCGGCAATCACATGGGAACATGGCTTGTGGAGCAGAGTAGGTTTTCGGCACGAGCACTTGCAGGTCCCGTCTTCTTTGAGCACACACTCCTACACAACGCTTTTGCGGTAGATTCCGCGCATGCCCTTGTCGACACACAATATTTTAAATCTGTGTTCTTGTGTGCCTTGAGGTAGAGCACGATGTCTTTGTGCCTTATTACTTTTATCTTGCAGGTACTTAGTGAGCAGTGTTCCAAAGAAAATATTATTATCCGTCATTGAGGGGCCAGCTGCTCTGAACCGATCTCTAAAGTACTTGCATGTCCCATGCAAGATAAATTCAACTATTCCAACAAGTGGAAGCTCTCGAACACCACGCATCACCCAGTTATAGACCTCTGCCAAATTTGTGGTCATTATGCCAAATTGAGAACCATCCTTGTCATACAAGGATGCCCATTTCTCCTTTGGCCCATTCTCAATCCACTCTGAAAATTTTCTAACTGAGGATGCATGTCTTTTTCTCATACGAGGTCCATCGCTTGATAGAGGTCCAAGAGCTTCCGGAGCCTTGTCCCCTCCAATGGTAGCTCTCCTGGACTGCTCATCTGTTTGTTTAGAGGTCAGCTCATCCAACCTCCTCCAAAGCTCCTTGAACTTCTTCTCTTGATTCTGGGCGCAAAGCCTCTTGAAAAGATCCATAAGGTGCTTATTTCTAAACTGTCTGTAGAAATTAGCACCCATATGACGCATGCACCATCTGCTTTGGACATCAGACCACCTTGGTGGGTATCCCTTCTCAACACATCCATATCTCAATTCCTCAATTACACGCAGCAAGCCGGCGTGACGGTCATGTATGAGGCATACGTCTGGTCTCATCCGTACAACTGCTGTCTTAACCCTTTCTAGGAACCAATACCAGCTATCAGTGTTCTCACTCTCAACAAAAGCAAAAGCCACCGGTAGAATTTGGTTGTTTCCATCAACTCCAATTGATGTTAATATCTGTCCTCTATTTTTTCCAGTCAGAAATGTCCCATCGATGCAGAGGATATGACGACAATGGATAAATGCCTGAATGCAAGCACCTAGTACAAAGAATACTCGTTGCAACACACTTTTATTACTATGGTCAATTGATGGAAATGCTTTCAAGTCGTAGTACGTCTCCGGATTTCTCTGAAGAATACAGCCTAACAGACGAGACAAATTATCATAAGATACTTCAAATGTGCCAAACCTCATCTCTACAACCTTCTGTTTTGCCCTCCAAGCCTTATCATAGCTAATTGTATATTTGAATTTCTCTTCAATATAGCTAACAATTGATCTTGGTTCGTACCCCAAATTGTTGATAATATGGGAGTACATCTCTGTTGCAACAAATGCAGGTGTCATGTTTCTATGATATTTTTCAACACCTGGTAAATAACATGAATGCTCGGTCACGATTGAAACTTGCCAATAATCTTTTCATTTACCCTTGAATGCGTGCACCCACCATGGACACCCATCCTTTATGCATTTCACTTCATACACTGATTTGTTTGACTTCACGACCGAGAACTCCCTCTGAAGTGACACCGCCCATTGTTTGACTGCCTCCTTTAAATCTTCTACATATGCGTACTTAGCCCCCTGAATGACCTCATTCTGCTTGTACTCCCATGGCACATGATGCCGCTCGGTGATAGCAAGCGCAGAGAAGTCCTCGTTGCTCCATTCTGCAGGCATCACGTTATCCTCATCAGACGAATCATCATGTTCTGCATGCTCATTTTCAGAATCTTCCCTATCCATTTCTGGGACGATCGTGTCGATTTGTTCTCCCTCATCTACCACACCTGTTACCTGTCTATCTTCTCCATTCCCTCCTTCATTTTCTTCTATTGTTTCGCTATCACCTCCCGCCATACTTGGACCCTCATCATCTCGTACAGACATTGCACCAGTGGTGTTATCTTTCTCATATATGGACATAAGTATGCCCAGTGGCCAGCCACGTTGGAATGTATTCTCCACATACCATCTCCAAGTGACAGTGCAATCCACCGGCATCAGTTCCTAAAAAAAACCTTCAACTGCACGACTGACTACTACATACAAGGTTATTGCGCTGAGTTGGGGGTCCAGTCGAAACCCTCGCATCAGCCAGTTGTATACTGACCCAAAACTTCTCTCAGCTGGCCTATCAATACCCTTAGCCGTTGAACTAAATTCCGACAGATCTACACCGTCTGGACCATATCTCACATTCCCTTGCCCGTGAAATAACTGAAATATCACCTTATTTGACATATCTGTTGATGAAAAATACAGTTAAACTAGGTACCAACATCCTCCTAACATTTAAAACCGTGTATTCTAGATTTTATAAGTACCATCTGTACAAAAAGTAAGTCATCTAACAGATTAACTAAAAACTACAGATCTATATAGTACTATATACGTAACTAGTACATTACTACATCAATTCTTACATACAAATAGAAATTGCAAAGGAACAATGGATTTTACCTGCAGGCAAATCAGCAAACGGGCAGAGCTTCGCTGCTTTCGTTCAGCCTCGCTCTTAGCTCTCTCCTGTTTTTTTTTTTCTAATTTGAGTGAATTTTATGACTTTTTTGAGTCTGGGAGGGGGTTTTATACCTGGGGGGCTAAAAACCGCCCTCCCAGAGGGCGGCAAGGGGGCCGCCTGCAAAAAACCGCCCTAGAAATGGGCGGTTTTTGGGATTTTGCAGACGGCCCCCCGGGCGCCCTCTGAGTGGGCGGTTTTTGGGAGGGCGGGAGGCCGCCTGCAAAATGGCTGCCGTCAGCCACGTCATCAAATCGCCCTCTGGAAGGGTGATTTTTAAAAATCGCCCTCCTAGAGGGCGGTGGGAGTCTATTTTTGCAATTTTTTTAAACAAAAATCTACTTTTGCAAATCTTTTAATAAATAAATATAAAAATAAAAAATTTTCATTGTTTCCCGGAATTTAGAGCGAATTCGTGGATTTGGTGACGGTTTTGGGTTTGGGCTTGAAATTTTGCCCCAAAAATACAGGAAGGCCGTGATGATGATGCGGATAAACAAGCCATTGTTTGGAGCTCTAAAGGAATTCTTTTCCCTGTGTTAGGGAAAAGGGAGCAGAGTGGGCTCTAGGTTAGAGCTGTCAACGAGCCGAGCTCGAGCGAGCTTGTCAGGCTACTTTACCTTCGAGCTTTTAAGCAGGCTCGGTTCGAGCTCGAGCTTAGTTGTCGAGCTCGGCCGCGAGTAGTATAACATATATTTTAAGGATAATCTTTTGATAAAAATAATTATTTTCTAGTTAATTGCACTAATAAAAGAGAAGAAAAAGGACTAACATATATATGATACCAACACATGTTGATTCATTGTGTAGGTATATACTAATGTCTATGATTTTTTAGTTTATCAAATAAACAAGGTGAATAAACAATAAAAGTCATATACAGTCAAGCTCGTTAGAAGCTCGAGCTTGGTTCGGTAAAGCTCACGAGTTTGGACTTGGGCTCGAGCTCGGCTCATTTGGAGCTCGAGCTGAGCTCGAATAGAGTCTAGAACGAGCCAAGCTCGAGCTGCTCGTAAGCCTTGAGCTATTTTGACAGCCCTACTCTAGGTCCAGCTCCATCTTTTTTAGAGCTGGTCTGGAGGCTAACCAAACGGTTTTGGCTCTACCTAAAAAGGGAGCAAAGCAGGCTAAATTGATGTGAAAAAAATAAACTAAAGGGATGGACCAGGGTTTGAGCTGCTCTACAGCTCCAAAAACCCTAGCAAACAAGCCCTTCGATTTAGGTTCTGTTTGGCTCGACTCTAACTTTAAATTTTTTACCTAGGTTTTCATAGTTCTGGAAATTCTTGCAGCTGGAGTTGAGAGTAGATTAAAGACGGTGGTATGAGACATCTTGTTTACACTTTAAGCTAAAATTAGATTATTAAATCACTTTATTTCACATAAGCAACTTTATTTTCTGCAAGAGTTCTAGAGTTGGAGCCATGCCTAACAGAACTTTAGTAGGGTAGTTAAAAACCTAAATATCAAATTCTGTTCATTTCAGGGTGAATTTTTCCTCTCTTTTTTTACTATTTACCGCACGTGATGTTTGTGTCTACACAGGGAACACGGAGAAGTAGTGGGGCCATGTGTCAGTCTAACAGAACTTGCTCTAATGAACCCATGCTTAACGCCAAAGCAAACAATCCCCGTCGGATCAGTTGGGTAGATGCAACGCAGCTCGCAAACCTACCCATCCCTTGTCCATCAGAGCGAACCCTTTCACTTACATGTGGGCCCCAACGAAGAACTGTGCGAGCGTGCCGACACATCCAACCTACACTATTCAGACTAGCTAGTGGTTTGTCAAGAAGAATCAAGCAGCTAGCCTTCAATGCAAGAAGCAGCAGCAGCAGCAGCAGCTGATCTTGTCAAGCTTGCAGAGGAATTGCAAAGACCAATGGATGACATGGTAGGGCATAAGCAAAGCTGGCAGGTCCACCCAACAGATTGTTTGGTGACCAAATGGTCCATCTCATGATTTCTTGACAGCTAAACCAAATCATGCCAGACCTGTTGCTTTCATAGCATAATTAAACACTTGTGTTGTAGTATTTGCATTTTGTATACGAAGAAACGAGAGAAGGAACAGACAGAGAAGCAAACCATAACCGTACAAGTTACAGCAATGCTCATCAGACAATGATGCTATGCACAATGCACTCAAGAACACCTCACATTCCAAAAGCATTACATAGAACTAGAAAATTTACAGGGAAAAAAATAAACAGAACAACTAACAAAGCCACTGAGACTACTTTTTCTTTAGCCTTTTTTTGTACTCACTCTATACATGGCAACAGAGCTGGCAATGGCATGTTTCATGTTAATGAATTCCAAAGCTTTTCACAAGCAATGGTTTATGCCACAAAACACACCTCATGGCCTCATGGGGGCGGCTCACCAACCACCTTGTTCTTGAGTAAAAGTTTGGAACCCCAATCCCCTCATACGTTGAAACCAAACGAAAAGGACGTGGAAAGTGGTCCGCGAAAAAAAACCTGAACCTTGGAGGCAGAATTGCTCCATGATCTGCCATCCTGATGGCAATGCCGAACCAACAACTGTAGAATTTGAGCACCAGGTGGATCTCCTTTCCCTCCTGGTTTGAGCCGAACTTCTGGCATGACAATACTAGTTAGTCAGCAATCTTTTTTTCGTTGTTTTGTAGCTTTCATCTTCAATGCATTTTCCTCGAATGTGATCGCAACACTCTGCGGCCGGTCTGGAATCAGCAAGAAAGAATTAAGGTTCTGACAGAATTCGATTGTGATAAAATGTGGTATTGTTAGGCAGGAATATTTGGCGAACAATTTAGTATTGTAAAAGGAGCTTGTGGGGTGCACAGCTTCTTTTAGTAAAGCAGTAATTTGTCTATTCAATGTGTTGGAACTAAAGAGTTTGTACTAAACCAATATCCATATGGAATAAATAAGAAACAATGATTGTACTATACTATGTGGAAAAGAAAATTCATCAAGGCATCAAGTAATCATCAATATGAACTGTACCCTTTTACCTTTAGTCCGTGTAAGGATGCAGATAATGCGGCGAGAGCTCTCCAGAGTTCCTTGTACGCTGCTCAATCCTTCTCAGGTCCCTAAGATGCTGTAAGATCTCCTGAAGAAGATCAAACCCCTTGTCTCCTTTCTTCAAAGACCTCACACACTGTTTTATGAATTCCCTGTCTGCCTCAAGAGCATGCAGCCGCTCATGGACTTGATCAATTTCATGGGCAATTGCAAGTTTATCTTGCTCATTAGCTGGTTCCAACATGGCATCTGTAGAATGATCTGCCTCAAGATCTTGCCTTGTTAGGAGGTCATTCCCATTTTCCACAGTAGTGTCATCGAATAACGGGAGGAGCTTTTTGCCCCTATAGCTTACACCTTTTCTTTTGTCATGAAGTTTGAAGTTGCTATCATCATCAGAGAAACCATTTGAGGCACTAATCAAATGGGTTTCTTCTGAGAATTGCTTGTCTATCTTAACATTATCGGAATCTTCATCTTCAAGGTCAAAAAGTTTCTCCTCTAGCAATTTGAGCTGCTCCAGTATGGAGAGTCTCTCTTCCTCAAAATCAGCAAGTGAGCAATCAAGTGTCCCCAGATGCCTAGCAGTTTCTTGAAAAACAGCATCAGTGGGGATACTACCATTGCTTTCATTAAGACCATGGGCAGATTCATCACCTTCATAGAAACTTTGGGAATGGTCGTCACTGTCCTCAGCACTTGACGATGCTGAGGAGGACCCATTGTGGTCATCAGCCTTGTGCCTGGACAATTTTCTCCTTTCCTTCACCTCAAAGAGATGAACCTTGCGTCGGTACAACTCAAGCTCTCTCTCCAGATCTTGCTTCTCCTTATCTCTCTTCACAACTAGTTCATTCAACCTCTGTAGTGCTTCTTGATCATACTCCGATTGTTCTTCCATAAGTCGCTGGTACTGAATTGCCTCCATCTGCATTGCCGCCTTTTGTTCTTGCAAGCGATTTATCATTGCCATAGTCTCATCAGCAGCTATAGCAGCTGCGCTCCTCTCATTTTCAAGCTCAGCATATAGGGTGCTCAAAGATTTGTGTGCAGCTGCCAAAGCAGATTTTAACTGATCAACACTTGCCAATTCAATACTTTCCAGATCAATTGATATGGTAGCGATACACGAATCCACAGACTTGGTATCAGAGGCCGTTGCTTTATGGTCTGGAAACTCCTGTAAACCATCGATATCTTCAATATGAGTTGGTGTATCCAGAGCTCTATCTGGTTCAATATCATTATAGTCAAGACATAATTTGTTTAAGCTTGTTGATGGTTCATAAGAGATTTGGTGCAAGCATGGTAGAGCAGCCTCTGTTGGATCAACTGAATCAATTTGAAAACAAAAAAAAAATAGATGATCACACTAGAGTTAGTCAATAAAAATACAAAACAAACAATTAAAATCTTATTTCTTACTGTTGCCTGCACTGATGTTAGCATCAAATGAGTCTGTTACATGCTCGACAGCACATACTGTCATAAAAGTTGATGCAAGCTTCAGCTCAGACTGTTCAGCCTGATTCTCTCTGGTGCCATCATTTGAAATCACATGAACTCCTTCGCAAGAATCAATTGGCAGAGAGTCCAATCCTTGTTTTATCTCAGTCAATGAAATTTCCTCCTCTTCAATTTCTTCATCAGCATGCTCCCTAGAATATGTCGGCATCAAATTTGATTCCTGACTCAGCTCAGCTTGCTGAACCTGCTCCACCTCAGTGTTCCCAGTTGAAGTTTCAGAGGCATGCACTGCAGCTTCCATTGGCATCGAATTCCATCCATTATTGAGATCAGCCTGATGAACTGTCTCAGTATTTCCCTCTAAACTGTCGATAGCAAATTCATGCCCCCTAGGGCTTGTCAGAATGGAAAACAATTCCTGTTTTACAGCACCCTGCTCATTCTCAGATGTCTCACTCCCGATTGATATTTCCTGGTTCTTGTCTTTCAATCCACTATCCTCCTCACAAACTACATGCAACAAAAAATCAAGGTGGATTGCTTATTAACATTAAACATACAAAAGTACCAGAACGGAACAACTCGAAGGACATTCAGTGGCATGAGTTTTACTTCTATTTCGTTAGGACATCCATTTCATCCTATCAGCATTCAGTTAGTTTAAGCTGTTCACATTTTTCTTTCAATAAAGGTTCGCCAGTACAAATGTGGTGGTACAGGCAAGATGGAAAAATGAATGCTAACTGAAGTCTAGAATACCAAACGGAGTTGCAATAGTTAAAATTTCAAATCTAGGCATGGGTATTCAATGAACATCCCCGTCACAGTAACATGACAATTTGCAAGAGAAACTGCATTAAATTTTAGGATCGAAATGGCTATCAGAACTAGTATATATGTAGTGAAAATGGCGGTACAATCAAAAACATATGTGGCAAAGCAATAGCACTATAGCAGGTGACATTCATAGACAGATTTGGTAAACTGGAATATCAAGAATGCAAGTTTATGAGTGCCTTACACTGTTGATCAGCTAAGCCCTCTGCGGTTTCTCCTCCATCTATCTGGCAGGTGAATCCATCCTCAATACAGGCCTGGGAAAGGACCAAGGCAGCAATCTCTTCATCGATCATCTTACCAACCATATCACCCACCTTGTCATCATCAGAGGCCAACACGGATTTCTCCTCATTGGTATTAGCCATGTTCTTCAGCACAACATCACGCTGCTTCGAAGTTCCATAATCAATTGCTTCCTTCCCATCAACACGGGATTCAGATGACATTGCCCTCTTATTATCATTTGACGAATCAGCGGATTCAAGAGGCACCAGCTGCAGGACATTGCCAACGATCTCAGCACATTGAGCTGCCAAGCCTGCCATGGCGCCAATCGGGTCCTCCTCCTCCAATGGCTTCTCATCAAAAAGCTCGATCACGGGGCCCTCCTCGGACACGAAGACCACGTCGCCTTTCAGACTTGCCACGGCCGCATCTCTCTTGTGACCACAGTCCATGTCGCGCGTCACCGGCGCGGGGAACAAGAACGACGGCGAGATGAAGCCGCTCTCGAGCGCGACGCCGCAGCATGCGCAGGCCAGGTCCCGCTCGCCGAGCTCGCTCCGCCTCATCCACGACAGCAGCGCCTTCCCGGACGCCGCCGATGCGCAGTCCTCGCACATGTCCCCGGCGTCCGCGAGCCGCCGGTGCGCGCGGCAGTACCCGAGGAGCGACACCTCGGCGGCGTGCGCGTCGCACAGCACGCGGCGCAGGGGCTCGGCGCCGGCGCCCTGGTGCCGGGGCTCGAAGAGGCTGTCCACCCCGAGGCGGGAGCAGAGAGCGCAGGGCGGCGCCAGGCCGAAGAAGGCGGCGAACCTCGATATGAGGTAGGAGAAGACGCCATTGGCGAGGAGGAGAGCTATCAGGATCCACTCGAGGAGCGCGTAGGCGAGCACCCGCGCGACCCGGTTGCTCTTCTTGCACAGCGCCGCGGTGACGACAGCACCCGCCACCATGGGCGCCTCCGAGACCATCTCCCAGCTCGGTTCTTGGCAATCGGATACAAAATGCGATCAAGATGCCAAATTTGCCCTTCAGAATTCGCCGTGCAATCGAAGAAAAGCACAAAAATTCGTGCTTTTGGCGCTAAATCCTGCGGCGCCGTCGCCTATCGGATTGGAACGGAGCGAAGAGCACGATCCAAACACGATTTGTCGTAGAACAAGAAGCTACTCAAACAAACGGCCGGCTTCTCGATCGAAGAAGAAAAACAACAATAAATACAAAACAAAACCTGCTCCACTTCCTCCGTCTAATAAGCTGAAGAACCTCAAGACTATTCCAGATTGCAACAAAGACGACGTTTTTTTTACAGATGGAATCTGGGATTGCAAACGAGATCAGCAACCTAGAGATTGAAATCTTTAAACGCGGAGAAGAAGTGGGACTAGTGACAGTGACAGGATGATATCATCAAGCATTCACAAGAACAGGGAAAGGAGGGAGAGGAGAAAAGGGAAATTTGGTGAAAAGCTGAAGAGACTAGACGAAGAGCTAGGCAGAGAGGAGGCCTTGGAGGCAGAGAAATATCGCAAGGAAAAAAGAAAAGAGAAGCTGTGGGGATGGTTGAGCTACTAATCCGCATTATTAAGCCCTAATGGCTGTTAATCAAGTCGCCCTAGACGAGAAAAGCACAAAGCCGAACGTTGCCATGACGCCATAATTAGCTGGTAATTGCACAATTCTTTTCTGTTGGAAATGTTAATGACATTCTCTCAATCTCTCTCTCTATCATGAATAGATGATAGATTATTTGATTTCGTGATAATATTTAAAGGTACAACAAATACTAACTATTATAAAGTTAAAGTTAAAAGGTTGAAAACTATTTCAGTAAACTTGTATATAAAAAACTTTTAAAAGATAGTATCATTTAGAAGTTTCAGAAACATATCCTTGATAATCTATAACCTGTATCAAGCAAAAAGAACCGTGCTTGAGGATCAAAAAGCGGTGAATTCAGACATTACGCAGCAAAAATGACCCGTTACTAGTCTCTCGCCGTCTTCCAATGTGTGCTGGTACACTGGGTACTGTTTTTCTTTATCTTTTTCTTTTCTGCTGATGCAAGACGGCCACAGGTACACAGATTCTGCTGCTCGTGTCAATCGGACGGCGACGTCGGCGAGGTGAGTAACCGACCAGTGGTGGACTTGCAATGGCGGTACAAATAAACTTGTGGAGTAGTAGGCCATTTCGTAGCCAAAGACGACTGGATCGTCCGTTTTTCGTGCGCTGCCCTGACCTGAAGGAGTCGCGATCTGGAAGAACGTGATGGCGATTACAGGAAATCCTGCCGCCTTTGACCGGGCTGTGGCTTATCCGTGCCAGTTTCTTCAGAGACTTCTGTGAGGGCGTGTGGATCAGTGGATGGTTCTGAACCTGTCTGAACATTCAGCAAGTTGTTGATTGGCTGAAAACTTTAGGCCAGCTGAATTTTGTGCTGAAAACTGATGTTTGAATCCACTCTGAATGAGAAGAAAATTGATGGATGCGTGGGTGTGTAACTGCGGTTTCGGCTGATAAGCCATTTGCTGATAGGCCAAATAAGGTAATTAATACATGATTAAATAAGTATCAATTATTACAAAATTAAAAAATAGATTTATTTGAATTTTTTTAATAAACTTCTATATAGAATTTTTTTTAGAAAACGCACTATTTAACAGCTTGAGAAACGTGTTCACGATAATCTTGTATCTATGGGTACCCACTCTGATCTGATAAAGACTTTATTTTTTTCTCTTTTTATTTGTCACATAAAACTTCATCTTTAAAACAATCATTTATTAAAGTCTACTAAAGTAAGAAGGTTAAGGCCCCCTCTGATTTGAAAGGAAAGTAATTGAATTTTGGAGGATTTCATTTCTATAAGATTGTTTATGGCTATTGAAACAAAGGAATGGAATGTACACTATTGAATTTTATGGAATGTCTCGTGCGATACAAATTTTTGAAGGAAATTTAATGTAATGTCTGTTTTATACTTATATTTCTGTTGAAATCATGTGTTTTTCAAATTCGTCCTTTTTCTCAATCCTACGTTTTAAATAAGCCCCAAAAGATTTAATAGTTCAATTATCGTGAAATTCCTCAATTCAAAACAGGCCTACCGCTCAATACGAACATCTTCGTTAACCTCGCACTGAAATAAACAATTCTCATTCACGTTCGACTCAAGTAAAAATCGGCTTGGATGATTTGGGCACAAAGGATTCAATGTTGAATAATTCAGTGATGAGTTGCGAGTTGCGACAGGTCAGGTGGGCCGTTGCATTTGAATGCACTGGATCAAGGAGGCGCACGTGGACGAACGGAGAAATGGAAAATCAAATTGTCAAGAGCTGGAATCAAGTCACCTGCTGTTGGCAGGGACAAAAACAGCGGGGATATTTCAGAACCCAAGAAGCTGAACTGCCCTATAAACACACACGTGAATACGTGATAGCCAATATACCATGTGTGTTTGCCGCAAATTTGGCAATCTTATTGGAGTACTAGTTAGCGAGGAAAAAACAATTAATTCTTGTACAGCTAAGAAAATGCACCATAGAGCCGAACTTGTCCGGCTAGCTTTAGCTTAGTCCATTCTTTCCATCCTTTTAGGGTGAGGTTAAAGATGAGCGAAGAGAAAGCAGAAAGAAGATCACACAAAATGAGATAAGCTATTAGCACATGATTAATTGAGTATTAGCTACTGTAAACTTGTAAAATAGATTTATATAATTTTTTAAAATAACTTCTATATAGAAAATTTTTAAAAAAACACACCGTTTAGCAGTTCAGGAAACATGCTTATGGAAAACGAGAAGTTTTTTTTACCTTAACCATCAGATGCGAACGCACCCTTAGTTAGCTTTACCTTAGTCCATCCTTAGGCATCAGCAGTGTTTATTATCGAACCAAACAATAATAATCCTCAGTGGATGGTATTTGTTACTCTCTCTATCCTAACAGTAGGACTTTTCTATTTTTTAAGAAAATTAAGGTTAGGATGAGGAGTGGTGGTAATTGGTTGAGACGAGGAGTAGGTGAAAAAATTAATGAAGGAATGGTTGCGATTGATTGATAGGTGAAGAAGTAGTAGTATTTGGGGACAAATTTAAATCCCAAAAACAGTAATATCATGGAACGGAGGGAGTATTTCACAAGCTAAGCTAAAATAGTGGAGTACTCTCCTCTATCCAAAATTCGTAGTATTAGGATGTGTTACATTCAGTACTAGATTTTATATTTTGGGACAGAGAAAGTAAAAAAAGTAAGTATTAAATTGGCCCCCACTATCCATAAAAAACCCAACCAGAGCAACAATAGTGGAGTAGTAAAAGTGAGTATTAAGCTGCATAGAGAGATGAGAGAGAAGAGAAAAAATATTTGCTTATTTCTTAATTGCTGGTAGTAGGACTATTGCATGTTACTAGCTCCATTCCAAAATATAAGGATTCCTAGGATTCAAATTTTGTACCACAGTATAAGGATTTTTATACTAATTTCCATAATTTACATCATTTCAATGATTCCAAAGCAAATCAAAAGCCTAAAAAGAGAATATAAGCAATTCAAAATTCAAAAATTTACAATTAAAGTGACTAAAAAGGAATCTTTTGACCCAACCTTAATATTTATTACATAAGGTAAAAATTCTTATATTTTGAAACGAAGGGAGTATTTGCTAGTACTTGCAAGATAACAATGTTTATGACCCGACTGTAAGACTATTTATTATTTATTGTCTACTTTTAGAGTACATTATGGATGCTCTTAGTGAAATAAAAAAAGGCATGTTTAGGCAAAAATAAGTATTCTCGCAAAATATGTCGTTTTGCACATCAATACGGTTTCAAAATATATTTTAAGTACTGATTTCTACTATAAAATATTTGAAAAACCCTGTAAAAATATAATATTATAAAAACACTTTTAGACAGAAACCTACGCATACGATTTTTATGCATTCAATCAAAACATTCAGAAAGACACTGATTCTCAGAGTTTTTTTTAAAAAATGACTTAAAATATGCTCCAAAGAATACATTATTCTGACCGATAAGCATCTTAAGAGAGGAACATGGTAAAGCCATGGAAAGTATTAAAATGTCCCACTACAATATTTTGATCCCAACCATTCCTCGACATCATCATAAGTGAATGAATGGGAATGTTAATAGAGAATTGGTCTATTAACTATGCCATGAACAAAATGGATGTTGAGGTCCCGGAGTATCTTTTGCTTTCGGCTACTCATCTAGGAGTGACAATTGACAAGTGCCCAAGTGTGGCTTATCTGTAACTTTCGAACGTCCAGCTTTCTAAAGCTCATCTTTACTTTGCTCGCACGTACGTATTCCCAATAACAAAAAATTCTTAAATCATACCGGAACCAAAAAGAATCCGCATTCAGATTAATTTAAAATCCAAGGAATTGTTCTGTACTTTTCAAATCAGAATGATTCGATAAAAATATACCGTTTTCATCGAAGATGTCGTGGTGGTACATGATTACAATGTTAGTGCACGCACGTGTAAGCCTTGGCAAAAGGCCAAAAGATAATGCTAGTATTATTCAAAACAAGAAATGTACACCTAGAATCATGTCAAGGGATAATGAGAGTGTTTATTTTGTCGTCCAATTCAACTATAACTTAAGATGAACAGTGCTAAAAAAACTAGATACGTATAGCATTTTGTTTGCCTAGACACTTTCAAAACTGGCAGCAACTCAAATAACCATAATTAACTAAAATTTAATGAGTCAATGACCCAACCCCAAACCCAATATGTCCAGCTCCAGCACTCAGTATCAACTGGATTTGTGATGTTTATTTGTTAAAGTTAGAGCCAAAATCACATTGTTTATTGAACACAATGGTTCGACACAATCAGCAACCTCAGCTTCGAGTGGTTCTACCCCTACACAACGAAGAAAAAAAAAAGAACAGTATCAGGTTGCACTAGCCTCAAGTGGCAACCAACCAAAATCTGCTCCTACTTAGCAGAGGGAGCAGCACAGCCCAGAGTCCACTAGACAAACGATTTTGACAAACAAATTGCCCATATCAGAGATTTGGATGCGACTGGCCCGACTACCAAGGACAAACAACGGTCAAGCACAGCAATGTACTCTCAAACAGTATTAGATTTTTAAAGAGGAATAAGCTGTGGCCAATTTCAGGGTCTCGTGTGATTGTGCATCTATTACTACTAGATCTCAAAGATATATCGTTGGCGTTCACCAATTTCAGGATACACGTGTTTGTGTCCAAATATTCACTCTCAAATAATGAAGACAAGCTAAGTTAGAATTTACAGCAGTGCTCACCTGACAACTCAAAGCTAATCCACGGAATCTTCCTAACATCCATGACAATTGACAAAACTGGGAAGATCTACTCAGCAATTGAATGATGTTCTCTTCTGCCGTATGAGACCATTTGCACTATGCAGTTCTGCTCAAGGAAGCAAAATTAGCAACTCATGAATCGGGACAATTTCATAATTGGGATTGACAGGCAGAGAGCAATCCAAATTATTCTCGAAATGCTACGGACTGCAAAAATCTGAGCAACCTATTCATTTATGTATTCTGAGCAATTCAAATTATACACCGGAATTTACATGTTTTGATTAACTCAATCATCACAGCCGCTCAAAATACTTGATTGATCTGTTTCTTTTAGTTGTCACAGGACAAAAAAAAAGTACAAAACTGCAAATGGTGCCTCGTTTTCTCCTTTTGAAAACATAGAGGTTCTCTTATTTGAGTACATAGAGATTCAAGACCTTTGGTCGATTGCAAGGTGTGCAGAGACCACTGGAAACAAACAGTAGTTATACAGGAAAAATACACCAATTAGGAACCAGAAAAAACATAAAAAATAATGCATAATACAAACATGAACCCATTCAGTTGAGCACATGGATGTGTCGACCTTTTACCAGGACAACAAAAAATTAAAGTAAACCACTGTTCCAAATATCTCAATTAATTGTACATGTACCACACATCTGAAGAAAAAAACAGACCCATGGAGCACCATCTTACTGAAAAATCAATTCACTTGCACAACATTATATCAAGCATGCACACTGATATTTAGAAGGACATCTTGTATTTAGCACAGAAACATATAGGTTTGAAGTATGTTGTTCTTTCTATGAAAGAGAAGGCAAAGTCTCACTCCAGCATTCCTCTAATGTCATGCTGGGATCTCCCAATGACAAGGGATCTAATAGAGTGAGGAAATAGAACTGCGTTGCTATACATCGTGAAACGACATGAGCAAAATGAGATATGAAGTTTCATGTATGCTATCTTTAAGCTAACCATGCCAGACTTCAGTTCAAACCAGATACTTCAAAAGCACATCTACTAAGGGACTATAATCAGTAAATTATCATGAGAAGGAATTCTGATGTTGAATGGAAAGTCAGATTGCGATATTAAGGCATCAATTCTACTCATATTCTTAATTTGTGCAAAGCAGGTAATCTGTTGGCCTTAATGCTTTCTCAACAGTAAGGCGATTAACTGCTGCAAGCACCCAGAGGCCTATCAAATGTGCAGACAATCATTACCACCATCCACTATGGAATTTCTATTCATGGACTATAGGCAAATACATAATTTTTTAACTCAAAACATAATTTACTTCTAAATATCCTACTTATGGAAAAACTGTTGGATAGTCTGCTGAAGATGGCAGAGCAATTATTATTGGTAAAACAAATTCTATTCAGCAACATTCCCAAAATATTTGATACCAAAAATCATCTAACTTACAAACTTGCTCGGACTCAGGCAAGGGTATACCTCTCTACCTTGTTCTCCTCTTTCACTAGTATAATCAGGGTAAAACTGCAAAAGGCAACTGGCTTAAAATGGCCTTCTGATAGATGTCTTAAACAATCAATTAGGTTCAACTACAGTGTCTTCATTGAAATGAACCAAGTGGATCAGCTTAAAGAATGAGCTAGAAAAGAAAGTTTGCTGTCCTACTCCTATCAGTGATACCAAAACTGAACATGTCACTACTTAAGTCTACAGCAGTATCACATGACAACCAGATGAAAAGCAAATACTTCATACCGACTACTAAATTTCTTTCGCACCTTTAGAGCCATAATGCGGGCATCTTTTTACAAGCTAAAACATTTTCTATGCAATGATGACAATTGTTCAAGCTTAATATAGCAGGCTTAAGAAATTATAGAAATAACACTGAGATTGGTTAAAAAAACTCAGGTAAAAGTGGTTGACAAGGAAACAAAACTCTGTTATGTCACAGCTTATAAGTAACAAGTTATGACAGTTTCTAATAAAAGTAGAAGAAGGTGAATGGATGAGGCTACATGAACCAGTTATCAGAAACATAAAATAAAATTGATATCAACAGCTGGCAGCTGTCTAGATAACAATGCTGGAACCATATATATTATGCTGCTGAAATGATTAAACTAAACAGCAATATCCGGAAGATGTACATAGGCATAAATAATAGGCGTAATAAGCTGACTAAAGCAAGGTCCAAGCTTAGTGAGGAACTACAAAAGCATAGCATAATAATCTAGATTTTATACACATGGGGTGAATGGTGGAAGTACATCACCAGAACCACCGGAATCTCCACTTAGTGACCAGCCGCTGCAGCATCCTCAACGAGCAACCTTAGCCTCAGGCTCAACACATCAAGCTCATCAATCCTCTGTGCTCTCCACCGCTTTGCAAGTTCACTGCCCTCAGCGCTCCCATTCACATTAGCACCACAGGTAACACCATTGGCCTTCACCTCTCTCAAGCACTCCTCAAATATATCCAGCACGGCATTTGCCATGCGATGCTCATTGCTAAGTGGCTCCACGGCCTTGCCGTTCCCATTCTCATTGTGAATTGCAATGTGCCCGATACTGGGGAGAGCAGCAAGAGTCTCAGGTTGCACCTTCACAATCCCATCAAGGCTTCCATCAGCCGCAATTGCAACATCTCCATGATAACCAAAGTGCCCGCTTTCCTGCTCAAGATACATCATTTCCTCGCCGTGTCCATCCGCAAAGGCACTCGGAGTACCAGAGCTAATGCCGTTGTAATCATGGGAATTGCTGTCCCCTGAGGGGTCTGGGAGCGTAAGTGGGCCTGCGCGTGGGGCGGCACGGCGGCGTTTGTTCCCCGAGGAGGCGTCGCCGGCAGCAAAGGGCGAGGTTGCGGCATTGGCAGGGTCCCAGAGGCGGGAGCAGAGGTGGAGCACGTCGCGGTCGTGCGGCGCGAGGCGGGCGGGGTCGAGACCACGGCCGACGCGGGCGGACATGCTGCGGAACTTGTTCTTGAGCCGGCGGAGCTTCTCGGACAGCTGGGAGCGGCTGTAGGGCTGGGGCATGGACTCGGAGAAGCGGTCGTAGAAGACGTTGAGGTCGCGCGGGAAGACGAGCCCCTGCGCGCCGCAGCCGAGGAGGCCCTGCAGGAAGCGGAGCTCGTCGGACTCGGACCAAATCCGCTGGAACTTGAACGGCGGCTGCGGCTGCTTGGCAGCGCTGGCACCACCGGCAGCAGCGGCGGCGGCGGGGTCCGAGGAGGCCGGCGAGGAGGAGGAGGGCGAGGATGGCCGCGGCGGCGGGGAGCGGCGCTTGACGGGGAGTTTGCGCGCCCCGGCGGAGGGCGGTGCGGTCGGGTCGTCCGCGAGCGGTGCGGTCGGGGGGGTCAGGTCAGGGTTGGGCGCGGCGGGGGGCAGCGCGACAGGGACCGGGACCGGGAGGGTTTGGTCCGAGGCCATGGCGACCTAGCGCGAACACGGATCGAGCGAGGCGAGGCCGGGGCGGTCGCGACGATACGGGGGGGTGGGGGGTTGCGGCGCGGCCGGACGGACGAGGGGCGGGCGGAGGTGGTGGGATGGAGACGCGACGGCTAGGTCGACCTAGGCCTGGATCAGATCCGTCTCCGCGGGATTGGTTGGCTCGGCCGGAATTCGTGGGCTGTCTGGTTTGTGTGCGAGGCAGAGGCGCTGCGCGGTGGAGGTAGACGCCGTAGACGGGATTGGGAGGCTGATGCGTGGACCGGTCTGCCACACCGGCCAATACGTGTTCTCGTGTGAGCGTTTTGTGGCCACGGTGGTGGTGCGGCCGTGTGGCTGGTAGGATGGGTTAAGGGCCAAGCCGGGTTGGATGTTGGTTGATTTTTTTTTCCAAAGGATGGTCAGCTATATTAAAAGAAACTCTGTATCACGTAAAAATCAACCAAAAATGGTAGAATATAAACTTTTATATCAGCTTGAAATAATGTAAAACATGCTGGAAAATTGTGAAAATCAGATTAAAAAACATATCATATTTTAACTCAGACAACAATTCGTTTTCGAATAACACTCCATACAACAATTCAAATACTGATTGGTTAAACATACAAACCATCAACACACATAAAATTCTAATACTAACTATGGATTAGTTTCGATCCATCTTCATCTTGAGTGTTCATCTTGCAATTAAACTAATCTTGATTTGCATACACATTGTTTTGATATCATAATTCCTACTTTTTTATGGTCTTCCATTCATCCATAGTTTTGTACCCATGAACCCATGCAGTCAGTCATATTTTTGCAATATGCAAGTTATTTTGGATAAATTATCTGTTTATTAAAGAGGGCGAAAAAGAGCCATAACATTCGCTCAACAAACCTAAAAATTACTACTCCCTCTGTCCCAAAATAAGTTCATCTTTTGTTCATATTATTTGTCCCATAAAGATTTTATTTTTAAACCAATTAATATATTGGAGTTCGTTAAAGTGAGAAACAAATGCATTGAAGTTTGCTAAAGTGAGGGAACAAGTGTATTGGAGTTTGTTGAAGTGGAGACAAGTACATTGAAGTTTAATAAAGTGAAGGGCATTTTAGTCTTTTAGCTTTGTATTGGTACGTGTGAGATATGCTAAAAATGAACTTATTTTGGGACGGAAAGAGTACCACATTACTCGAGAAAGAAATGGAGAAATATCTATATTGTTAGATTCTGGTTGGTCTAGATTATAACGGTGCACACACGCACATCCTACCCCTATGAGCACATATGAAGGCTGGGACGACGCCTCGATGTCGACAAATGTGTCGCCTACCACTAAAATAATTATTAGCTGTGAATGCGAGCATCTGTACCAAATTTAGGATTTGAATCTGGATGGGCATGTTCTAGTATAATTGTATTTGTAGAAATATAAATTAATACTTGGATAACAAATCCAATTACACTTATAAAGTCTATAGAACATCATATAATTATATCAATGGAATATGAGTTAAGAGTTACATATCAAATTCAATTCAACTTTTAAAACTGACTTTATGTAAAATTGCACCCAAAAAGGGCTAGTTTTAGCTATACAAACAAGTTAATCTATTATATTATTAAGATAGCATTGAAAGGAGACACCACCTTCGCCGTGGAGGCTAGAAATTCCCACATTAATCGGAGACAAAAAAAAAAGAGTTCAAGTAAGAATACAATTCAAAATTAACTGAAATTCTGAATAGAAAATAAGGAATATTTAAAGCATAGTCCATCTAGCACACAACACGAGATTGCTTAAAATTCGGAATAAAAAATAAAATAAATTCTAAAATTGGATTTTTAATACAAATTCCAAATAAATCTAAAAAAGATCATTAAAATTCAAAATAAAATATAATAAAAGCTTCGGACACTAGAAATTATCATATTAATTGGAGAAAAAAAAGAGAAGATCAAATAGGAATACAATTTAGAAATAACTAAAATTCGAAATAAAAATAAGGAATATTAAAAGAAGAGTCAATCTAGAACACAATAGGAGATTAAATAAAGTTCGGAACAAAAATAAAATAAATTCTAAAATTAGATTTTTAATACGAATTCCAAATAAACTAAAAAATATTAAAATTTGAAAGAAAAAATAATAAATAAAACTTTTAACAGTAAAGGCTACATACCAAGAAGAGTCCATAGCAAATATATAATATATAAATATCCAAAAGTATGATTAATTAAAATTTTAAATAGAAACAAAATAAATTCCAAAATTAGATTTCAATACTAATTCCAAATAAAATTTAAAAATCACGAAAATTCGGAATAAAAATATAATAAAATAAGTAAGTAAGTAAAGACGATATACCAAGAAAAGTTCATAGAAAATACAATCTTTAAATATCCAAAAGTAAGATTTTAAAAAATTATAACAATAATACATTAAAAATTTAGAATAAAAAATAATAAGTGAAGACGACATACCAACAAGAGTTCATAGAAAATAAAATCTTTACTATCCAAAAGCAAGACTTTAAAAAATATAACAATAATACATATTAAATAACATCGAAGGGGGAAAGAAAAAATAGAGTCGATAAGGAAATACAATTTATAAATAACTAAAATTCAGAATAAAATTAAAGAATATTGAGAGAAGTGTCCGTCTAAAACACAACATGAGGTTAACTATAATTCGGAATAAAACATCTATCTATTATATTATTAAGACAACCTTGAATGGAGGCACTACGTTTGCTTTAGAGTCTAGAAATTACCACACTAATTATAGAAAAAGATAAAATCTATGTCGTTAAATCATGGTGGACCCATATTATAACGGTTGAGATTTAATTGAATCTACGAACAAATCTGACTAGGTGTTGTCTTACCAATTTGAATGCAACATATTATTGTTTTGAATTGGACATAGATGTGCGAGTGGAGCATAATAGTAGAATATCCATGTATGCCATCTAGAATAGAAAATTCAATTGCTATCCACGTGAGACAAAGACAAAAGTATGTCCGTGTTGGTAAAGTTAGAGTAGAAATCAATTTTGAATAAAAACAATACAGTTTACAACAGGGAAGTACCCATAATAGAGCATCTAAAACTTTTACGTGGCAATGCATGGACTCAAACCGAGTTTTGGTCTAATTCTCATAATTAACCATCTAGGCTATGCGCATCAGTCCACGACGGGCGGTGACGAGAATCCACAACAGCAAGCCGGTCAAACCACATAGATTAACTGGAAGAACAGGTCCGAATACAAAGCAACGAGTACTAAAAATTAACACCAACCTTTCCTTGATTGTAACAAAAACTCATGAGTAACTAATGGCATTGATTGATTAGGAGTTAGACAGGTTGCATATAGTATTGAAGTTGGTAGTTAGTGTACAAATCTAATTAGGGTCATCCACATCCACGTGCGGCTGAAAACAATAGCACTACTTAAGTATATGTTAAACCGTGAAAGTTGCTATAGTTTGGAACGGGGTAACAAAATTCAGAATAATCCATAATAATTATAATACATATATAAAGATGTATCCTTGATAATTATTTATTGGGGTGAGTCTATTAAAAATAAAAATAAAAATAAAAATGTTAAGACAAAAATTATTTAAAAAAATTCATGTGAAATAATATCTAAGAATAGTTTTAGCTTGGACTAAAACTAAAATAAAATAAACGACATTTCGTTTCAAAGCAAATTCCACAATAAAATACCTAAATCACTAAAAGTTTAGAGTTGAAAAAAAATATCACTTGAGTCCATGTCGAAATACCATCTAAAAGTTGGTATATTTTGGAACAGACAGAGTAACAAAATTCAGAATAATCCAAAATAATTGCAATAAATATTTAAAAATGTATCCTTGATAAATATTTATTAGGAAGAGTCTATTCAAAATAAAATTATAAACAAAAATGTTAATACAAAAATTATATAAAAAATTCCATGTGAAATAATCTCGAATAATAATTTTAGTTCAGACAAAAATAAATTAAAATCAATGGTGTTTCGTTTCAAAGCAGATTCCATAATAAATACCTAAATCACTAAGAAAATTATAGTTGAATAAAATCAACTGTGTCCATGTTGAATAACCGTCTGAGAGTAATTAAAATTTAATAAAAACATAGTGATTCGATTGTGTGGGGATTTCAAATATCTAGATATTATGATTTGAAATATGAACTAAAAATATTATAAAAACCAATGTGGAAGATGAATGTTGTTTTAACAAAATATAATTATCTACCTATTATCTAATTAAAAACTCATACGATCTGCATATCTGCAATAGCTTACAATGTGTGCATGATGACAACTTAGGGTTGATACGAGCATGGCAAAGCAATGTTTGAACACTATTGTGGTGCATGGATAGTGGACCGGAATCCATGATCGTGACTATAAAGAGAGCTCGAAAAGAAGACCCCTTGAAGGTCTAAAAATTCTTACATTAATCAGAGAAAAGCGAGATATTTTTTGATTTTTCATATACCGCTTTAATTTAAAATAATAGATAGTAAAAAATAGCAGAAAAGGTCTATGTAAAATATTACCTTTGTCAAAAAGAGTTGATTTGTAACAATTTTAATAGTTAGAGAAAATGATTGAAGTGCCACTAATCAATAGGAATTTGTATTGTCAGGCGGGCAAATATAGAGGATTGAAAAGACAAGACATATGTAATACTTTACCTTAAGGTAAAGGGCTACAAATCAACTCGATCTTTATAAGACAAATTTTGAACACTACAAATTAACTTCTTTTTGGATGGTGGGAGTACCATATAAAAACAGAAATATGAAAAATCAACAATGAACATAAATAATTGAAATTTGAATAAAAACCGTAATTATCTATCTTATTTGTATATAAACAAACTATAGAGCCATATCACCTTCTTGCCACTTTGTTGAAAAGAAAGCCGATACACCAGAACAACTAAGGGAGAAAAAATTATAGCTGATAACATAGAAATCAAGGGATTGGCGAGAGAGAAGAGTAGGGAAAGGGGAGAGAGATGGCGAGAAATAAGGGCCAGGGTTACTGAAGACGGAGGAATGTAAGCCTCTAGAAACTAATGGTCACATATATATCCCATGAGCTCACCTTATATTAAATGGTTATGGATGATTAATTTGATCTTGATTCAAGTGGTTGAGAAGCATGCTATGAGATGTTAGATTCTAACGTTTTTAACTTTATGATCTAAAAATTAACAATTTTTCTTATATCCCTAAAAAACTTCACGAGCTCTTGAAGGAAAAATTAATGGCATATCATATCGGTAAATAAACTATCCAATATTATAATACGAGGATTTTTTCGCAAATAAATAGACCATATGTTGGCTCTCAATCACACTTAAATAGAGACTAAATTGTAGGAGGTGGGCATTAAATAAGTGACATTGAGCAAAATGCAGACTTGCTATTGTTGACCGAACAAGAGAAATTCTGATAGTGTGTGATTACGTGAATAGATAGAAATACACACTATCAACTTACAAATATATGAATATTTGTTACAATTTTGATTAATATTATTAGATACTGAAAACTTTTAAAACAAATTTAGCGGCGCAAATGTGCGGATCACCCTGCTAGTTATATATGATTCCATAGTTAAAAAGAGTTTTATATGCAGACTTTACATGTATGTGTAAGCAAAATCACGAGAAATTGCTGGCAATATTACCCCCACATCTACCCGCCATATTCTCTAGACTTATGCCTTTATCCTTATGGCGTTTCATACAAACGGACAACGAGATAATGGCATTTCTAAAGTCCAAGGGTGAGTTCAAATCTACCTATTGGCTTGGTACTCCCTCGTTTTCCATTAGCACGCTTTTCAAACTGTTAAATGGTGTGTTTTGTGCGAAAACTTTCTATATAGAAGTTGCTTTAAAAAAATCAAATAAATTAATTTTTTAATTTTATAATAATTAAAACTTAATTAATCATACGCTAACGACTTGTCTCGTTTTGCTTGCGCTGAATATCTCAGCCCAACCGTTCGAATCGAATGCAGCCCAAGGTACCCTTCGTTGCTACATGTTGAGCAGAAAAACCTTCTTGTTCCCAAACTGCTAAACGGTGTTTTTTTACAAAAATTTTCTATATAGAAGTTGATTTAAAAAATCATATAAATCTATTTTTCAAGTTTGCAATAACTAATACTTAATTAATCATGTACAAATGGCTCACCTCGATTTACGTGATCTTCTTCTTATTCCACTTTCTCCACCTTCACCTTACGTGGCGTTCGATTCAGCTTGAAGATTCTAGCTTCTGTCTCGCTTTCTGTTAGCACGTTTCTTAAAACGCAAAACAGTATGTTTTTGTAAAAAAATTTTATATGAAAGTATCTAAAAAATTAAATATATTTTAAGTTTGTAATAGTTAATATTTAATTAGTATGGTTCAAATACCCCTAAACCCTTAAACCCTAATCGGCTAATCCTCTCTCCGTTCTCCCTTCATTCCCCCTCCTCGCTCCCGCCTCCATATCGCCTGATTCCGCAATAGCATCGGCGCATCGCCATGGCTTCCTCCTCCAAGCTCCTAGCCCTCACTCTCACCTCGTCATTCCTCCGCTCCTACCGCCTCGCCTCCTCCTCCTCCCTCCTGCCCGCTCCGTCCCGCCGCCTCCCCGGGCCACTTCTCTCCCTCCGCTTCTACTCCGCTGCGGTGGATGTCACCGACGCTCCCGCCGCCGATGCAGCGGCAGGTCATCCGTGGCCGGAGTGGGATGATTTCCTGGAGAAGCTTCGGGCGAAGGGGTACTTCGAGCAGCCCATCCCCTCCTCCCGCGTTGATGCTGCAGAGGGGGAGGCGGCTTCGACTGCGGCTCCGGCGGCGGAGGACCCTGTGGCCTCGCCCCAGACTTACCCCTTCAAGGACCTCAACAGGGTGAAGAACGCCTGTCTCAAGTTCGGGCGAGAGCGCTTCGATCTCCTCAGGTAGGCCGCGAGATGGATGCCTTGCAATTTATCGCGCTTTGGTTCTGTGCATGAACTGGGCTTTATTTAGTTTCTTACTTTGTGAGGCTTCGCGTTAGTCATAATACAGTGTACTTCAAATTGTTACAGAAGTGATCATGTCTAGGAGAAGAACAGTATGATTCGATAATTTGGGCATTTTTGAGCTGGGAGTCCCGAAATACGGTCCCAAAAAATATAACCCTAACTTTCATTTATATTATGGTTTCTCTGGATAAAAAAATATTTTTTATGTTAATCAAATAGCAGTATGAAGGGGATCGTGCTCAGGGATGTGATCATCCATAAGCTCAAGCTCTCATCAAACATGCATGATAAGTGTAGAGGGGAAATGCAACACAAACTATTTAGCTTACTAACCAAAATGATTAAGGTCAACTGATTTTTTGAACTGTTTGTGACTACTACTTTTGCAATTATCATTTCTTTCTATGTTGGTTGGATTTATTTTGACTGGATTATTGGTCAGCTCCCTTCCCAAACAGGATATTCAAGCTATTGTTGAGTGTGGCTGTCCTAACATCTTCCGGAAGCCTGTGAATTCTGCAAAAAGGCTGAGAGAGTTTGTTCAGGTTGATGAAGGAGATGTAAGTTAACTTCCTTTTTTTTTCCTTGAACATACTGTATCGATGTTCTTCCTGCAGTGGACTCTTTATTTTTCTTTGCAAGTATCAAATTTCTCCCTGTGATGGACTCTTGATTTTTCTCTACACGTAACATGTTGCTTCCTTTTCTCACAATTTACTTGATTTTGCAAGAATTCACAATATTTTGTGCTTTATACAGGCCTGCAGTGCTTGCAAATTGCGTGGATCTTGTGATAAAGCCTATGTCATTCCAAATGCTGAGGATGAAGCTCGTACCGTTGATATTGTGCGCATACTGCTAAACTATGCAATAGATCCAACCAGCCTTTCAGGAGAAAATTCTATTAATGGTGGTGTTCAAGAATCTGCAAGAAAGCTTCTTTCAGAGCTTACTATGCTTAGCGACACAACAATTGATCCATCTATTCCTAAACCTGTATTCCAAACTTCTAGCAAGAAGGGGTCACTGACCAAAACTTTTGACAAGGGCACAGGATCACCTGCAAATTCTAGGGTCTCAGCTGGAAAGGGTGGAGAAACAACTTCAACAGAAATGAAGAAGGGTGATTGGCTATGCCCAAAGTAAGGTCTCTATGGTACAGTACTACAGTAATTGAATGTTATGCTTCCATGCCTGTTGTTCTTAACTTTTCAGTTTATTTTCTTTATGTTTAATCGTAAGAATTTCTTTATGCTGAGGGCATAAATTGTGCATTGTACTTGCTTGTTGTTCTTGGCTTTATGATGATTCCTTCTGGTAGTTTATAAGACCAGTTATTTCTGGCCATGTTTATCTCGTTCTGGTGGATTGTTTTACCTTTTGTGCTTGCCACAATTAAGAGGACATGACATTTTAACTTTCCATCATGTTGCTGAACAGCATCTTTGACTACCACTTTGGATTTCATACTTATTCCCATTTGAATGATGTTATTCATCAAAGAATGATGCCATGGCATTGGTTTGTACGCCTGTTTAACATTTACCATAGAAATGTTGTTGGTCACGATACAATGTTATGACTATACTTACAAAGATGATATAACTTTTACATGGTTCTGTTTATTGTACTATTTGATAGCTAAGATTTTCTTTTGGACTTTGCTTCTCTGAAGTTATTAAGCATTCTGAATTTCTGATTGAGCATGTCTGTTGTTTTTTTTCCTATTCCGATATGCTGTGCATGAGATAAGTTTAAGTGCATTTTACTGTAGCATGAGATAATCAGTGCTCATAAACTTAGCCCAATAGGCCTGGCAATACCATCAGATGTCACTGTATTATAGTTAGCGCACATTATTCTACTGTTCTGCGTTGTTTGCATGAAAACTATTTGCTTGTGCAGAAACAGCCTATCTATGTAAATTTGAACTAAATCCAGAAGTATTGGTTTTTTCTGAAATAAGGCAAGTTTGGAAGTACATGTTTGAAAATCCATATCTGTTGTTGTGATAGGATTTCCTATTTCCTAAACCTATAGGTTCCTTTTATGTTTGGTTGTAACAGTTTCTCAAGAAATGAATCCAAATAAACTGGGTTTCAGGCTTGTAGTTGCTCTTTGGTACATTGATAGTGTAAATATGTCTTTGCTTCAACATAGAAAATTTCATGGTACTTAAAGTAAATATTGAGTTAAATGGTTGGATAAACCTTTTAGTCTATGGACTTTACAATAGTTGTAATTTTCTTCATGGATCATAGAGGTACCCCTCTCAGATGATCAGGTTATGGTTGTTAAACTATGGTGTTAGAAGATTATTTTAATGTTATGACCTCTTCTATTGTTTACTTCAGTGTTGTTCTTTTATTCTTACCCGCAGCATGTGTGTGTTGGACTGTTGATGCCTAGCTATGTCTTGTGAATGACTCAGTCCTAACATCCTCTCGTTTTGGCAGTTGCAACTTCTTAAATTTTGCTCGAAATCGGCACTGCCTTGAATGCAAAGCAGATGGACCAAAGAAGATAGTAGCAGCCACCACTGAAATGAAAACAGGAGACTGGATCTGTCCACAGTAATTATCGAATGTTATATATGCTTTATTCTACTATTCAACATTATTATAGTTGCCTTGATTACTTGTTTATTTTTGCTTCAGGTGTCACTTCATGAACTTTGCACGGAATAAGATGTGTTTTAAATGTGAAGAATCTCGACCAAAGAGGAATCTCATTCCTGGAGAATGGGAGTGCCCCTCGTATGTGTGACTATCTCAATCTTTATTACTGTTCTCTCCCCAACATGCTAGTCAGACGTTTTCTCCTTCTATAGATGTAGTTTTATCAACTTTCGACGCAACAAGGTCTGCTTGAAGTGCAAGCATGGAGGCCCTGAAAATGATACCCAGGACAGTCAGCTCGGATACAATAGGTGGAGGAACACGAGAGGGGCTGACAGAAGTAGAAGTTTTGACTCTGTCGGTCTAGAGGACGATGGTTCTGATCCAGAGGAAGGAGAGCGCAGGCGTGCGGTAAGCAGTAGGGCAAAATCAGCCCTGAGGAAATCCACTGGCAATAGTAAAAAATTTGACTCTATTGCTGAGGATGACAACAGTAGGGATGATGACAGCGAGGATATCTTGCCATACGAAGGGAAGCGCAAGCATGTTGTGAGCAAGAGGGCGACACCAGCCCAAAGGAGATTCACTGCTGCTAGAAGGCAGTGAGGATATTTGATAGCCTGCCTGATTGCCTATATAACTTTGATATTTTCCATGTAGCGTATAGTTTCATGAGTAGCCAACTGTTTACTCAAAGCACCTTACGCTTGCACTACTAGCTTTCCTGTAATTCATAAACATATTAGTAGAAGTGTAGCAGTACCTCAGGTTTCCAGGCAAGCAAGATTAATACAAGAGTTTCTTCACTTTCTTCACATATGTCCTGGCAGATTTTCTTTGTCGTCATTGCTGTTTGTCGAGAACTCCAATGATTGCTATAACTTAGCAAATCTCGCTCGTTCTATCACACGTCTTGGACGATATGGTAACTGACAAGTTGACAACATTTTTCTCACGCTAATCTTGGACTAATCTTGGACTCGAGTGTTTGATGTTGGAATGGACGTTCAAATGTTGGTATGACTCTGCAAAACATTTCGCACCTTCCGCGAGGACGAAAATAAACAAATCCTACTGCATTGACGCTGTTATCATTCCCCATCGCATTACAATAAATGACAGAATTTACAACTGTAAATAACACTGATGCTGTGGAAGGTAAATCTTAACAGTACAACCCCTCTACAAGGGAAGCAGAGGAGCCAAAAGCTGGAACTGTAATCCATCTCCAAAGCAATGTAGACTCATACCTTCCAGATGGAATTACAATTTACAACCAGTCTTATTTCGGAACACACACGTGTACTTCGCTTGTTAACACCAAAGGAAAGAGAGACAGACTAAAATGTAGCTGACTGAAGTCACAAAAGACCTATACGCCTAGCCAGCTCATGGAACAACTGAAGAGCTCAGAGGGATTCCCTGAGGACAAGGTTGATGCCGAATGACGCTGTGCAGATGATCAACCCAAAGATCGCAAAGAAGTTGAGCCCCCTGCAGCATTCGCCGAAAAGTAACTCTTATCAGGTTAGAACCACTATGATCGATCAGAAACCAAGATATATTGAGATGCTTGCGTGCAAGAATATAGTCTGGCCATCTCAAGGACGGATTTATCGGGTGCATCAATGCCATTTAGTGGAAATACAGATAGTTCAAGTGATCCTTTCTTTGCTACTCATTGCAAAGCACACAGATCGACTATCATAAACTGCTGTAGTGATTGGTGTAAGGTCGCAATCTGCATTACCTACTGACGTATGATTCAACCCAGTCCGAACTCTGAACACACCACCTACCACTAGAAATGAGTAATGAAATATATGTAAACATCAGAAGTTTGAACAAGGTCGTGCGAGCAGGTAGCTGAGATCTTGACTACAAATGGATTATAAAATGAAGAACATTTGCACGTCTATCATATATTGAATACTGTATGCTCCACTTGAAAGCTACTCCACGTTTCGCTTATGCTGATTCCTACCCATTTTTTTTGGTGTACTGCACTACTGTACTGGTCCTCCACTTAATTGAGCATTGACTACCTACTCCACTTAATACCAGTACTTTGGCCACCATTCATAAATGAAGTCAAAATTAATATGTTGGCTGATTGCTATCCATGAAACAAACAGGACTGGAAATCAAGTTAATCTAAACTACTTATGTATATGAATCTAAATAATCTGCAATTTTGAATTGCGCGCAAGGATTTATTAGGTGACAGTTTTCCAGTACACCAAATCTCAGCAGGAAATTAGCAAACGTACCCAATCTTGAGGCGATTCTCCGGGTTGCCGGTGGAGTAGCCCTTGAAGTAGAAGAACCTCGCTACGGCGTAGAACACCCCGAGCGCGGCGGCGATGACCGGGTGCTGCAGGCCGCCGACCAGCAGCGTGGCGAAGAAGAGCGGCATCATCTCGATCGAGTTCTGGTGCCCCCTCTGCACAACTCCGAATCCAGTTCGTCAGATCCTCTCAACCTACCGCCGACGCAGACAGAGAACGGATCGAAGAACAAAATCTTGGGCGGGTGGGTGACAGACCTGCACGCAGTTGAAGAGCTTGGCGTCCTTGTTCTCCGACTCGATGGCGTACATGGTGGGGTAGAACACCTTGTACCTTGACAGCGGCCAAGAGCATCAGAGAAATCCCACCAGATTATCCAAATCGAGACGAGGGGTTTCGCGAAGGAGAGGCTTACTTTCTCCGGGCCTTGCCGACCTGCATGCTCATCCAGAAGTTGAGGAAGGCGTAGGCGACCAGCGCCAGCACCACGTATCCGTACTCCTTGGTCAGCTCGATCGACACCGCCATAGCTTCCTTCCTTCCTTCCTCTGCCCGAAACTGTTCTATTTCTTCTTAACTTAGAGGAAATGGAGATTGGGGAGGAGGGGATTAATGGTTTAATGGTTCGGAGGCCGTGCGGCGTGGATGGTTATCTTATACGGACGCGAATGCGTCTAGAAGGTTCCAGAATCTATTCTGTGCCTGCCCTCCGGCCTAAGAAAGCCCTGACCAATTCCTTGGACCCATATGCTCTATTGGGCCACTGCCCTTTACTTTTTCATCATTTTTTCTTTTTTTGAAAGATTAAAAATCAGTTTTTTTTTTGAAAGATCGATATTTTTCTTTCGTTCCATGAGGACAGAGGATGCTTAGGTTGCCTTGAAAGAAAAGGATTGAATGACCGATCGATTTGGAGATCTTTTTCTTTCTACTACTATTTGAGTAATTTTTGCTTAGTTAACGAGAGATTCGTTACTGTATTTTCAATACGTCATGCCTGATGCGATGCCAACCGATCCTCTCCGCAAAGGATATTCAGATTTGTTTGAACGAGAGGACCCGTCGTCCACTGCATGGCTTCAAAAATCAAAGTAAAATCGACTTCTGAAGATTGGCATCTCGAAATTATCAGCAAACTGGCAATGCATTTCGTTCTTTTCGGAGACCACAAGCACAGAGAAGTTGCAGTTTACCTTTGGAATCATTGCAACAAAGTGATATAATTTTTGTTTTCACTGTTCAAATCTACTCTCTCCGCTCTAAAATATAAGTGTCTTTTGGTTGTTTAGCAAATATAAGATTAGAGAAAAAGACTTTAATGTCCTTCAATAAATATGGAATTGATGGAGATAAAATGTTAGGTGGTAGTAAAAAAAAAATTGAGTGAGAAGTGATTGATGAAATAAGTGGTACTCTAAATATGCTAGAAATTCTTATATTATAAAACAAAATTTAAATATTAGAAATAACTATATTTTAAAATAGAGAGGTCATATAAGAGAAGTGGATGCAGATGCAGAGAAGCTATGGGATAGGCTTGAGTTCTTCAAAAAAGATAAATTGAGTCAGATACGTGTAGGCCTGCTTCAGCGATTACATCAGGCCAGACCATCCAGTAATAATACTGTAAAATTGACGGTAAAATCGGCTGACTTGGATATTTTCTATCTTTCTTTATTCACCCGTGGGAATAGTAATTAGTAAATCTTTCTCAAGTTGATGAGATAGACTCGTTAATTTCGTACGTACGTCATGCCTGATCGATGTGTGCTTACGACAAACAATGGTGGTTAAATCTTATAGATTGAACCATTGGTCTCCCAGAATGTGTTTTCCACGCGCAGCTGGTGGAGCAGACAGAGTTATTAACAACCAAATCGTGGTCAATTTGATCGTACTCTTTGCAGAACAAGTCGCAACGACTTATGTTCAGAAAAGCTCAAGCAGGTGTACCAAATGTTCACATGATGTCAAAGAAATTTGACAGGATGTCGACAGAAGATTTGGATCAGATTTAGGATCAACTAATCGGCTGGTTAGTCATGTCGCTTTTCATTATTCTATTTCCCTGTTCAGATCAGCAAAGTCCTAAGAACATACGTCAGTGCGTAATGTCCAGTGTGGCGTTATTGCCTAATCGGCAATCGGTCAGGTTAACAAAATCATCGGTACTAATAGTAACTGCCAAATTTGCCGCAGTTTGCTACTCTAAATAATTTGCAGTAGATAATAGTACCAGTGTCATCAGAGTGGCAAAGACAGGGACATTTCTTCAGAACAATCACATCTTGCATTGTCAGTCAACATTGCACACACACACACAAATCGAGTCACACCGACATAGAACAGCTAGATAATCCCGTAATTAATCAGCCAAATGCAGAAACGAGAACGAACCGAACTCATTTCAACAAGCTAGAGATATTTCACAAGATCAGTTGACATGTCGCAAGATCTCTGCGGGCCACAACTCACACGGCGGTGACGACCATCTTCATGCCGAGGTTGCAGTGGCCGTAGCGGGTGCAGATGAAGAAGTTGTCTCCCTTGGCGAGCCTGACGCTGTCGGAACCGGACGTGTAGTACCTCGAGAACGGCGGCGGGTTGCAGTCGGCGTACCCGTCCTCGTCGACGGCCACCACGTTGTGCATCCACGGCAAGTACCTGAACACTGCCATCCGCGCGCGCGTGCGTGCAACCATTTTAGTTAGTTTTCACCGCACATTACAGTGACTAGCTAGCTTGTCTGATCGATCAAAATGTTCAGAGATTGATCCAAATGCTCCGAGATTTGCATGGTGGAGATAGATTTACCGAGGATGTCGCCGGCGTGGAACTTCTTCCCGCTGGGCCAGCTCCCGCTGCCCAGGGACCAGCCGAGGCTGTCGCCGACGTAGTAGGTGGCGGCGTCGGCGACACCGCAGCCGGAAAGGAAGAAGCAGGTCACGACGGCGAGAAACGCGACGACGACGGCGCCTCGCATGGCTGCACTGCCTCTTCCCCGAGCCATCGATCTCAGTATCTCACAGGTCGCTCAATGCAATCCACTACACTGGTTGCTGCTGCTGCCTGGATGCTGGGCAAGGGGAGAAGAAACCTCTGCACTACTTGAAGCCTAGAAGCAACAATGCCATCTAGTGAACTGAAGTACTCCTCCTCCTACGTGGTAGCAGTTGTAGTGCAAGCAGAAATTCTGAAAATCGGAGTGCAGTGTGTAGCTGGATGCTGCTAGCAGGCGAGAAGCAAGTCTGAACGTCTGATAATCAATGTTGTGCAGAGAGGCCTAGCAGCCGTGGCAGAAGACTGTAAAAAGTGTAGCAGTAAATGTATACTACCTCTATTCCAAAATATAAAAATTTTTAAATTATTTAACAGAAATTAAGATTAGAGAAAAAAACTTTAGTACCACTTGATAAATGTAGAATAAATAGAGAGGGTAGAATATGTGAGAATAAGATAAAAAAATTTAAATAGAAAGTATTTAATGAGATAAATAGTACTGTAAATAGCATTAAAAATTCATATATCCTATTTTAAAACAGAGCGAGTAGCTTCAATGCAGCAAAGGACACGGGCCCGTGATCATGTGACTGGCCTCACGAGGACTGCACAGCTGCAGGTTGTCCATCACATTGGGTTCGAGGGGTAGAGGCCTTGCGCTTGCGCGGAGGGTCGGAGGCGGTCGGTTGTGATGGATGCTATGACGACGGCGAGGCGGCCGCCGGCGCCGGCGGAGGGGGGCAAAAGCCGGAGAAAGAGCTGGCGCATAACTACTGGCTCCGTTTGTATCTGGATGAAGAGGTAAAAAAACTCCTTTTCTGTAAACACGTATCCTAAATGCTAATCGCTGTGTTTTTTCTAAAAAATTTTTATCTAAAAGTTGCTTAAAAATAATTAATACTCCTTAATTATACGATAATGACTTATCTCGTTTTACGTGATCTTCTTTTTTCTCATCTTCAAACTATGAGTTTGAGAGTGAGATAAAAAGAAGATGATCAAGTAAAATAAAGTGAGTCATTAGTACATGATTAATTGAGTATTAATTATTTAAACTTAATAAAAAATTAATATATTTTTAAAGCAACTTTAGATTGAAAATTTTTATACAAAACACACCGTTTAGCAGTTCGAAAAGCGTACTCACAAAAAAACAAGGGGTGTTTTCTCCTATCATCTAGATTCGAACAGAGCCTAAGGCAACTAGTGATGGACAGATAGGTCGTGCCTTAACGGACCGGCCTGGGCATGGTGCTACAGTACCCATTCGTAGGCCGGAGCACGAAACCGGTGAACCGCGCCGTGCTTGGCCAGCGCCTTAGCTCGTGGGCCGCCCTGCACGGCATGGTTGCCATCGGGCCGGCACAGCACGGCTCGGTCGGCCCATCATTTTTTTATAATTTTTCTATTTCCTCCTATTTTTCTATTTTTCTCCACTATTTTTTCTATTTTTCCTAATATTTTCCCTTTAGTTTCTATTTTCGCTTTTTTTTTCTTTTCACGCCTCATATTTTCAAATTTTATGGACCAAACGTGTTAACGGGCCGACGGCCAGTCCACGTACCGATTCAGACCTGTGCCGCCTGGCACCAGCACCTCATATGCCGTGCCTGGGCCGAGGCCTCAGTACGTGGGCCGGCACGGCATGGCCGTTACAAGAGCCGTGCATTAACAGGTCGTGCCGGACCAGGCCTCAGACCGTGCAGGCCCAAGAGGCTTGTTTGGCCACCTATAAAGACAACAACTTATGGAGATGGCTTTAGCTATTCTCAATGGGGTTTCATGAGAAAGTTTCATGGCAAATAAATAATGTGCCACAAATCAGCAATTCTAGTACATGGCAGGGATTTATGATGAAAGAGATTAACAAAGTTCATGGGATGAAACTAGTCCAACCTATTTCCAAGATCTTGGAAACTGTGTGAAACCACCACTGAGCAACTTTTGTTTCATCATCGTGGATGAAACTCAAGGATATTCTCAATGATGTTTCATGAGAGTTTTCATGCAGTAATTAAACGCTATGGGTATCTTGAAACGGTGATAATGAAACTCTCTATTGAGAGAGGTTGTTCATTCATAGTTTCATCCTATGTGTGTATTGAAATAGTGAAGTGAAACACACCACTGAGAAAGCCTATAAGCCACACGTAAACGAGAACATCATTAGCGCATGATTACAAACTTAAAAATAAATGTATTGCTTTTTTAAAGAAATTTTATATAGATATTTTTTGTAAAAAATGTCTCGTTTAACCTTTTAAAAAACATGCTTACGAAAAGCGAGATAATAAGCTTAAACCACAAGCACAATCAAACATTACCTAATTTTCAAATTGATCTGTATTGCAACCGTTAAATAGCAATGCTTTTTAGGGACTGATTTGCCAATCGCTTAGATGCTACACACTCTAGTTTCGGTTTCGAAGGCAAAGTTCGAAACTAATGGTGGAGTGAAAACCCTTTCGCTTTCCGTGAGCACGCTTTTTAAACTGCTAAACGATATGTATTTTTTTAAAAAAATTTATCTAAAAGTTATTTTTAAAAATTATATTAATCCAATTTTTAAGTTTGTAATAGCTAATACTTAATTAGTCATACGCTAATAGCTCATCTTTTTTTTTATCTTCTTCTTCTTCTTCTTTTTTTTCATCTTCAAACACTCAACTTATAGCTAACTCTTTTATTTACTACTATAACATATTATGATTGTAATCGACCCTATATAATTAAAAATGATAAGAGAAAGAGGAGTGCTTTTTCTTTAACCAACCACTTAAATTTTTTTGCTGATTTTTCGGAGAGGCGGTGGTTTTCGTGATATGTGGGGAGAAACGGACCGACCATTCCGTTTTAAGTGGTATTAATAGCATGCAACATTTGAAAATAGGATGGCTGAGAATAGGCTAACATTTTTTTCCTTTCTTTTAAATCGTTCGCGCGTCGCGTGGTCGGAGGAGGGGAGGTCAAGAGGACAACGCTTTTACCGTAAACTCTTTTACAGTATCTACACTACCGTTTGAATTGGCTTTTGTGTTTAGCTTATAATCCACATATAAAATAAGAAATATTATTAGCATATGATTAATTAAATATTAATTATTAAAACTTAAAAAAAAATCTATTTGATTTTTTAAGATAGTTTCGTATAGAAAGTTTTTTTTATAAAAAATACACTATTTTGTGTTTTGGAAAACCTGTTAATGGAAACCAAGGTAAAGCCATAAGCCAAAAAGAACACCACCTTATACTTCGTGCGGAACGGCTTAATAGACTTAGCTTATTCCAACACGCAAAACGAGATAAATCATTAGCATATGATTAATTAAATTTTAATTTTTACGAACTTAAAAAATAAATTTATTTGATTTTTTAAAAAGTTCTATATAGAAAATTTTTATAGAAAACATACCTTTAACAGTTTGAAAAGTTTACTAACGGAAACTGAGATATAGCTAAGCCTATAACATAGCATTCATCAGCTCGGCCCACGTCAGTCCGGATTTTTCTGCAAATAGGACATTTTGCAAATAGGTCCCTGCGAGAGTCCGACTTTGGTTAAAGCTTCCTCACTCAGCTCTCCGTTCGCCTCGCCTTGTCGTCGCTGACGAGCTCACCATGGCATCCCGTCAAGCCCTAGCTCCGCCTTAGCCATGGACGACTTTAGGCCTAGGCCAGCTCAGCTATGCCTCGGAGCTCCAAATCAGCCCTTAGGGGGCCCCACCAAACCCTAGAAGCGTCGGGAGCGTAGCGGGACAAAGGCGAGGTGTAGGAAGCGAGCTCCTCTTCCTCCTCCGGACGGGTCTCTCGTGCGCCTCCGAGTGAATATTCCCTCCGCTCTTGGGCGAAGCACATGGTGAATTGGCGAGATGGTCTCGTCTCCCTCGCTCGACATTGAGCCCCAAATCCGGCGAGTCCTCGTCGCGGCGGCCGAGGGGGACTGCCAATGTGTGATTTGTGATGCACTTTTCCTTGTGTGTCCAGAAGTGAACTATCCTCTCCGTTGTTTACCTAGGCAACTGTGATAGCTCCAACGAGGAAACCTCTGGATGCGGCGGCAACGCCGGCACCGGACGCTCGGCTCCGCAGGCAAGTTGCTCAGCATTTTTATTCATGATGCAAAATCTGAAGTAAAATTGTTGATATTGTCGAGGCCATGGGCCCCGGGTAAACCTCATGAAGCCTTTGGGCCACTCAAACAGAGGATAGGCCTAACCTTATAATTAGGGATACAATAGGACTCGACATACATAACCCTGTACGACAAGGAAAGGATATAGTTCTAGTCGGGAATGTTGTATTACTAGAAGGAAATCCCTTGGTCGGAGTCTGACTGGGATTCCTACTCTGTAACCCTATCCCCCGGTATATAAGGGGAGGCAGGGCACCCCCTGAGGACATAGCGCAATCTCACCAGAGAAACCTCAAAGGTAATATACTACAACTGGACGTAGGGTATTACCTCATTTCGAGGGCCTGAACCAGTATAAATTGTTTCGTGTTCCTTTGCAATCCATCAAATTTATGTCTCACGAGTAGCACCATATTCTTATTGCCGATACAAAACATTGACAGTTGACGCGCCAAGTAGGGGCATCGGCAAGATCATCTTCAATAAGCCTTATGGATTTAATCACCCGGAGTCGACGGATCACCTTCTTCCCCGGGGCAAAACAATCATCTTGGGAGCCTCGACTTTGTTGCCGACAAATTCGGCAGCCTTACCCTGTCTGACTCGGACCCGATCCGATCGACTAGGGACCATGCCGACTCCGCGCCAGTCAGCCCACGCAACGCCGTAGCAACCCTTGTCGACATGCTGCGGCAATCTTCAACATGCCCGGGTCTCGGGACAACTCTTTCTTTCGGAGTTCGATTCGGACTTGGCCTCGAGCCGGTCGAGATCGGGCTAAGAAAGGAGGAGATCATCAATCTCCCATTCGGACTCGGCAAGGCCGCAGATAACTTCAAGCAAGCATAGTGATACGGCAAACCGATCCCCTGAGAGTTTGACTCGGATACGGCCCAGAGGGCTTGAGATCGGATCTAGAGAGGTCGGAGTTGTATCACCCCATCAACTACTCTGACTTCGACTCTAAATCGGACAGTAGCTCGGCAAGCTTCTCTCCACCACGCGAAGTCTTCATGGCGTCCAAGGGCTCAACTCCCACTCTAGAGGCACGCTGACTACGCAAGCAGCAAGAGAAAGAGGCCTGCCGACTGCGGGAAAAACAGGAGGAAGAAGTAAGACGCCTGCACGTCGAGCGCGACGCCCACAACAACGATCTGCGCAGGGCTGGGCGGACTGCTCAACAACAAATTGTCGATGTTTTACACCGGTAATAATTATATTGGGGCTACTCGCGGATGGAAACTCAGAGTGAGATTGCAAAGGAAACACAAGAAATTTTAAAAATACTGGTTCAGGCCCTCGATGTGAAGGTAATACCCTACGTCCAGTTGTGGTGTTATTCCTTGAGGATTTGTGTAGTGGTGATTCTGGTGAACCAACTCAACCTGCCCTCATGGACGCCCTACCTCCCCCTTATATACTGGGGAACAGGGTTACAAGTAGAGTCCCCCATCGGATTCACGACTAGGAGATCTCCCCCTTAGAGAATATAACGCACCCGACTAGGACTGTATATTCCTTTCTATACAAGGCGAATCTGCCGAATTTAGCTATATCTCTAATTACAAAGGCTAGGCCCATCCTCTATCCGAGTGGCCCATATGCTTGTCATGAGTACCCGGCTCAATGGCACCCACAGTAGCCCCGAACCTTCATAGTGAGTCACAGCTGATGCCGATGTGCTCATCTCCACGGTGAAGTCTTCCCGAGTGCATTGCTCCACGATGCTCTTTTCTGAGGCTGCTCTCCCGAGTCCTGCTTCATGTCAGCTGCAGCGAGGCTATAAGGTCTCGATGTAGATGTTGGAATAGTGTGCGCCGAATAGCGCACCTATGATAGGTGTAGCCCCGACTTTGTGTTATTGTGAAAACAATAAACATGAAGTCAAAGATCTTTAACCTTGTAGTCTTCATCGAGTAGATTATACTACTGGTACATGAGACTCTTCAGTATCATGTCAACCGGAATATGATTTATAGTCTTTGCCGAGTAGGGAAAAACTACTCGTATATAGGACTCTTCGACTTCATGTCAGTCGGAATGTGCGTTTTAATCTTGCCCGAGCTAGGATGTACTCGTATATGACTCTTCAGCGTCATGTCAGCTGGAAAGGGGGGTGTTTCGTGCTATAGTCTTTCCTGAGTAGTATACTACTCAAAATCAGACTCTCAGCTTCATGTCAGCTGGAAAAGGTTGTTTATAGTCTTTCCCGAGTGGCGTCCCATTCGAAGTTAGACTCTTCAGCTCGTCAGCTGGAAGATGTTATAGTCTTTCCCGGTAGTGCACTAACTCGAAGTTAGACTCATCCGCGTCATGTCAGCGGGAATGAGAATTTTATAGTCTCTCCCGAGTAGTGTACTACTCAAAAGTTAATCATCCGACTCATCCGCGTCAGTCAGCGGAAATGAGAATTTTATAGTCTCTCCCGAGTAGTGTAACTACTCAAAAGTTAGACTCATCCGCGTCATGTCCGGGAATGAGAATTTTATAGTCTCTCCCGAGTAGTGTACTACTCGAAAGTTAGACTAGCATCCGCGTCATGTCAGCAGGAATGAGAATTTTTATAGTTCTCTCCCGAGTAGTTACTACTCGAAAGTTAGACTCATCCGCGTCATGTCAGCGGGAATGAGAATTTTATAGTCTCTCCCGAGTAGGTGTTTACTACTCAAAAGTTAGACTCATCCGCTCATGTCAGCGGGAATGAGAATTTTATAGTCTCTCCCGAGTAGTGTACTACTCGAAAGTTAGACTCATCCGTGTTCATGTCACGCCCTCGGGAATGATGCTGCTCATGGCAACTGGTAGCCACGACATGTAGGCCGGAGTACCACTGTATGAAAAATAAATCCATTACGTGGTTAGGTGTACTCGAGAGAGATACCGCATCTCCAATTTTAATGAAGACCAGCTTGTGATCCTTGTAAGGATGTATCCTCGGAGACCTGGTGGATAAGACAGATACCCAAACATATATGTTAGCAATAAGGCTCTCATGAAGCATATCTGTTTACCTCATCGGTTCCTGTGAGTAGCACCAGCGCTATAATTCAACTTAGCCTGCGGGCGGCCCACATGGAGCATGCTACTGTATCGGGAAAACTCATTTATCTTTGGTGGCTGCTACCAAATAAGCCGCCTGAGCCGACCTATCCAGCATAGCTCTAGAGAAAGTATCATCCATCGCATGTCAGGATGAGTTTTTTGGTGTTGGTAAACCGCAATCAGCCAGAGAAATCCATTCGCAAGCCTTTCCGACTTACGTTCTGGATGCAACTGGTTGCCACGTAAGCCTGAGTGGGTATAATGCAGGATCTGCTTGCCCTCCTCAGGTTGTGCACACAGTGCATGAGAACTCCGGATGCACTTGACGATATAATTCTTCTCTGACTTGGTAAAGCTGAACAAGGTACCCGAACCTTGCATTAGCAGAGGGTTCGGCTGGCGACCCTTCATGAGGCTACCCTATCCAACAGAATTATAGCCAAGCTAGGCACCCGAACCTTGCATTAGCATAGGATTCGGCTAGCGACCCTCATGGGGCTACCCAACCTGACAGAACCGTGACCAAATAAGGTACCCGAACCTAGCATTAGCGTAGGATTCGCTGGCGACCCTCATGGGGCATACCCTATTTAGCCGAGTGGTATACAGCCCCCGACTGGCGCCGGGGGCCGATTGTTGGCTCGCATGGAGCGTAGTCGGGGAAGATGACGTCCGACTGGCGCAAGTACTCGGTAAGTAGCCCTCATGAGCATCCCGAGTGTATTTCGGCAGACTTGTCCAGCCCCCGAGCGTAGGAGATAGGCTCGAAGCCCTTGAGTTCCTGTCACGCATATCCGGAGCTGGGCCTGCAATATAAAAATATCGATGAGTAGCATCTGATGATGAAAATAATCACCCGAATAAAATGTATTTTACAATGTATGTCAAATACGTGTTCTTTCTCTTTTTGATATTAATTTCCTCGAGTAGTTGACCCCTTACGTTTAAGCACTTCTGCCCGACTAGTCATAGCCCCCTAGCGTCGGAGTTGGCTCATGGCTCTTTCCCAGGCACGCGTTTTGGGTGACTTGAGTTCGTCTTACATGGAGCAGAGTTTCACGGATCGAGATTTATGCTACTCGAGTACTTTTGTAATCATTTAAGAGGAAAAACGGAAAAAAGTAAAATGCGCAGCTTGTTACACCTATTAGGTGTAAGCGCTGTGGCACTAGCAAGGCCGAGTGAGGAGATGTTTATCAGAAAGCGACTTAGCTGTTCGGTATTTGGGAGTGGGAGCCATCCTCGTGTTTGAGCTTGTGAGCCCCCGAGCATGGTCACTTGTTGTTCTGATAATCCTCAGTTGTTGAAGGTCGAAGGCGGTTGTGACCGACTGCCACAATGGAGCCGTCTGACTTGCGTTTGCGATTCCCAGCTTTAGTTGGGACCGCGTCGTCGGTGTCGTCCCGCTTCTTCTGTCAGGGTGATTTGTTGTCATCGAGGGCCTCGGCAACAGCGTGGGCCGAGTCGGCGTACTTGTTTGCCATGTCGAATAGGGCCTTGACAGAGTTGGGAGGCTTCCGCGTGAATTTGTCGATGAACGAGATGTCTTTGACTCCTTTTCGAAAGGCGGCGATGATGACCTCGTCCTTGATCTTCGGGATTGAGTTCCTCTTCTCAGAAAACCTCCTGATGAAGTCACGAAGAGACTCGTTCTTCCTTTGATGCAACTGATATAAGTCGTGCTCGGAAGATGGCCTTTCGTACGTTCCCTGGAAGTTGGCGATGAAGCGTTCCCGGAGTTCTCCCCAGGAGCCGATTGATTGCTTGGGAAGTCCTGTTAGCCATGTCCTCGCTGAGTCGGCTAGAGCGACTGGGAGGTAGTTAGCCATGACTTTGTGATTTCCCCCAGCAGCTCGGATCGCCAGAGTGTAGACCGTGAGCCAGGACTCGGGATTGGTCTTGCCATCGTATTTGTTGATGCCTGTAGGCTTGAAACTTGACGGCCAGTCGACTTGTTGTAGCTCCTGAGTGAAGGCCGGTACTCCGTCGTCTTCATGAGGACTCCGACCTCGACTACGGCGGCGAAACCGCTCGTAGTGGAGGCCGAATTGCTCGTTCTCGTCTTCCAGTTGGCGTTGCTCGTCTTCTTCTCGTTTGCGGCGCCGAGCATTAATGTCTTGCTGAAGGTCGCGCCGCAGTCGGTCTCGGAGGTCCTGGCTGTCCCGACGGTCGCTTCGACGTTGCCGGTTGTTGTGGTTGCCGAGTGATGTTTGGCGTGACTTCGTGTGCAGCCGACTAGAGCCGGCCGCTCGGCGTCGCTTTGAGGTAGACGAGACTGCCATTGGGGATGCCGACCGGTTGGTCGGTACGAGGGTATCGCCCGACTGTTGGTGCTGCTGACATGCAGCAGCGGTAAGCATGGCTTTTATCCTTGCGATCGTCGGGGTGGCCTGGTGATCAGGCCCAAGTTGGACCGTGTCCAGTAGGGTTGCGGCGGCCACGATGTTCTGTTGTGGCGTGACGAAGACGTCGTGGTCGCCGACTTTTGTTTGGAGGGTTTGTTGCTGAGCGGTTTGCTCAGCCTTGCGTAGATCGTCGTTGCGGGCGTGCAGGCGTCTTGCTTCTTCCTCCTGTTGTTCTTGCAGTCGGCAGGCCTCCTCCTCTTGTGGCTCGTGTCGTCGGCATGATTCCTGAATAGGAGTAGAGCCTCTGGATGCCATGAAAATTTCTCGCGGCGGAGTGAAGCTTGCCGAGCTGGTATCCGACTTGGAGTCGTAGTCGGAATAGTTGATGGGGGTGATTACAACTCCGACCTCCCTAGATCCGATCTGGAGCGGCTCGGAGCCGTATCCGAGTCGAACTCCAGGGGATCGGGTTTGCCGCGTCGGATGTAGATTGTAGATATCCGCGGCGTCGCTGAGTCCGAACGGGAAGTTGACGATCTCTTCCCTTCTCGGCCCGATCTCGGCCGGCTCAGAACCGAGTCCGAGTCGAACACTGAAAGGAAGAGTTGTCCCTGGACTCGGGCGTATTGGAGATCGCCGCAGCATGTCGTCGAAGATTGCCGCAGCGTCGTGTGGGCCGACTGGCGCGGAGTCAGCTGGTTCCTCGGCCGGTTGGATCGGGTCCGTGTCGGCCGGGGTGAGATTGCCGATCTGGTCGGCGACGAAGTCAAGGCTTCTGAATGCGATTGTATCTCCGGGGGGGAGTTTGCCGCCGTCGACTTCGGTTGCTGGATCCATCGAGCTTGTAGATGTAGATCGCGCCGAAGCCCCTACCTGGCGCGCCAACTGTCGATGTTTTACACCGGCAATAATTATATGGGGCTACTCGGCGGATGGAAACTCGGTGGATTGCAAAGGAACACAAGGAAATTTTATACTGGTTCAGGCCCTCGATGTGAGGTAATACCCTACGTCCAGTTGTGGTGTTATTCCTTTGAGGATTTGTGGTGGTGATTCTGGTGAACCAACTCAACCTGCCCTCATGGGGCGCCCTGCCTCCCCTTATATACTGGGGGACAGGGTTACAAGGTAGGAGTCCCCATCGGATTACGACTAGGAGATCTCCCCTTAGAGATATAACGCACCCGACTAGGACTGTATATTCCTTTCTATACAAGGCGAAGTCTGCCGAATTTAGCTATATCTCTAATTACAAGGCTAGGCCCATCCTCTATCCGAGTGGCCCATATGCTTGTCATGAGGTACCCGGGGCTCATGGCACCCACACAAATCCTCCAAACCCGAGTCAGCGACCACGACGTCTTCGTAACGCCTCAGCAAAACGTCGTGGCCACGGCAACTCTTCTGGACACACTCTAGTTTGGGCTTGATCACCAGGCCACCCTGACTATAGCAAGAATAAAAGTCATGATCACCGCTGCGGCATATCAGCAGCACCAACAGTCGGGCGACACCCTTATACCAACCAACCGGTCGGCTTCTCCAACGGCGGTCTCATCCGCCTCGACACGATGCCGAGCAGCCGACTCTAGCCAGTCGCACCGGAAGTCACGCCAGACGTCACTCGGCAACCCCAACACTGACTGGCGGCGTCGATATCGAAACGACCGTCGGGACAACCAGGATCTTTGAGGCCGACTACGATGTGATCTTCGGCAAGACATCAACGCACGTGTTGACGCCGAAAACCGCCGGGTGTGCCGAAAAGCTTGCTGACGATCTGGTTCGGCGTCTGGTGACACGCGAAGGCCTGGGAGATCTGCTTAGCTCCAGTGCAGGTCCTAAAGTTTGAGGTTCGCGGGCGTGCCAATCAATTTGACCCAGCAATTGACAAGGAGATGAAGAAATTAGATCACTGATCCAATCGGCCAGCAAGCCGATACGGATTCCTTCCAGCCGATGTCGCTATGCTCGTGCCCGGGCCTCTGCCTGTACTCGCGCCCGGGTCTCGTGCTCGCGTCCGGGTCCTTGTTGGTCCTCGTGCCCGGATCGGCAGCAATTGCGCAATCGGCTATCGGCCGATACGGGCTGATATGGACTCCTCGTAGCCGATAGCCGATGGCACCTGTGTATCGGCTAGGAAACCGATAGTGCTATGAGCAAATAGACAAGATGTCAGTATAACATGTGCATCGGCTAGGAGCCGATTATCAATAGATAAGCAAAATAGTAAGCCAGCCGATTGCCGAGGAAACACATATGCATCGGCTAGAAAACCGATGATAATATAGATGACCAAAACAGTATGGATAATACAGTCGGCTTTATAAAAAGATAACCTATCGGCTAAGCACTCCGATAGAACGTCGCATATACGCCGATCAGCCCGACAAGGATAAATCTATTATTATCGATCTAGTAGTTCAAACCTAACTGATGCAGCACAGATCGATAATAGTAAAGGAACCTCAACGAGCCGATAGACCTAATGCAACTGTGATGAAAATAACTTACCGGCTATACATTCCGATAAGACGCTTGCGCAAAAACCATCAGCCTAGCAGGAACGATTTATCGCTGGCAGTTCAGTAGGTCGGACCCAACCGATGCAGCACGAACTGATGATAAATCGCCCCCGGTAAACTGATAAGATCTACGCACGCGTGATGTGGTATACCTGATCGACCTAAGAGGTCGGACCGAACCGATGCAGCCGTAGACAGGGCAGATACACCTGGGTAAGGGGTGACGAGTCTTACCCTCTCGCAGGAGTTCGGACCTAACCGATGCAGCCCCGCTCGAGAAGCAAGAACCCGTCGAAAGGTTGGCGATGCGCCGAAGTTTAATTGATCGATTGATACCTTACAAGGTCCCCGGGCATACGTATATATACCCCGAGTTGGTACAGTCCTAATAGGACACGAAACAGAAGTTTCCTAATTATAAAAGGAAAAACTAACAAACCCCGATCAGATACGAGATCAGGTTTCCTAAAAATTATCAAAACTACCTAATTAGTAGATAAGGTAATTGACTGCCATGTCGTGGTCCTCACGATTCCTTCCTGAATCTGGCTTCTTCTGATTAGCTTCCAACGGCTGATATATCTTCTTTCCTTAACCAAATCCAATGTGAACCGTGCCAAATTTTGGCGTTAACAGCACGGCGCCGCGAACGCGAGGAAGATGAACAGCGTCGATTGGAAGACGAGAACGAGTGCTTCGGCCTCCACCATGAGCGATTTCACCGCTGTAGTCGGAGTCGGAGTTGGAGTACTCATGCAGATGAAGGAGTACCGGCTATCACCCAGGAGCTGCAACAGGTAGACTAGCCGTCGGGTTTTAAGCCAACTGGAATCGAGAAGTACGACGGGAAGACCAATCCCGAGTCCTGGTTCACAGTCTACACTCTGGTGATCCGAGCAGCTAGAGGAGATCACAAGCCCATGGCTAACTACCTCCTAGTCGCTCTAGCCGACTCGGTGAGGACATGGCTAACAGGACTCTCAAAAAGGTCAATCGGCTCCTAGGGAGAACTACGGGAACGCTTTATCGCCAACTTCCAGGGAACTTATAAAAGGACATCTTCTGAGCACGATCTCTATCAGTTGCACCAAAGAAAAAATGAGTCTCTTCGTAAATTCATCAAGAGGTTTTCTGAGAAGCAGAATTCGATCCCAATGATCAAGGACGAGGTCGTCATCGCCGCCTTCCGCAAGGGAGTCAAAGACGCCCCGTTCATTGCCAAGTTCACTCGGAAGCCTCCCGCTTCTGTGAAGACTCTTTTTGATATGGCGAACAAGTACGCCGACTCGGCCGATGCGATCGCTCAGGCCCTCGACGACCAGAAAGAGCCCCAATAGAAGGACTTGAAAGACAATGATGGGCCAATACAGAACAAATTCGGCAACCGCAAGCGGAAATCAGACAACGTGGTGGCTACCGTGGAGCGTACTCGGCCGCGACCCCCGAGGAATAATGAATACCAAAAAGTGATGAATGGGCCATGCCCCTTTCATCCAAAGGGCAAACACGCGGCTAAAGACTGCTTCATGCTTAAGAGGTTTGTTTCCGTGCAAGTTTTAACATCTGGCGTTGATATAGACAAGGACAAGCCAGATTCAGGTACAGCCGGCGATTACCAAGATCACCAGGCTAAGCTTAACCACATCTTTGGAAGGCCGTCTACATATGAGTCCAAGAGGAAGCAGAAGCTTAAATCACATGAAATCCACTTGGTCTCTACAGTAGACGCCCCTCAATACTTGTGCTGGTCTGAAACGCTAATCACGTTTGATCGCGCAGATTATCCCGATCGGATTACTCATTCAGGACGCTATCCACTCGTCCTGGACCCGGTCATCTAGAGCATTAAACTGAAGAAGGTTCTCATTAATGGAGGCAGCGCTCTCAATATTCTGTTTGCCAAAATACTGGACGAGATGAAAATTCCTCGTTCAGAGCTACAACCGAGTACAGCGCCCTTCCACGGGGTAATCCCCAGCCTTTCTTCTACTCCACTCGGATAGATAACTCTGCCAGTTACTTTTAGCACGCGGGATAATTTCCGCATCGAGAATATCTGCTTCGAGGTTGCCGATTTCGAGACCGCGTATCACGCGATACTCGAACGGCCGGCACTAGCCAAGTTTATGGCAGTGCCACATTATACCTACATGATGCTCAAGATACCAGCGCCAGCCGGAGTTCTTTCTTTTCGCAGCGATATCAAGCAAGCCTTCACCTGTGATAAAGAGAGCTGCGAGCTGGCTCAATCTCAAGAAGCGACAATTGGGCGCAATAGCATTCGGCAAACCGCTACAACTCCATGCGAGGACGATCAGCTTCCGGCCAAAAAGCTGCCAAGTCGGAAATTTCAGCGAATTCTAAAACCAAGAAGATCCCCTAGACCCTTCCGACCCCTCTAAAACAGTTCTAATCGGGACCGGACTCGACCCTAAATAGGAAGACGTGCTCGTCACCTTCCTCCAGGCGAACAGGGACATATTTGCTTGGAAACCTTCCGACATGCTTGATGTACCAAGGAAGGTGATCGAGCATTCCCTCAACGTCAGGCTGGACGCCAAGCTAGTCAAACAACGGCTACGGCGCTTCGCACAAGACCACAAAGATGCTATTCGGGAGGAGATAACCAAGCTCCTTGCAGCCGGGTTCATCAAAGAGGTCTACCACCTAGACTGGCTTGCAAACCCAGTCTTAGTCCGAAAGAAGAACGGTAAATGGCGCATGTGCGTCGACTACACCGACTTAAACAAGGCGTGTCCTAAAGATCCATTTGGTCTACCCAGAATAGATCAGGTGGTGGATTCAACTGCGGGGTGCGAACTTCTTAGCTTTCTCGACTATTATTCGGGATATCACTAAATCAGCTTAAAAGAGGAAGACTACATGAAGACTTCTTTCATCACGCCGTTCGGAGCATACTGCTATATCACTATGCCGTTCGGGTTGAAAAACACTGGAGCAATGTATCAATGAGCAATTCAGCGGTGTTTATATAATCAACTTAGGTGCAACGTGGAGGCGTATGTCGATGACGTGGTGATCAAGACAAAGTCCAGGGAAGACCTCATCGCCGACTTGGAAGAAACTTTCCAAAACTTCCGAAGATTCAAGATGTTGAATCCGAAAAAGTGCGCTTTTGGTGTACCATGCGACAAGCTACTCGGCTTCATCGTATCGCATCGAGACATCGAGGCCAATTCAGAAAAAATTAACGCTATCATGAACATGGCACCCCAACTATCCAGAAGAACGTCCAAAAACTGACGGGGTACATGGCGGCACTCAGCCGATTCATCTCTCGACTTGGTGAACGGAACATGCCCTTTTTCAAACTACTGAAGAAAATGGACAATTTTCAATGGACACTCGAAGCCCAGCAAGCCTTCAAAGATTTCAAAAAATTTCTCACATCACCACTACTGTTGGCGTCACCTATGCCTCAGAAACCACTAATGTTATACTTGGCGGCAACTACTTTGGTAGTCACCACAGTGCTGGTAGTTGAGAGATTAGAGCTAGGTCATATACAGAAAATTCAATAGCCAGTCTACTTCGTCAGCGAGGTCCTAGCCGACTCCAAGATGAGGTATCCTCAAATCCAGAAGCTGTTATATAGCTTACTCATCACTGTCCGGAAGTTGGTGCACTATTTTCAGTCGCATCAAGTCACTGTTATCACATCGTATCCACTCAGGGACGTCCTACGCAATCACGAGGCCACCGGTAGAATCGCTAAATGGACGCTTGAGTTGATGACGTTTGACATCATTTTTCAACCACAGACAGCAATCAAATTTCAAGCTCTAGCCGACTTTGTGGCTGAGTGGACAGATGTTCAGACGACTACAAACACGGACAAGTTAGAGTACTGGACGATGTACTTCGACGGTTCTCTACGAATCGGCGGCGCGGGGCTTGGCGTTGTGTTGACGTCACCCACCGGCGAAAAACTCACGTACGTCCTCCAGATTCATTTTCCGGCTTCCCACAATGTCACCGAGTACGAGGCACTTATCCACAGACTCCGCATTGCCATATCACTCGGCATCCAACTACTGGTTATTCGCGGGGATTCTCAACTCGTGGTCAGCCAAGTCATGAAAGACTGGACATGTCTCGACGATAATATGTCGGCATATTGTCAGAAGGTCAGAAAACTGAAAAACAAGTTCGACGGGCTAGAGATAACTCATATATTACGACAATACAACGATGCTGTAGACGAATTGGCCAACATGGGATCCAAATGAGAAGTGGTCCCGACTAGGATTTTTGTTGCATAATTAATGGAGCCATCAATCAAGAAGATACCAGTGCTTGAACAGTCGGGGGCTGAACCTATCCCGACAACAAATGAAGTACTAATGATCTCTCAAGATTGGTGGACTCCAGTTCTCAAATTTCTCTTGGACGATGAACTCCCAGAAGAACGCAGTGAAGCCGAACAGATCAAGCGTCGAAGCAAATGTTTCCTTGTAATCGGAGAAGGCTTGTATCGCAGAAGCGCATCCGGGGTCCTCATGCGCTGCGTCACACCCGAGGAGGGCAAGCAGATTCTGCAATCAATCCACTCGGGTATCTGTGGCTGAAAGTGCATCTAACCTCTAAGTGGGTTTTGGTGGATTAATGATAAAGCGGTTAAGAGACTAATGAGTTTATCGAGAATTGTGCAGAGAATTAGTCCCAGGTTGCTTGGTTGCTTGGTGTGGTGCATGGAGATCCCCACAAAAACATGGCGCAAAACGGCGAAGCGACTCGGAATTTATTTTAAATTCTTTTGACTTTTCTTTTGAGTCGTAGGAAAAACCGTACTATCAAGAGGGGTTGCAAACAGTGTTCCAGGACCACTCAAGTGCTTAAGATCCAAATAGCTGAGAGTCCATCACTTTGGCACAACACATACACTTGGGATGGGCTAGTTTCAGTGTCAGGGTCGGAGGCTCCGACCAACTCTCTCGGCCAGAGACTAAGTGTTGGCCGGAGGTTCCTACCCCTGGGGTCGAAACCTCCTGGCAAAAATCTGTGAGTAACGGCTAAGTGACGTAAGCCAATGCCTATAAAGCCCAAACTTTGTTTCTAGCCGTTGGTTGGCCACTCCACTTCATTCCAACTGATCCCTAGCCTCTCCTAAGGTCCTTTGAGTTCTCCCAACTAGTTCTAGTGCATCCTTGGTGATTCATGTGAAGATCTAGTGGGAAATTGAGTGAATTTTATTAAGAAAAGGCTAGGAGGATCTTGTGCACTTGAGGAGGACACGGATTGGTTGCTTGGAGCTTATTTCTCTTGGAGGGAAAACCTCCTAGACGGTTAGGCGTCTCCCGCGAGCTTCCTCTTGTTGTGGATTGTCCTGGGAAAGTTTGTGAAGGTTAACCTCGCCTCCACAAGGAAAAGATGTAAATTCTAGTGGATACCAAGTTGATCTTCGTGCTCGCTTGGTGAGGCAAGGGGTCGATCGAGACCCAGCTCTTTGAAGCTCCTCAACGGAGACGTAGGATCTTTGTGATCTAAACTTCGGGAAAAATCTTTGTGTCTCCGTTGTCTTTTCTCGTTATTGCCTTATTTTGTATCTTGCCTTACCAGAATTTATCTCCTACCCTATTACCTGTATCACACTTGATCTTTGTCAAAATTATCCTTATTGAAGTGTCCTGGTAGAGTCAAAACTCCAGGGTCGGAACCTCCGGCGTTCTTGGCTGGAACCTCCGAACAGCCCTCTCGGCCAGCCAGAGAGAGCCGGTCCGAACCTCCTACCATTTTGGTCAGAGGTTCCTACCAGAATTTTACTGCTGCATTTGGAGAATTTTTCAGGAACGCCTATTCAACCCCCCTCTAGGCGACATCAACGGGCTTTCGGTGGCAACCATGCCGCATCTAGGACGTTAGTCGGAAAGGCTTACAGGCAGGGTTTTTTATGGCCGACTGCAGTAATAGATGCCAAAGATATAGTTCGCACATACGAGGGATATCAATTTTATGCAAAACCAACAAATCTTCCAGCTCAAGAAACTTCAAACAATTTCAATCTCTTAGCCCTTTGCAGTTTGGGGGCTCGACATGGTCGGGCTGTTCAAAAAAGCGCCAGGGGGTTCACACACTTGTTCGTTGCAGTGGATAAATTCACAAAGTGGATTGAGATAAAACCCGTTGCTACCATAACAGCGACTCGAGCAAAGGACTTTATTATGAGTATTTTATACCGATTTGGGGTTCCTAACTGTATCATAACGGACAACGGTACTCAGTTCACGGGCGACGTATTTCAAGATTTCTGTGATAATTTTGGCATCAAGATCTGTTATACTTCTGTGGCACACCCATGAAGTAATGGGCAGCTCAAGCGTGCTAATGGTATGGTCTTACAAGGTATCAAGGCTAGGGTGTTCGACCGACTACAACCATATGCTGGGCGGTGGAGACAAGAACTCCCATTCATTCTCTGGCCTCTAAGAACCACGATTAGTCAGGCAATAGGGCAATCCTCCTTTCTTCCTAGTTTATGGTGCTGAGGCTATGTTACCAACAGAGTTGGAGTTCGGCTCTCCATGAGTTCAAGCCCACTCAGAAGACAAATCAAACAAAACCCGATTGATCGAACTTGATCAGTTGGAGGAAGCGAGGGATATCGCAACTATCCAATCGGCAAGGTATCTTCAAGGCTTGCGTCGTTATCACAGTCGAAATGTCCGTGGCCGCGTCTTTTTGGTGGGAGATCTCGTTTTGAAAAAGATACAAACCACCAAAGATAGGTATAAATAATCCCTCCTGTGGGAAGTGCCGTTCATTATCGCTAAAGTGACACGTCTAGACGCCTACCGACTGAAGACTGAAGACGGTGCCCTCGTTAGTAATTTATGGAATATCGAACAGCTACGTCCTTTCTATACCTGAGTTTTGTATTTCCTATATATATGTACAAAGTTTTTTTCTGACTCACTACATCGCTTGTTTCAACCAAGTAGTGAGTCGGGGGCTGCATGTATTATGTGCCTTGTCAATAAAATACGAGCTTGTGTTATCTAAGTTATAATGTTTTACAATGATTATGTTATGTTTACCCGAATACAGCTTTTAGAAGTGAACTTTTTTCTTAAGCTCCTATCGATCTACTTGGCGCAGACCACATAGTCGGGTGAAGCTAATGACAACTAAGAATAAGCAAGTACTTGGCAGCATTTCACAAGATATATACATGCTTTCATCAAAGTTATATATACACCAATAGCATAATTGCTCTGTTTCTACAAACCCAGGTCTTTTGCGATCGCCTCTGTAGTTAGTCTCGCCTGGCTGATCAACTCCAGTGCCTCTTCAGGTGTTGTCGCTTCGGCAAACCCCTCACCGATGGCCTCGATATCAATTCTAGGGTAGATCGATTTGGTCATAGCAAGGGTTTGGGCAACACCAACAGCGACACGCTTATTCGAGTACTTTTTCAAGATGCTCGGGGCTTTGGTAAGGCGCGTCTGCACCTGGGAGACTGTACTGGAGCTGGTCCCAGCATGGTGCAGGTCCATAATGTCAAGGAGCCCTTTCACGGATTCGACAAGAATTTCCCGTGACTCCTTGACAACCTTGATCTCCTCTGCAAAGGTGTTGAAACGGGTCTGGGCATTGGCTTTGGAAGCTGTTCAGATTCATCAACAAGTATACTTGTTAGCCAAAAAACTGCAGTCGGAGCAACAAGAAGACGGGATAAGGTTATTGTCAAGGAGGAGGCTTACTCGCATAGTCGGCCTCCACTTTGGCTTTAACTTTCTCTAGTTTGGCTTTAGCCTTTTCAACTTCTTACAGCTTAATCTCTTGTTGTTTCCTCTCCTCTGTTTGGGTTTTCAACTTGGCTTCGAGGGCTGCAAATCAGAATAGTCAAGAGCTCGAGATTGCAGTCAGAACTCAACAAGGCAGTCGGGAATCAACAAAGTTGGAGAGATATACTCGGGAGGATACCACAGAAGACTTACTTCTGATCTTCTCGGTTAGAGCCCACTTTTCGTCCCTGAGCTGATCTACTGCTCCCCTTAGCCATGTTTTCTTCTCTTGGTTAGTCTATTCCAGGTCGTCCTTGGCGGCCTGGAGCTGGCCCAGTTGTTGGAGATAGGGGGCGAGCTGGGTCAGGACCTTATTCACTTTCTTCAAGCGATCGACAATCTTCTGCTTAAGGCAAAACAGAGCAAAACAGAGTCAAATGACGGAGTACCAGATTAAGGAGAACCATCGAGAACTCAACGTGGCAAGATTTGCTACATACCTGAACTCCCCTAGACGCGGTGATTGCGGCACGAAGAATAACTTCACGCTTCCTTGACGCGGCTTGTTCATCATGTTCGTAGCTCTCCGCAACTCTCTCGGGGGATACCCAATGGAACGTTCTCAACAAGTTGCAAGGAAGGGCTTCGAGTCGGGGGATGTCTACCTCATCAGAAGAAGACGATGATATAAGTGGCGATGGGGTCCTTGCTCTGGACTCGGTGGCTACTGGGGCTTCAGCGATTTGCTCAGGGGCTAAAGTAGCAGCTTGAGCACTCGCCCCTTGGTCGGCCGGTATTAGTAGTCCTGTTGTCGGGACTGCTTCAGCTTCTGCCACTAGGGCAACCTCCGGCTCGATAGAGGAACTTGTCGGTGCTAGCTTGGCTAGGGACAGCTCGGTAACAGGAGCAGCTGGCACAGTTCCCTTGGGATCAATGTCAACTTGCTTCCTGCACAGTGAGTCAAATATCAAGATACTATCACATCATTCAAGATTCTTAGAAGATTAAAGATTGTTTATCTCTTGGAAGTCTTGAATTTCCACGAGGGGGCTCCAGAAGATATCAGCGGTGGAGAGCTGCTGGCTGTCGGGCCAGTCGGCACGGCAGTCGGCGATGGTGATTTAACCCCATTCGGCTCTGTTTCTGGCGCAGCTGACTAGGGCGTCGAGGTACTTGGCAACACCGCCCTTGGGCTCGATGTTGCTGATCTCGTACTCGGCAGCGCCGGTCTTGGCCTCGATGTTGCTGGTCTCGGACTTGGAGAAGATGGTCTCGGGCTTGGCGGCCTGGGGGCTAAACTGGCAGGGTCTCTGATCTTCAAACTCCCCGGCGCTGCATTCGGCTTGCTTGCTCTTTTCTTGCCTGAATCTTTAATGGGTTTCTTCCCAGCCCTCTTGGAGCTGGGTTGGGCAGCAGAAGGGCTAGCCGGCCTCTTCTTCGTTTTGATGGCCAACAGGGTTTGGGAGTCATCATCAAATTCTTCACAGCCCTGCAAGTGTTTCAACAACACACATCATACATTGTAGCGCAATCCGAGACAGAAAGCCACAGACATTCATCACGGATGGATAGCAATTCAACATCAGTTTTTTAGGATTACCTGTGGCCGAGGTCTTTTCTGGCTATAGGCTTTGGTGGTGTGCTCTGCGTCTTCTGTCTCCATCACCCCATTGATGAAAAAACCGAGCAAGGTATCAGTCACCTTGTTCTTATCGGTTAGGTCTGGGTATTCTCGGCTGGGATCATTTTTGCCTTGATAATCCCAGCTGAAGTGGCTTCTCCGCTTCAGAGGCCTGGTGCAGCGGTTCAAGAAACACCTCACTACCCAGGGACTAGTTAATCCCGAGCTCTTCAGTTGATCAATCTTCTCTATCAGTTGGTACACTTGGCCCATCTCTTCATAGCTCGGCATAGAAGACCAGCTGGGCAGGACCACCGAAGAAGAGCCAGTGAAAGGAGGTAGAGAAGGATCAAGATCGGAGTAATAGAACCATTCTCTATGCCAGCCCTTGAGGAAGGTTTTCAAAGGAACATGGAGAGAAATCTTTTTCATTTCGTTCCTAAATTGGAGACCGGCTCCTCCAATCACCTGGACTTTGTTTTTGGACGGCTGGGGCTTAATGTGGAACAATTACCGGAAAAGGTTGAAATAGGGCTTAACCCCCAGAAAACATTCACACAATGTGATAAAAATGGAGATTTGCATGATAGAGTTGTGATTCAAATTCACCAGCTCTAGTTGATAGAAGGACAAAGTTGGCGGAAGAAATCCGAAGAAGAAAGGGCGAGACCGCGATGGAAAAAATAGGTGAAGGCGACTGTCTCACCGGATCGGGGTATTGGCATAGATTCCCCTTTGGCGGTGCGCCAATGGATGACTTCTTGTCGCTGCAGTATCAGTTGCTTCTCCAAGTACTTTAGCTTCGTCAAGTCGCAATCCGAAACTAGCCAAGCTTCCGCGGACATCTCCGGGATCTCGAGCGAAGCTCTTAGCATTGCTGGGAGTGAGAAGATTTGGGGAAAATGTTATTAAGCGCTTGGGATGGATGTGACGGAGCGGAATCACGCGAGTTTCGAGCGGGAGACGCTGGCTATGGCAAACCCTAGCAAGACAAAGCACGAAATTTCAGCGCGGAAGCTGGAAAACGAAACAACTGACGGATTAGAGAAGATGAGGTAATCTTTTTTGTTTCTCCACGCTTTTATAGAGCCTGTGCTGATAAGTGGGCTTGGGCCAGCTAAATCGGTACTGAGCCACAAGATATGAGTTTTTAAATGGCATGCTCTGTAGAGCTGACTGCTGGCTGTGTTAAAATTACAGTGAAGATGCTATCTATAGAAACCGATTAAATAATCAGGTATGCTTCATGAAAGCCTAATTGCTGGACACATTTATTCAAATATCTGCATTATTTAACAAGTATTGAAGATACATCCTTATAAGGATCGACAGCTGGTCTCCATTAAAATTAGGGATACAGGTATCTCTCAAGTATACCTGATCACACATTGGGTTAAAATCCAAGATGTGGTACTCGAAATATATGCTCAGCCACCAATTGCCATGAATAAAAATTATACTAACTGACATGATGCTGAAGAGTCTATATACCATGTAGTATACTACTCGGGAAAAACTACAAGGTTAAAGATTTTTGACTTTATATTTAATTGTTTTACAATTAAGCACAAAGTCGGGGGCTACACTTAATAGGTGCGCCTATTCGGCGCACACTATTCATATTTTTCTATAAATCCCTTTATAACCTCGTTGTCAGCTGACATGAAACAGGACTCGGAAGAAGAAGCACTCGGACAAAAAGTACTTAGGAGTTATGCACTTGGGAATTCTTCACCGTGGTGGATGAGCACTCGCGTCAGCTGTGACTCAACTATGAAGGTCTCAGGTGCTGCTGTCGAGACCATGGCCCCGAGTACCTCATGAGAAGCATTTGGGCCACTGGGACAGAGGATAGGCCTAACCTTGTAATTAGGGATACAATAGGATTCGGCATACATAACCCTATACAACAAGGAAAAGATAAGTTCTAGTCGGAAACGTTGTATTCCTAGAAAAAAATCTCTTGGTCGGAGTCCGACTGGGATCCTACTCTGTAACCCCTGTCTCCCGGTATATAAGGGGAGGCAGGGCGTCTCCTGAGGGCATAGCGCAATCTCACCAAAGAAATCTCAAAGGCAATATACCACAACTGGACGTAGGGTATTACCTCATCTCGAGAGTCTGAACTAGTATAAATTGTTTCGTGTTCCTTTGCAATCCATTAAGTTTAGGTCTTACGAGTAGCTCTATATTCTTATTATCGATACAAAACATTGACAGATATGCTCCTTTTGGCTAGAAACAATTCAGAGCTAAAAGCCTACCATTTAGTGGTTGCATTTCTCACGAGGTACTTTTTTTTGGCAAGATCACGTGGGAGATGAAACAATTTATAGATGAAACAATTTTGTACGTTGTGCTAAATCGATTTTGCTAAAATTTCTATAGACAGCATCAATCGTCAAACACGGAAAACAGGGGGAAAGATAATAATCCATGAACATCATAAGCTACGGGCTGCTAATGTTACAACCAGCCTAGTTTATAATTCAGAACTGATTTACATTCTTCGAAACATTTTCACATTTTCATTACCTTACTTCAAGGAATTTTAGAAATTTCAGAAGGATTGAGGTTATTATTTAGTCATAAAGAAGAGATCATGGTGTCTGATACCGTGGTACAGCAGTACATATCTGTGTCAAATCTTTATAAGTTTGAGCAAATAAAATGATGAGCCTTAAAACAACTAATTCTGTTGAAGGCCTAGTTGTAACCAAGTCAATAGCAAATTCCGTCAGACGTTGAGATCAGAGCACCAGAAACTCCGAGCAAACGCTGGATTGGGACAATTTTTTTCCCTCTAACTCTAGTAGATAATGTATGTGCGGCTGTGCAGGTTCTAGCTGTAGTATGCCTCCAGCCTCCTATTGACTTTTCTCTAAACATTAACGTTTGAGGATTATCAGCTTCTGCACCTATCATAAAAATAATAGATGTCGTGTGATATCATAAAAGTAAACATATCTGATATTGTCTTGGTAGAAATTTATAAGAAAGCTTACGTACGACCGCTAATTATTCATGCAAGAAAAGTTTCAGTTATGTACCACACGCATTCTACCAGGCATCCTTAACCTTTGATGATTCTCACTTTCTTGAATGTAAAACATATATTCCCTTCTACATATCCAATTAAAATATAGTATATCTATTTGTATACATATCTATACCTATGCTAGTTAGGAGTTTGATTTTTATTCTCAATTTTAGTATAAGATGTGAGAATTGTGGGGACTTTTGGCGTGGACTAAATTTAAGTGATGATGGACTGCTCAGGTTTATCGGTATGTATGTACTTAAAAATTCCCTTCCAATTTCTATACCAAAATAATAAAAAGAAGAGTCTGTTCTGATCCATACCTGTCTCAACTCTCAGGTCTACTAACCAAACAAATAAATTAATTATCCTAATCCCCTAAAGTTCCATTATCCCCTGGCAATTTTCTCCAACCAAATCCACCGTGAATGACACGCTCAGAAAATGATGCCTCCAAATATATATATCTTCTCGATAAGAATCTTTGAAACATCTCCATAGGAATATACGATGGGTGCTGTTTCACTCCTTTGTCAAACAATAGCATATTAGGACCACCAAGGCACCAACGGGGGAGAGGATCTATCAGAGGAGTGCAGCAATGGCGGAGGGTGCTTTTCTCTCTAGCCTCGTTGATCGCCTAAGCACCACAGCCCTGTCGGGGATCACCTCCTTGTGGGGCGTGAAGGAGCAGGTGGATTCGCTGATTCACGAGCTGCAGGCGGTGGAATGCATCCTCAAGGATGCCGACTTGAGGGAGATCCGGCGGCACGCTACATCCAACAACTGGTTGTTCTCCCTCAGAGATGCTGCCTACGACGCAGAGGATCTCATCGAGAGCGTCGAGCTCCATGATGGGAGGTATCGCACCCTAAACCCTCTCCTCCAGCCCCTGGACTCCTACAGATTTGCCAAGCAGATCGGCGAGATCAAATCCAGATTCCAATCCATCATAGATAGTTGGGCTAAGAATACTTTCGTGTTACGTGAGCTAAGGGATATCAGCAGCAGCAGTACTCTCTCATCTGCTTCTGATTCCTTGTGGAGGCGTTCTTCTTTCCATCTCGGCGACGACGTTGTTGTTGGTCGACATAATGAGGTCAACTTGATCATCGATAGATTGCTCCATTGTACAGCACACCACAACGTGCTCGGGATAGTGGGAATGGGAGGGATCGGAAAAACCACACTTGCATCTCTGGTTTACAATAAGATATCTGAAATCCAAACACGCGGCACCTCGCTGCGTCCTGATTCACCGAAAGGAACGGGCTCTGGAACTTGCGCCGAGAGACATTTTCATGTATGTGCTTGGGTTCCAGTAGGGCAGAACGCACATGCTTTTGGCCTCTTGAAGATCGCATCAACTCAAATAGGGGTTAAGTTGGACTTGACAGACGAATCTGCAGCAAAAAATGCCATGTTCAGGCTTCTGCAGCATAAGAGATACTTGATTGTGCTAGATGATATATGGACGACAGAAACTTGGTTTGAGTTAAGTGAAGCTTTCCCCAGAAATACAAATGGAAGCAAAATCTTACTGACCACTCGCTCCAAGGAAATCGTGGTTTCTGCCGACCCGTCTTCCCTTCCCCACGAGTTAGCCCCACTAACTGAAGAACTGAGTTTTCAGCTGTTCGTTTCCAACGTTTTTGTGTTGAATCATGTTGACGCAAACAAGTTGTCCGCCACAGCTCAGGGACGTAGGGCGCCAGCTTTCGAAGAAATGTGGAGGGTTGCCTCTGCCCTTGTAGTCTTAGGAGGACTATTATCTGGGAAGGAAAAGCAGGTCATAGTATGGAGGAACATATTGAAGAGCATGAAGTGGAACAATTGTGAAGCAGGGAACAAGTGCTTGGAAATACTAGCCTTAAGCTACAACTGCTTGCCTTATCATATGAAACTGTGTTTCATGTATCTAGGTGCTTTCAAAGAAGAAACTGAAATCAGTGTCTCGAAGCTGACAAAACTATGGATTGGAGATGACTTTATACCTCACCAAGATGGAAAAACAAAGGAGGAAACAGCCACTGACTATTTACACGAACTCATACAAAGGTGCCTAGTTCAACCTTTGCTGCCTGCACATAAGCAAGGAGGATTCAAGAGGGTCCGCATTCATGGCCTGCTATGTGAGCTAGCAAGATTGGAAGCAAGAGAGAGTCGATTCTTTTACTGTGGACGTAATGATGCAATTCCAAGAGCAGAAAGAAAATATTATCGCCGGCTCGCTCTCGATACCGAAATTGTTGATTTTTATGAACTATGTAACAGTGAGAAACTAAGATCTCTGTTAATATTTCCAGGAGTAGTGGAATCTCGTGTGGTTACTGTTGGTCACCAGGCATTCAGGCCTTTTAGCAAGGCATTTTGCCAATTTTTCTTCTTGTTTCCTCGGTGGAGTCCACACAATATTTTGGAACAGAAGACAAGCATGCAATACATGAGAGTTCTTGAACTTGAAGGAAATAAGAGATTGGCGCATAACCTTAAAGGTGTCCAAAGTAATCTGAACCATTTGAGATACATGAGTCTGAGAAATACTAATCTTGGTGAATTTCCATTTCCGGAATGCAACTTTCCATCGCTACAAACACTTGATATAAGGGGGACGTCTATCATGAGGCTTCCAGGTATATTTGAAACCCTCGATGCTCTTCGGCACATCTACCTGAATCAGATGGTGTTGCTTAATATAAGTTGTCTTACTAAACTTCAAACATTACACGGAGCCATAATTCCCGGTGCACAAGCAGCAAGGGACTTAATGGCACTAACAAATCTGAGGAAACTACGTGTTACGAACCGTTGGAAACAACTAGGTATGTCGAATGGAAACCCTGCACTTGCAGAATCTTTGATGCAGCTGGGGAATCTCAACTCAGTTATGATATCAATTGACTCAATGTTTGAAGGAATTACTTCAGATATAATTCAGGCAATGAGGAACCATGAGCAACTTCATAAGCTAAATCTACAAGGAAGAGTACATCAGCATCTCCTGCTAGATCTTCATTTCAGTTGCATCAAAAGCATCACATTGTCTGGCTCATGGATGGCTTGGAGCCCAATGGAATCACTGGGCTCACTCACAACTCTTTGTGAACTCAAGTTAAAGAATTACGCGCTCTGGTGCGCAGAAGTATCATGTTCACATAACAGTTTCCCTGGGCTGCGGTACCTGAAAATCAGTAGACTAAAGATGCTTAGGGTGTTCCACGTGGGGAACGGCTCATTTCCAAATCTCACCCGCTTCTCGATCCATGAGTGTACAAAATTCCGTAGCACGCTTGAGGTTATGGAGCATGCTACGAGACTGCAAGTTCTGAAAATTAAGGCAATGCCATCAGTCCTGCCGTATGTTACAGGTTTTTGCCACAGCAGAAATATCAATCTTATCAGCTGATCTGCCATCAATGTTATGCATGCCAACATCGTTTATTTTGTAATCTGTTCCTTTTTAGTAGAAGTCAGCCCAGGTTCTTCTGAGTTCTAACGGCAAGAAAATAAAAGTCTTAGCTGATCTGACGACAAGAAATCAGACAACGTTCCAGAAGAACATGGTCCAAAGCCATGGAGTCAAGCACATGATAGCTGTTTAATTTCTTTGCTCGACCTCAATCTCAATGTAACCCAGTTGCACTCGGGAACAGAGTAATGAGTATTTGGTGTAAACTTTACATATTGTTGTCTGCTAATTCTCTGAAGACAGATGATACCAGTAAGACCAACCGTAGAATTGGTGATGAGAATTCTCAATACGCCTGTACCATAAAGCTTGAGGCCACATGTTGCATCAGATTGTTCTTATTACCGGAGTACTTTCTCCATCCATAAATATTTGATGTTTAGTATTGGTAAATATGTGATCCGAATTTCAGCATGCTATATATTTGAATTAGTTTCATAATAAGATTTTTAGTCTTTTTTCTACTAGGAATTCTAGATTTATTCCCCTGTATATATTCCTTATAAGCTGCACGGAAAAAGATGATATCCCATTGTTATTCCACTTCATTTGTAACAACTCCTCAATAGTGATCATTGTTAGTCGGCGCTCGTGGTCTTTTCCTACAAAGGTTTTTTCATGTAAAAATTTGTATCTCTATTTATATCTATTTTCATAATAAATGGTATCAGAGCATTAGAGATCGATCTACTGCTATCGGCCGCCACCGCGTAATCTACATTTGCGCGTCGTCAACATCTGCGAGTTGCTTCTTGCGTCCACTAGCATGCGTATCGAGGAAAAGTAGGATAGCCAATTCCTTTTCATGTGAAACCAAATTCATGTAAGATTTTTGCTACGTGCACACGGCAAGCCTACTAGGCGAATTCCGGATCATCGCTTTGTGCACTCAGAGTGTATCAGAGATTCGTGTTTTTACTAGATTTACTGTCAAGGGTCTGAGCGTCCAGAGTTGGAGGCCCTTGGCTTCTCAGTTCATAACTCGAACCAGGTAATGGAGGTGCCAGGGTTTCTGCCTGACTACCACAGCAGGAGGTGAGATTAGGAAAAGCAGAGAGAGGGAGATTTGGGATAATTTCTTTCTTGATTCCATTCACCTAGTACAGGGGGTACATATAGGAGCTCAGCTCCACTGCTACTTGCGCCAGCCATTAACTGCTAGCTGGCTAATTAATTCCTCGATCTCCTCACTGCTACTTGATTGCCTTAAAGACTGCAGCCCCTCCAGCTGCCTAAGCCTCCTTGGGTTCTTCCAAGCCATGCGCCCCCTTGAGAGCTGCCCTGGCTGCACGTGTCCGAGGCCGGCGGCTGTACTGTCGGCCCCACATGACATCTACCTAAAGTTTGTAATAGCAAATTCAAGATTAATTCCTATGGCGAGTTTAAAGTATGATCTATCACTCTTTGACCGAGATATCAGATTCTCATTGTGACAAGTGAAGATACGAGCCTTTTTCCACAACAAGACATGGATGATGCGCTAGATGGATTTAACAATAAGAGGCTCAATGATTGGTCTGATGATGAGAAGAAAAAAGACCGTAAGGCTATGGCTCATATCCATCTTATCTATCTAATAATATTTTGCAGGAGATGCTTAAGGAAAAAATAGCTGTAGCGCTGTGGTTGAAGCTGAAAAAAATTTGCATGACAAAGGATCTGACCAGCAAGGTACACCTAAAGTAAAAGTTATTCTTGCACCAAATTGTAAGACGGCGAGTCCGTGATGAATCATCTCTTCACTTTCAACTAAATTATTGCCGACCTTGAATCTATAGGGGTAAAGTATGATGAATAGGATTTAGCATTCTGTATTCTATTTATGTTCATTGTTTAGCCTCATATGTAAATTTCATATGTACAATTCTTTATAGTTATAATACTCTAACTTTGGAAGAAGTTTATGATGTTTTGCATGCCGAAGAAAAGATGAAAAAGATAGTGCTCTTTGAGGATTCAAATTCACAAGCAGAAGGCTTGGTTGTTCGGGGCATACAAAAGGAGAAGAATACAAACAACCAATCAAACGACAAAAGTTCTGACAAATACTAGGGAAAATCAAAAGTCTAGAAGTAGGTATAATCTATAAATACTATTAAAAGAGGTGGATATGACATCTCTGAGTGTTGGGGAGCTGCAGATCAAAGAAAGCGCCAACAAAAATTATAGACCGACGGCTTTGTGCCAAAGTAAGAAATACGGAAGATGAAGGTAAAGTTAACGTTGCTACTGATGATAGTTCTGATAGAGAGATGCTAGTTGCTTATGCTGATTGTGTCCAAACTAATGATCAATGATCAATGGATTCTTGATACGACTTGCACCTATCATATGTGCCCAAATAAGGCCACCTATGAACCTGTGAAAGGCGATACTGTATTGATGGGTGATAACATGCCATGTAAGGGTGCAGGCATTGGTTCAATCAAATCAAAATATTTGATGGTTGTGTCAGAACATTGTTAGATGTGCGGCATATCCCAAGTTTGAATAGAAATTCCATATCTTTATGTACTCTTGATCGTAAAGGGTACAAATATTCCGGAGGCAATGAAATTTTGAAGGTAACCAAAAGGCTCTCTTGTGTGATGTGCGAAAGTGGTTATTAAAACTGCCAACTTGTACATCTACAGAGGTACTATAGTATTCGGATAATGTTGCTAAGCAATTTGCTGATTTTACATTATCTAATTTCGATGCTACTAATTTTTGGCATATACGTCTTGGGCATATGAGTAAAAATGGTTTGGCAAAATTGAGTAAGAGAGGATTGATAGATGGTCATAGCATTGGAAAGCTAAAATTTTATGAGCGTTGCATCTTTGGCAAGCCTAAGTAGGTGAAGTTTAACATATCTAAACATACTACAGAAAGTATTCTTGATTACGTGCATTCCAATTTATGGGGGCCTACTCGTAAGATATCTCTAGGAAGTGCTTGTTATATGATGACTATCATTGATGATTATTCTAGAAAAGTTTGGTCTTATTTTCTAAAGCACAAGTATCAAACGTTTTCTATACTTAAAAAGTGAAATGCTATGGTTGAAATACATACCGAAAGGAGGGCGAAAATATTTTGTACTGACAATGGGATGGAGTTTTGTTCTAAACAGTTTAAATCATATTGTAAGTGTGAAGGCATTGTGAGGCACTACACCGTTTATCATATACCTCAAGAAAAGAACGAGTTGAGCGTATGAACAAAATGCCCGTTGTATGTTATCAAATGCAGGCTTGTCTAGATAGTTTTGGGCAGAAACTGTTTCCACAGCTTGCTATCTTATTAATTGATCACCCAGTCCTGCCATTGATAAGAAGACTTCAATTGAGATATGATCTGGTTTCTTAGCAAATTATTCATGCTTAAGAGTATTTAGTTATACTGCTTATACTCATGTTGATAATGATAAATTGGAGCCTAGAGCAATTAAGTGCATTTTTCTTAGTTATCAATCTAGTATGAATGGCTATAAGCTATGGTATCCTGAGACTAGAAAGGTTGTGTTTAGTAGAAACATTGTCTTACATAAATCAATTATATTACATGACAATCATTATACTAATATTTCTGTTGAGAACCAGCAGAAAGTAGTGTACAGGTGGAACACTTGGTAGTTCAGGGTATGTATCAGAAAAGGAGAATATTACAATTGACCAAGAAACACCTATTAGTGAAGATTCAGATTCTTCTACCGTTAAGCTGTCTCTACAACATTCTATTACATTTGTTAGAGCAAGGAGAACTATTAAGGGTGTGTTTGGTTGGTGGTCAAGGATGAATAGGATATGGCCATCCAAATTTTTAGGGATATGGCCATCCAATTTTCTCTTTAGTTGGGTGAGTAGGATGGTCAAGTTTTTTTTTGGTTGGATGGTTTGAGGTGGTTATGGTGAGCCTTTTTTTTGTTTGGTTGGATGGATAAGCTGTTATGGTCACCTTTTGGATGAGATGGTGAGAATACCCCATTTGGCAAACAATATCTCATCTCATTCACATAAGACATCATCTCATTATTCACATATAACATCATCACAATAATAATTCACAAGATATGGAATAGATAATTTTTTCCAAACATACCACAAAATAGATAAGATAGTTAAGATACCAAAATAGATAAAAGACCGTCTTTTCAAGAACAACCATTACATCCATAGTTCAATTTCTTAAGTCTAGATGCAAAAGGAGGCTAACACAAGCCTATCACCAACAACAAAAACACCCATAGTTCAATGTTTGATACTAGATGCAAAAGAAGGCTAAGTCACAAGCCTTACACCAACAACCATAAGACATATCATTCACAAAATGCAGTAGCCAAGATCTGTAGATGAATGTACACGAGTAGCATACCACAGATTGGGGATAATGCACTGTAGCACAACTGTTCCTCAGCTTCTCAGCCGCTTGCCCCTCCTGCCCCTCAGTAGAGATGTCCAAATGGGCCGTGCCCCGTCGGGCCGGCCCGGGCACGGTGCTACAGTAACCGTGCCGGGCCGGCCCGGGCACGGTTGGCCGTGGGCCGTGCCGGCACGGCCCGAGTAGCCGTGCCGTGCCGGGCCGGCGGTGCGGCATGGCGGGCCGGCACAGCACGGCCCGTGAACTGTAGCGGGCCGGCACGGGCACGGGCACGGCACGGGGCACGGGCACAGGTACGGCACGGGGCACGGGAACGGGGCACGGGCGCGGGCACGGGGCACGAGCCGGCACGGCCCGCCCGGAGGGCGGCGGCGGAGGCCGCGCCGCCGTGGCAGGCGTCTGCGGCCGGCGGAGGCCGAGGCAGGCGTCGGCGGCCGAGGCCGGGGAGGCGCCCGGGCGCGGAGGCGGCGGCGGAGGGCGCCGGCAGAGGCCGAGGCAGCAGCCGGGAGGAGGCGGGCGCGGGAAGAGGCGGCGGGAGGAGGCGACCGGGAGGAGGCGGCGGGAGGAGACGGAGGAGCCGAGGCGGTGGGAGGAGGCCGAGGAGGCGGAGGAAGAGGAGGCGGGAGGAGGCGGAGGAGCCGAGGAGGCGGGAGGAGCCGAGGAGGCGGCGGGAGGAGGTGGAGGAGCCGAGGAGGCCGGGAGGAGGCCGAGGCGGCGGGAGGAGGCGGAGGAGCCGAGGAGGCGGCGGGAGGCCGAGGCGGCGGGAGGAGAAGCCGAGGAGAGGAGGCCGGGAGGAGGTCGAGGCCGGGTGCATGCGGGAGGAGGAGGCAGGCGACCGTTGCACTGACATCTGCCCGTTGCGACGCTGATGACTGTTTGCTACAGTGTTCGGCCGCGTTGGCCCAGTAAAAAATTGACATGTGTCCCAACGGTCCGAAATAACGGCTAGATTCAAAATCTAGCCGTTGCATGACAAAAAAAATCCGAAAAAATATCAAAAAAATCCGAAAAATTGTGAAATTTTTTCCTATAAATAGGGAAACCCCCGGCCACATTTTTGCTCATCCAAACCTCCCAATCTCTCCTCTTGTGCTCTATTCTCCTCTCTTTTGCTCTCTTTGCTCAAAATTTTTGATTTAGACAAAATTTTGTCTAAAATTCAAAAATTTCCCACATTCTCATAGGTAATAGCTGTAGCCTCCGGTGCTCTTGCAAGGTAAAAAAATCCTAAATTTTCTTCTTTGTTCGTACTATTTTTTTAATACTAATTTTCTCTATTTATATTGCAGAATGGATCCGAACTACCCGACGTTCCAACTGAGCGACTTCGACCCGAGCTATCTGTCGATGTCGCAAGGAGACAACTCCGGGTCGGCTCCTACACCGCAAGAACATACGGAGGAAATACATACGGCTTCACAAGGATCCGGAACTGCGAGCGGGAGCCTATCAACGGCAACCGGCTCAAAGAGATCAAGAACTTCCTCCGCCTGGCAACATTTTGATGAGATCAAGGAGACCGCCGCGGATGGAAGGGAGGTAACTTACGCGAAATGTAAAATTTGTAAAACTAAACTCTCTGGAAAATCTTCTGGTGGAACAGGACATTTGAGGCGGCATGCTGAGGCGTGTGCGAAGAAGCAAGGTTACCAGCTAAGACAGCAGCAACTGGTACTCAATCCGGACAGTACGGTACGTTCATGGGACTATGATCCTCAGGTAGCATGAGATTCCCTTACTCGTTTAATTGCTAGACAGGATCTACCCCTAAATTTTGGTGAGTCTCCTGCATTTGAGACTTACATTAAAACTGCTCATAATCCTAGGTTTCAAGGTGTTAGTAGACAAAGTACAACCCGGGACTTGGTGAATATTTACAACCAAGGCCGGGATAATATTAAACAATTATTTGCTACTTGCACATTTTCTATTAGTATCACATCTGATATTTGGAGTGGTAGGGCTAAGGAAGATTATATTAGTGTAGTTTCTCATTATGTTGATGATGAATGGGAACTACAAAAAAGAGTAATAGCTTTAAAATTAATTGATGTTTCACATAATGCAGAAAATATTGCTGAACGAATTTCTAGAGTTTGTGAGTATTTTGGCATCACAAATAAAATATTTGCAGTAACTCTAGATAATGCAGCTGTAAATTCCAGAGCAATGGAAATTTTGCAGCCTTTATTCAATGTTTATGCTGAATCATTTCTTTTACATCAACGTTGTGCTTGCTATGTTATTAATCTTATAGTTAAATCCGGTTTTAAAAGAGTAACTGTATATCTCGATTCTACCCGTGAAGCCATAACATGGCTGAATGGTTCTAATCCTCGACTTGCGACCTTCAAGTGATTCTGCATCGCTTCGGACAGGCATCCACGCAAGTTCCAAACGGATGCGGACCATCGGTGGAACTCGACTTATTTAATGTTGAAACATGTCTTGCCTTACAAAGATATACTAACTATTTTCTTGCAGTCCAAGAATATTGTTACCAGTGACGGGCAACCGCTACTGACAGAACAGTCTTGGCATGTTGTAGAAAGGTTTTATTACTTTCTTGAAATATTTTATGATGCAACTGTTACTTTGTCTGGTGTTTACTATCCAACTGCTAATTTAATTTTACATAAAATTTTTGAGATTGCCACTTTATTAAAAGAATATGAAGATGACCAACTACTAGGATTTGTAGTATATAACATGAAACAAAAATATCTTAAATACTGGAGGAACATTCCATACTTGTATGCTTTTGCATTTATTCTTGATCCTAGGGGTAAAATACGGGGGTTTCTAAATATTTTGAATCTTATTGGGGATACAATGAATATTGATTACACTAACTACTATTCTGATTGTAAGACAAAATTATATGAAGTATTTCGAAAGTATGAAACTAAGTTTCAGGGAGTTCGCGTGCAAAGAGCCCCATCCGTCCCTGTCCCAGGTAAGAAGAAATTGCAATGGGGCCGAATTTGGGGTGGTTCCTCTTCTTCTTCGAGCACCGGTGGTGGAAGTTCGGCTGCAGCAAGCCCTGCACACGCTTCACTTGAAGCTCTTGAGCTGTCCACCTACTTGGACAGCGACTCGATCAACCAGGAAGATCTCAACGTTCTTCAATGGTGGAATGATCACAAGACCCAATATCCCGTGCTCTCAAAGCTAGCACGGGATGTGTTCACGGTGCCTGTGTCTACGGTATCATCCGAATCGGCCTTCAGTATTTGCGGAAGAATTATTGAGGAGAGAAGAAGAAATCTCCGCAGTGAGGTGGTAGAAATGCTACTTGCGGTTAAAAACTGGAAGCTAGCTAAGGAACGTGCCCAACACACCACAGAGAACCAAGATTTGGCTGAGCAGTTCGAAAATCTTTACCTACAAAATGAGGAACTAGAGTAATCTTTTTTATTTTTGAGTATTGACCTTTAGCTGTACTCGTTTTTCTTTGTCATGGTTTTCTCAAAATTGAGTTTTTACATGACAGAGTTTTTAATGAGGCAGCTGTGTAATATCAAAATCAATAAAGGTCATTGCGCAATTTTTCCCTATATCTATGTAGAAATTAAATTGCTATATATGTTCTTCTATTTTGCTTGTTTAAAAAATATAAAAATTTCCTCCTCTAATATCATCAAAAAATACCCTCATATTTTTTTTACTCATCTTAGATAATGTTTTTATATTTTTTTCATATTTTTTACCACTCCTCTAATTTTTAAAAAAATTTTAAGTCTCTTTTTTCCTTTTTTTACTCGTCTCTCTCAGTCACTCTCACTTACTCAGTCGGGAGTCGGGACTCGGCGCAGGCGGGGAGGCGGCTGAGGGCGGCCTCGGGGGGCGGCGCGCAGGCGGGGAGGCGGCGGCGGAGGGAGGCGGCAGGCGGCGGAGGCCGGGGAGGCGCGCACGGGAGGCGGCGGCGGAGGGGGCGGAGGAGGCCGAGGCGGCGGGAGGAGGCGGAGGAGCCGAGGAGGCCGAGGCGGCGGGAGGCCGAGGCGGCAGCAGGCGGCGGAGGGGGCAGCGCGCAGGCGGGGAGGCGGCGGCGGCAGGCGACGGAGGCCGGGGAGGCGCGCGCGGGAGGCGACGGCGGAGGGGGCGGAGGAGGCCGAGGCGGCGGGACGAGGCGGAGGAGCCGAGGAGGCCAAGACGGCGAGATGCCGAGGCGGCGGGAGGAGGTGGAGGAGCCGAGGAGGCCGGGAGGAGGCCGAGGCGGCGGCAGGCGGCGGAGGGGACGGCGCGCAGGCGGAGAGGCAGCGGCGGAGGGCGGCGGCAGGCGGCGGAGGCCAGACGCGCGGCGGCAGGCGTCGGCGGACCGGGCCGGCCCGGGCACGGTGGGCCGCCGACGGGCCGTGCCGGCACGGCACGGCCCACGACCTCGGCGTGCCGTGCCTGGGCCGGGGGGGAGGCACGCGGGCCGGCACGGCACGGCCCGCTACAGGAACCGTGCCTACACGGGCCGTGCCGTAGCGGGCTGTGCCGGACCGTGCCTCGGTCCGTGCTGGCCCGGTCCGCCCGTTTGGCCACCTATACCCCTCAGCCACCGAAGGCCTTTAGCCGCCGAAGGACCCTTTGCCACCCCGCCGCTTGCGCCGCCCGGCACTGCCACCGCCTGAGCCGCCCTGCTCCTCCGCCGCCTGAGCCGCCCTTCCTGCGCCGGACTGGCTTGCCGCCGCCTGTGCCTCACTGCCCTGCCACCCTGCTCCTCCGCCGCCCCGTGCGCCACGTCCTACGCCGTCCCCTGCGCCAGGCCCCGCCGCCCACTGCGCCCAGCGCCGCCGCCCCCCGCGCCGGGACGTCGCACTGCCGGCAGATCTGGGCGCCGCCGCCTGTTGTGCCGCTGGGAAGAGATCGGGTTGCTACAGGAAGACAGTGAGAAAAATGGCAACCGGAGGAAAATAGGCTCACTCACAGCTCGCCCGTCCTGGCTCCGTCATCCGGGGAAAACGGCCGGATCTAGATATCCAGAATCCATAGGGAATATTCTCTAGGAGTTGGCCATATCTCAGCTTCACCCAGCAACCAAATACTCCTAAAAAATGGGCGGTCATGTGCTATCCAGGGATATCACACCAACCAAACACACCCTAAATGACTTCAAAGATTAATTGAAGAAGCAAACATAGTTACTTATGCTTTGAATGTGCAGAAGAAATTGAAGGTAATGCAGAACCTTCTATATATTCTGATGCTATTATTTCTGATGATTGTAATAAGTGGATAGCTGCTAGAGATAGAGTCATTTGAAAGGAATAGTACTTGGGGAACTGGTGAATTTGCTAAAGGAGAAGAAATCTATCCATTGCAAGTGGATTTTTAAATAAAAGTAAGGTATGTCTCTAAGTGATAAAGTAAGATATAAAGTAAGGTTAGTTGCTAAAGGTTATAGCCGAATTCTAGGTATTGATTTCAATGATGTCTCTTTTCCCTATTGTGAAGCATAGTTTAATTCGTACTTTACTCAATATAGTTGCAATTCATGAGTATGAAGTAGAACAATTAGATGTTAAAACTGTATTTTTACATGGGAAGCTAGAAGAGAACATATATATGGATCTGAAGGTTTCGTTATTCCTGGAAAGAAAATCTTGTCCGTAAGTTGAATAAGTCGCTTTATGGGTTGAAGCAATCACCTAGACAATGTTACAATAGATTTGACTCTTTTATGCTTTTCCAGAATTTTAGAAAATCAACTTTTGATAGCTGTGTTTGTGTGAAAGTTGTTAACGTTTCAGTTATATATTTGCTTATTTATGTCATGATATGTTAATTGCTGAAAAAGACAAATCAAAGATAGTAAAGTTGAAGGCATAATTGAGTAACGAATTTGAAATGAAGGATTTAGATGTAGCAAAGAAAAAAAATTCTCGATATGAAAATTACTAGAGAAAGACAATCTGACAAGTTATCTCTTAGTCACAAAGTTTATATTCAAAATATCCTTCGTCGATTTCATATGTATTATGTAAAACCAACGAGTACTCCTTTAACTACACATTTTAAACTGTCTTCAAATTTATGTTCATAGTCAAAATGATATTAAGTATATGTCTAGAGTTTCATATTGAAGTGCAATTCGTTCACTTAGGTATGCCACGCTATGTTCTCGTTCTGACTTATCATATGCATTGAGTGTTATCAGTAGATACATGCCTAGTCCTGGCAAAGAACATTGAAAAGCACTTCAGTGGATGGTACTTCTAATGCTTGTTTGCAATTTGGAAGTTCTAGAGATGGACTTATTGGTTGTGGAGATTTGGATAAAAGGACATCACTCACAAGTTATGTTTTCACTGTTAGAAGTTGTACTATTAGTTGGAAGGCAAGTTTGTAAGTAAGTATTGCCTTATCTACTTCTGAAGCCTGTAAAGAAGCTATCTAGCTTAGAGGTTTGTACACTGAGTTTTGTGAATATACGTCTTGTATTAATATATTTTGTGATAGTCAAAATGCAATATGCCTAACAAAAGATTAGATGTACCATAAGAGAACAAAGTACATTAATGTGATATATCACTTTATTTGAGGTGTTATTGCTGAAAGTGATATCAAAGTATACAAGATAAATACTCATGATAATCCAACTGATATGATGACAAAGTCAGTTTCTTCTACTAAGTCTAAGTTTTGCTTAAGTTTGGTTGGTGTTACAGTGTAGTTATAGAGACTATTTGGCGCACAGTTATTTTACCTATATAAGGTATTCTTTAATGATTGATGGTTTATATGCTACAAGAAAAATTCATCGCAATATGGAGATTGTTAAATATGTGATCCGAATTTCAGTATGCTATATATTCAAATTAGTTTCCTAATAGGGCTTCTAGTTTTTTCCTAATATGACTCTTAGATTTATTTCCTTACATATATTTCTTATAAGCCGTATAGAAAGAGGTAACGTATCATTGTTTTTTTATTTGTAATCACTTTTCAACAGTAATCATTATCGATTGGTGTTAAAATTTGTATCTCTGTTTACATCTATTTTCATAAAAGGAGAAGATTCAGTTAAAATTTTTAAAATTCTGGTTAGCTCTACTTAAATTCTATGCCGCCTCTTAACTTACGTGGCCGATAACATGCCACCTCCCTAGCTCGACATTGACCCCGGATCCGGTGTGTAAAATTAAGTGTTGTGTTGTACCTCAACTGAGGCTGCACCGTATCATTATGTATTAGAAATACAATAGGTCCAAGTAAAACTACGTACACCTAATCCGAATAGAAATAGAAGATCAACACCTATACAAGCTCTAACTATTTATATCTCGGTAGGGCTAGACTTTAATTTAACTCTAACACCACGATCCTCATCGTGGCGGCCATGGCCCATGGGGATTGCGAATTTGCAATGATCTTTCGCTTGAAAAAAACAAATTGTTTCCCCGGACGGAACTTCCCATTGTCTGTCTGTTATGCTCGTTCTGGCTGGAAAAAGTTCAGAGCTACATAGGTGTAACCAAGTCTGTTGACTGCGTGCAAATTCTGTCCGAGATTGGAGATCGGAGCATTAGAAATCGCAAGCAAATGCTGGATTTTGACAATACTTGTATGGATTACTATTAGCTTCTATTTTGTGTGGGTTCTATTACTGACTGTTAGCTCGCCGGTCCGGCGAAAATAGTTACACTGTCAAGAGTAGTTCTTTTTCTGAAGTCTTCTTGAACATTCACTCGCTAGGCCTCAACCCCTCAACTGTACTAGCCTTTGTTCGTTCTCTAGTCGTCTGTGTGTACTATGCCGTTGCTGTTATTCACGACGGCAGGGCGAGCTTCAATGTTAACTCCGAACATTTGGCGGTTATCAGCTTCTGCACCAATTCGGTATACCATTTCATTTCTGAACTCCTGAACTTCTCTCAGCCGCCACGGACGAATATAGGATAGCACTATGTACAGACAGACACGAACCATCACAATACACAATTCAAATCCTTGTACATATAATTCAGCTGGGCCAGAACACAGCTGTTTGGCTTTATTAAGTTCTTCTCAAATACACATCACATAATTAATTATATTCCTCTATACTGCCAACAATCAACTAACCTGAAACAAGCAGAGGCCTAATCACGACGGTCAGTCAGTAACGGAAGACACTGACAGAATTATTGGAGCTACTTCCCGGACGTATATGTAGAGGAGTCACTATCATATTCGTCCCCTCCTCCGGCGGCCGCTGGCGCGCGCGGAGCAGCAGGTGGCCGGGCTGCCGATCAGGCGGCGGTGACGGCGATCTTCATGCCGGACTGGCAGTGGCCGGGGAAGCTGCAGATGAAGTAGTTGGTGCCGCGCGCCAGCGTGACGCGGTCGTTGCCGGACTTGTACACCTTGGCGCCCCTCGGCGCGATGCACGACTTGTACCCCGCCGCGTTTACCGCCACCACGTTGTGCGCCGACGGGCTGTACTTGAACACTGCACGCGTTCACCAATGCCACATCGAGACAATTAGAGTTAGGAAGCTCTCTTTTGCAAGTAATTTATTCCCCGTAAAATTTGTGTGTTCGAAAAAAAAGCCTAAGCCCTGTTTTCAAATTCGCACTTAGATTCTAAATTCTAATACACGGTAGCTACTGATTCTAGAAAATAAACTAGTAGTGAAACTAAGTAATTTTAGTTTTTCTATATTCTCAATGGTTACTTCTCAAAATTACTAACACCTCGAATCTCCGACACTTCGAGAACAGGGCTAGCTTTGTGGGGGTTTAGTCAAGTTTGTATATAGCGCACCTTGTGCTTACAAGAGGAAAAAAAATGCTCTGCAGGCAGTTTTGTCACAAGGAAAAGTTCGGCTAGTGGTTGCTCGATCGACCAGCCGCAAACGGTCAGTTGGTCATTCATTCATTCATGAGCCACAGAAGTAGTACCTGTCACGTACACTAATGGGCTAAGACGTACGAGTTCTTTCATAACCCATCTTAACCCTCTTATATTTATATTTATAGCTTAAAAATTTATATAAAAGTCAGTCTAAACTTTTTTAGTTCAGTCTTTAAATTTTACTCTCTCCGTTCTAAAAAAACTAATCCCTAACTCTCAAATAAAATCTAAGAAGAAAGACAAATGACCAAAATGTCCCTCGTCAATAGAAAAGTAGTATTAAAGTAGTATTAATAAGTAAGTATGTAATGAATATTGAAGAAATAAATTTTTTTAATTTATGCAACAAGTAAATAAGAGAATAGAAGTTAATTTATTTTAAAACAAAATTTAAAGTATAAAAGTTGGTTTTTTTTTTGTACGAAAGGAGTATAGGCTAAAAAATTTGACGCATTACCGGTAGGGTTAGGTGGTGCAGCACTTCCGCGCCGCGCTAGTTGGCGCGAAAACGGTTATACGCGACATGGAGCTCAGACGACTCACCGAGCACGTCGCCGGCACGGAAGCGCTTGCCCCGTGGCCAGCCGCCAGTGTTGAAGCTCCAGCCGCCGCGGTCGCCGACGGTGTACACGGCCGACTCGGCGAGCTCGCCGTGGAGGAGCACGCAGAGGAGGACCAACGCCAGCACGGCGGCGTTGCAGCCAGCACTGCCCCTTCCCTGAGCCATCGTGGATCGCTAGTAACTAGCCGGTTTAACACTGATCAGGGAGGTTAAAGAGCTAGCAAAGCAAGCAAGGATGAGAGTGAGTATGAGCCAAGTGGTGGTAGTGCCCAGTGCAGGGCGACACAAGCCTCCCTTTATAGGCAAAGCACCCACCCACCCACCTAGCCACATCACTGTCCATACACTTACATGCCATGGAAATTCGAAATTAATTAACCAAGCTTAGCGCTTGTGGCTGTCAATTGTACGTGTGTGAAACTGAGCTCAGCGATCGCATGGGAATTGGGAACGACAGAATCGGCGCCGGCGACACAGACTGAGCTAGCAAGCTAGCAGCTGAGAGGAAACCACTATGGTATGGTTGGAATAGCCCAAGCAAGCCAAACCAACCCACACGGAGACCCTGAGAAGTGGATATATTACGATAATTTGTTTAACAATAAATATAGCAATATCGTTTGTATATTATTAATCTCTATAATTTATTTTTTTATTGACAGTAAAATTAAAAACATTTAACTTAATCATATTTTAAAAACGTTTATATTTATGGTCAAAGAAAGTAATAACTTTGGACTAAACGGCGAAGCACACGCTAGTCAAGGCCGCGCGGAAAAGCGAGGAGCAAACACTGCGCACCGGCAGCGCGATGGGAAACGGAGACCTTCGTGCTACCTCGGTTGGGGCCTGGGGCCAGTAGGACGCCGGGTCGCCTCGCTGTCACCCGGATGGCGTCTGGTACGTCTCCATTTTGGTCGACCTTGCTGATCAAAGCGGGCACGGTGCACCGCCAGTTAGGTCAAGTCGGTTCGCGTTGATTTTGTGGGGGGAGTCGTTGCTTTCTCTGCTCTGGTCAGTGGTCACCTTAATTACGTACGCGTTGGGACAAGGTTTGTCATCAGAGGATGGCCTGCACTTTGTACCCGAGACAGGTTTCTCTTTCAGTTTTAGGTTAATAGAACTTTCATTAATTGAGTCATTATGGAGGTTGCCAATTCAATACTAGTGCACACATTTTAATTGACTGGTTGCAATCTGGTACCATTTGCCACTATCACTACATAGACACATAGTACATACATTCGATTAGTGCAGCTGTTAGTTGATTAAGCGGATGTTCTCTTGTACAACTGCACCTGTGCAGACCCATGCATCATAATCTCACCAAGAAGAGTTCATTCAGTACAGAACTGAGAGTTCTACAATCTTGTCACTCGCCAACTACTAACTGACTTGCTTTGGATGTACTCCTTCCATAATGTTTTTTTATAGGATTTGTCCTTCCAGAATGTTTTACCATTCCGCGCTTATCCTATTTTCTCCTTATGTGTTATGGTTAATGCGAATCTGCCAAAGAAAGCAGGTCAACTCGAGTCCCCAAAGTCCAACCTTTTGGGTGCAGTTTCCAGTTCACATTCTAGGCGAACGGTTGGACCTATGCGCTCCCATACTGCAGGCCTTTCGCAGCACGTTTGGTCCTAACTTTTGAAGTGGTTGGCTGCCCGCTCGGTCGTCTCGTCAGAATTCTTAGGTGCCTAGGTGTATGGTAAGCAGTTTTGGTCCTAATTTTGTCCAATCCAGGAGTAGCGCGCGCTCTCCCTCTAGCCTATACTCTCAAAACATACTCCTCGCTCTATTTTAATTTACTTATTATTTTAATATTTAAATTTTTTATTAACATATTTATTATTCTCACATTTCAAAATATTTTAAAGGTATTTTTCCCTTTCTACCCTTAATTATGCAACCACACTAGTTCTTCTTACAAAAAATCTTAATGCTTACTTTCAAAAATTAATTAAAATATAATTAATGAGAATAACAATATAATTTATCACACCTAATTTAGTAGAACGACAAATAAATTAAAACAAATAGAGTAACATTTCTAGTTAAAAAGTTATTATATTTCAAAAAAGATTGAGCACTAGCAAGCTATGCTGTTGGGCCCATCCATTTCACCGAGCATTAAAATAATTTACTTTATCGTTTCAAAATATAATAACTTGTAGAGTTTTAATTTTATTTTAAATATAACAACTACTGCTGGTAAAAATGACTTCTACCACTAAACTACACAACTACCATAACAATTCATTATTATTCAACTAATCTAGATTCACATCTTAAAAAAACATTTTTTACTTTTTTTCTTAATAGTTATGTTAAGAGCTAAAAGTTGTTGTATATTAGGAGAGAGAGGGAGAACCATCAAGCCAATCTAGCTCTCGCATCATGCTTCCTCTACCTTTACCCTGTTGGCCGCCATATCAAGCGCCTTCCTCTATGCATCTTCATCCCGTCGGCCGTGCCGTGACACCGCTTGCCGAGCTAGCGAGCGCCTGCGCCTTCTCGCACCGCCGCCTGCTGAGCTTTCGAGGGCGGCTGCTGTGCTTGCCACGCCGCCGCCTGCAGAGCTAGTGCACGGCTGCTGCGCCTGCCCGTGGCGCTGCCTAGTCCTGTTGCCCTCGCCACGCTCTCCCCCAAGTTAGATCTAGTCGCCATTGTCTCGAACTCGAGCTCGAGCTCCTCCTCCACCGGAAACCTCGAGCTTCCCGGGCAAGTGAAGCGGCCGCAGGTGGAGCAAGACGACGCGACGGGAGCGGGCTAGCAAGGACGACGACCCCAACAATCTTTAGCTCACTCTCTGTCCTCGCCAACGTGTTCATCTGAAAACACGTGTCGTAGCCGAACGGTAGGATTGTCATTGGCTCACATTCTCTCTCCTCCACTGCATCCTGCCTGCACACGTTGAACTCAAGACTTCAGTTTATATCAGTCAAATGTTGTTCTAGTTGAACAGGAGTCGTACACTTCTTATGGTTTGTTTGATGTTTGTTTGAAAGTGTCGATGGATGATGTATGATGGATTGAATGATAGATGAAACATGATAATTATTTAAGGACACAAATAAATAAATTAAATATTATAAAATTGATATGTTGATTTTAAAAAAGTTTTCCAAGGAATATTAGAAAAGAAATTTTCTAAAAAATTATAGATAATTTAGAAACTTAGAAAGCGTGCTATGGCCATAATCGGAAAAGAATATGTCCTTAATAATGCATGTCTCATCAGTGTATATGTTGGATGGATCACTACCAGAAAACGTAATTTTCGTGAGGGTGATGAATTTTCGTGAGAATATTAGATACACCCTCACGAAAATTACAATTTTTGTGACGGTGCATCAAAAACCGCCATGAAAATATATTTTCGTGACGGTGCTTGACACATCGCCACGAAAATTAGTTGTTTTCGTGACGGTGCATCAAAAACCGTCACGAAAATGATTTGTGACGGTGAGCACCGCCACGAAAATGCTACAGTACCATCGTCTCTCTACTTGAACAAGAAAGAATTAGACCCACCGACGACATAACCATTTTACATGTGATTATACCAGCACTAAAACACCGGCTTTCGTTAAAACTCCAGAGTTAAGCGTGCTCACTCGAGAGGACGGGTGACCTCGTGGGAAATTCATTTTCGTGACGGTGAGCACCACCGTCACGAAATATAGACCGGGTGGTCTCGTAATTTTCGTGACGACCCTTACGAAAACGACATTTTTCTGGCTTCTGATTCCTGAATATTTTCGTGACGGTATTCCTATTTTCATGAGAGTATTTTAACCATCACAAAAATTCAATTTTCTAGTAGTGGATGCCTATTTCCTCCATTTGCATTTTCGTGCTTGCATTTACATTACGGTTTATACTTTGACCACTAATAATTTTAAATGGTTAAAATTCTACGGAAAAATCCCATACCTATATTTAGCATACGACCATACTTTGATATAAGGTACTCTTTGAAAAAGAAGATATAAGGTACTTCTTTAAAGTAGTAATAAAATTTTTGCAAATAAGATAAGTGGTAAAAGTTCACAGATAAATAATACTCAAGTGCCAAGCATCTGTGAACGGTGGTAATTTCGTATCCTCTGCGTTTGCTTCAGCAACGGAAGAAGAGAACAGTTCAGCACAGCGTCAAGGCAAAAAGAAACGGCACCATGCTGCAGTAAACAGTAGTAGAAACAAATAGAAAACACAGTATATAAATCGACGGCTCAACAGCACACATCATTTCATTTCCAGTTGCTATTTCTATTACTGCACACTACCAATATAGCCATCGTAAAAGTTTTGATAAAAGAAAGATTAGATTTCATAAAGGTACAATTATTTTATCAAAATTATCGATTTATTACAACTTTAGCTAATTATTTTATAAAACTACGATAATTACTTATGGTTTTATCAAAGAACTGCTATTTTATTTGTTTGATGGTTTCGGGCACACCAGTCAGCTACACATGCAAAATTCATGAAATTGCATTTTGGGCCCACATGTCATATATACATATAGGCTTAAAGTTGTAGTTTATTGACAAAAGCGGTTACTATCATTATAGTTTTATCAAATGTCTAAATAATGTTGTAGCAAAGTGTTAGCTTTGACCAAATAATTGCATCTTTTTGAAATTTACTTCAAAAGAAATTGTAATGGTTATATTATTGTAGATTCGAAACGTCCTTTTGGATCCAATAGCTAATACTCTCTCAATTTAAAAATATAAGGTTTTTTTTTCGCAAAATCAACATTTAAAATTTTTTTATTAATAATTAAACTAAAAATATATATGTTTAATATCATGTAATATCACTATATTCATATTTGATAATATTTTTATATAATACTAATTTTGTGGGTATTGATAATATATTATAAAATAATAATAATTCAATAATAATATATATTAGAGATCATGTAGAAAACTAATACTGTCCGTTATATTTATTTTACATAGGGAGTACTATTTGCACTCAGGCGTAGTACATGTGACTACGTGCTGTGCACCTCTGACGACACGCTTCCGTATGAGATACAGACTGCATTTCTCATGTGATGATGTGAGCGGTGTTGTTGAACTGTTTGGATGAGGTACCCAAAAGGTACTCTCTTCTATAATCTGCATTCTATAATAGAAATAATTTTTTATTTTTAAGAAAATTAACGTTAAGATAAAGAGTGGTTGTGATTGGTTAAGATTAGAAGTTATATGAAAAAAGTAATTAAGAAATAGTAGTGATTAATTGATAGATGAAAAAAAATAGTATTTAAAAAAATTAAATGATAAAAATAATAGTATTATGAGACGAAGGGAGTAGCAGAAAAACGGTGTGACTATCAAGCTAACAGTGTGTTGATCCAGATGTATGGCTAGAATGGGACACAGCGACAAGGAGCTAATTAAACAACAGTACTATACTTAAGGGCGCAATTAAAGTTTCTGTTTTAGGTCTGGTCGATCGATTAAATCTGGGCCCACAAGCACAAAGGAAAGATGAGAAAGCTACTCTTTTCATATAAAAATTATACTATTTTTAGCCTAAGAATTTATATATATATTTAAAGTAAGATCTCTTTAATATTATTTTATTGTTTTAACCATCAGTTAGTTGTATTTTCTCCTCATTTTCTCTCTATCTTTGTGTTCTATTCATTAGTAGGCCGAATATAAGCAGGAGCAATATGGTCCTCCCGTTTGACACACCTACCCACCAGTAACTCCACTACCTGATATAATACATTAGCATTGAGCTCCGGATAAGCAGGCAAATTAAAACACCTAGCAGCTACGACTACGTACCCATCGCGCAACTCCGCGAGCCCATCTCACGCATCATTAGCATCAAGAGCTAGCGGCTCTGCCATGCATGATTGGTGACCTCTGCTAATCCACACTAGCTGTGATGTGAGTGTGACGGACCTCACCGACCAGTGCTACTAGTACTACCATGCACACCCTCCACAACATGACGAATAGCCGTCGTGTGTAGCTAGATGCTTCCTGACGCACCAGGTGATCGATGTAGCAGCGCACTAGCCGAGCAAAGCCGAGCTAGCAGGACGTCCACAGCTCGGGCACGTTGCACATCCGGCCGTGATTTGACCCCCAACGCGATCCGATCTCCAAAGTACACGCCCACTTGGCTAACTAGAGTTTACTCGCTCGCGCGCGCTCGGGCCGTAGAGCCCACGCACTAGCGAGCGCGCGCGCAAGGCGCACTACGTACGGGTTGCCGTGCGTGGCGGGCCGGGCCGGCGAAAGGCCGCGCCCCCGCGCGTCGCCGTCTTTCGTCGTCGGCCTTTTTGCCAGGAGAAACTCGGGGAAGTGGACGCAGAGGCGACGCGGTGTGATCATGCGGCTGGGCGCGCGCCTGGGCGATGATGCGGGTGAATGCTTGGTTCGGTGGTGGTGGTGGAGGCCTGGAGGCTGGAGGGGTCAGGGGAGTCGTTTGCGACGGTGTTATACATGGACATGGCGCTCGTGGTGCGTGTCGGCGCTCGCGCGGTGCGCGCATGTGGCCCACGTACCCGCCACGAAGCGAAGCTGCTGCGCTGCGCAGGGCGCCGCGCGAGCGAGTGTACAGTGTACCGTCGCTTCGCGTCGTTGCGGGTTGCCCGTGCGTCGTGATCACGTACGCCTGGCACGAACACAGGCCACAGAGTGCTTGTATGTGTCATGTACTGGTGTAGAAAACAAATGGACAGCCTCTAAGAACATGAACAATAGAGGCTACTTATAGAAATGATCTCAGTATATCACGTGAGATAGGGTTACTCTAAAGTTACTAGCTTATACAGTAAAAGCCACTCTTTAATATCTTTTGCATTTTAGCCCCTTAGCCTCTTTTTTCTCCTCCCCTCTCCCTCCTAATCTTCCCCTCCTCAAGCAGATCGGGTGAGCTTGGGTGCTCAGACCCGACCTCGCCATTGCTGCTTCCTCCTCGCCGTTCTCTTCACCGCCGCTTCCTCCTCCGCGTCCACGTTGCCGTGAGCTCGCCGTCCTCGTCGCCGCAAGCTCACCGCCGTTGTTGCCGCCTCCATCACCCGCCACCCCGTCGACCTCGACGGTGGCCCCGTGGCTGGATCTGGCGACCTCGACGGCTGCCTCTCGACAAGCAGGATGGCTCGAGCCGAGCTTTGGCGACGAAGATGACAAAGCCCGAAGCGGATCTGTGGCGGCTAGAGGCGACGAGTTTCGCTGTAGCTGCTCCCCGTGGATCTGGCGATGACGTGGACTAGGCGGTGAAGGACGATGGGGACACGGCTCCCACACTACGGCTCTCAAGCCGTTGCCTCATGCTGCGCAGAGCCGAGTTCCCTCTACAAGGGACGGGGATCCCTACAAAGACAAATGCAGAGCCGAGCTGAAGCTGTGACTTCTACGTGGCGAACCGAGACCACTCGCCACATAGGAGCACTGTGTATGTGCTAAAAATTCACATCTCAATTGACGCCCATATAGAAAGTTCAAACTGTGAGCGAAAGCAAACTAGTGCTCCAGTGATAAAGTTCAGCCTAACGAGATGCTGGATTGCTGTTCATGGGGTGGTCCATGCCTGGGACGCCTCCATGACAAGTATGACGTGAGCAGGGTCGAAGAGGGCGGAGGTTTGGAGGGACCAGCGGTTAACTACGAGGCCATCCAAGTGCTGAAGCCCAGAGGCCCCAAAGGCATCCCAACCACGACAACCATAAAAAGTTCTGCCATTGAGGCCCAGTGTGAGGCCCGTAGCTTGTAGGCCGGTCTGTCGGCCGCAACGGCGGCCGCTTCCCGCAGTGCTGCATGGCTGCGGGTTGCCACTGTCAGGGTGATCTGTCCGGTTTGTTCGGTTTTTTTAAATATTGGTTTTCTAAAACTGGTAGCCAACATTCCTCCTAGAAGAATATAAATCGATTTTAAAAACCGAATTAATTCGGTGCGGTTTTTCCGGTTTTGGTTTATACCTCATTTGATTATGACCACTTCATTAGATCAGCACGCTATCAACAATAATCAGGAAGAAACAGAGTTGGCACAAAAAAAATATCACGCCACACATGTGAGCATCTTGTGTGTAACCTGCAGCGATATCCAGAGACGCGCCACCGTAGGGGGTGGATACCGCCGAACGATCATCCGGAAGAGACCCCGTCAGGGTGAATGCGTGTCGATTTGTCCTAGGCTCGACATACCAACTAGGACGTCCTCAAACGTCATAGAAACAAGAGACGACGAGTAATTGGGGGAGGAGGAGAATAGGCGTGAGATACAGGTAGCAAGGAGGGAGATGTAGAATATAGAGGATAGAGGTAATAGATTAAATTTGACGATTGATTGGTTGATGTTTCAATCGGCTTTGGCCTATATTTATAGGAGGAGCGGTTTTGTGTTTATAGAGCCAGCGTTATGTCCTATTAGGTTTAGAGATCAATTAAGATTCTAAAAACCCAGCCTCAAGCAAGAAAACAAAAGAAATAACTAATTGAAATCGGACTCGAGGCTGACAGTCTGACCGACTAGACACCTGTGGTCAGACCACAGTTCATTGTCCAGTTTGATCGGCCATACAATGGCGAATAGACCAGCCTCCACGGAAAAGCCCTGATTTTTTTAAATTTGGCTTAAACTTATTATAAATTTAAACTAGTACCAAATTTAGGTACCAACAAGTAACACAGAAGAAGAATAATAATGACCAAAAGTTCCACCGTTGAGGAAATAGTACTTGCTTAATCGCCATTGGCCAAAGAACCAGAACAACAGCAGGTTGCAGCAAGGATTGGGAACTCCAAATCAAAGAATCAGAGAAATGAATAGCTAATCCTACATCAATACATCGGAGATTATTGGCTTTTAATCCATTATTAAAAAAATACCTTGGAGACTTAACCAGGACTGAGCACCACCGCCATGATTAGCTGTGCCGTCTGGCCGTTTGCGAGGAGCCAAGGGCGAGCTCGATGGGCGGCGCTTGGGTTGGTGTCCACGGGGAATTTTTTATTATTAAAACTTTTTTATTTTTTATTTTTAAAACTAAATCTTTTGAAAATTTATTTTCAAATTTGAACTAACATGGCAAAAAAACAGCCACGCCTGATGCTTGTAGCATAGTAGTGCTATTTGGCCACACCGATTATATTAACGTGGCAAGGGTTCTACCACCTCGGTTAGCCTGGTATAGCAGTAGAATATTGTTATGTCTACTATTTATGATATGGTAGTGTTGTTTGGCCATCTCAGATGGGATGACGTGGGTAAAAGGTTTATATTTGAAAATAAGATTTAGGAGGGTTTAGTTTTAAAAATAAAAAATTAAAAGGTTCAAAAAGTAAAAAAAAAAATCAGCCATAGGAGACAGGGATGGAATAAAGTTAGACTATTGGGCTGGATGGAGAGGATGAGTTGGGCCTTGTATTATTTTTGTGCTATCCCTACCTCAGTTTTTTCGGTAGAACAGTTTTTTGCTGGGAGACCAATAGGCCATAAAGGCCTTTCTTGGGGATTATCTCAATGTGAGCCTTCATCAAATATAAAAGATATCGATGGTATTAGCTATATAAAGGAGGGAGGAGAGATGGTATTGTACAGTTAAAAAATGTTGAATAAGAATATTTTGTCTATCCTTAAATTTGTGTCTGTATTTTATTTTTTTATTATACAATTTTTTTAACTACTCTATAGCAGAGGTTGTATAATAGAAGAAACCACGTGAAGACCGAACACCGAACGGCGTTACAATAAAAACTGAAGGGAAAACGGTAGACCGAAAAAACAGTCAGTTCAATGTGGTTCGGCTCGGTTCAGTGTCCGGTTTCTTGCTCACCCTTAGCTGCCACTGTGCAGCAGGAGATGTACAGTGCGGACTGCCACGAAAGTAGATGCAAATTTTATCGAGCAATCACTCTTCAAGATTATATACTACCTCCGTTTCTAAAAAGATTTATTTTTCTATATAAATTTGAACAGACAATTATCCAGACTCATATAAAAAATAAACTTCTTTTAAGACGAAGATATTATATTTTTTTAACACAGCAACAATTGCTCATATACACGCACGTGTACGTATCCTTATAAATACACACTTGTCCATAGACATGTTGTTGTTGATGAGTACATTGTTTATCATAAAAGAATAACTTTTATCTAAGTAAACATCCATCACAAAAAAATCTAGCCAGCTAAATTACGCCCAGTTTGCGGTCACGGTCTTTTAAGATTGTATACTAGATTAGTCGTGAAATGCAAGCCAGTATTCTCAGACGCTCCAGGCGGAGAGTGTACACACGTAGGATGTTTCAATACGGAGTAATCTACTCAGCAGAATGAATGATTTGGTGCGACACAGCTGAGTAGATTGTCGGGGCTGCAGTGTCTTAGATGCAGACATGCGGCCTCTGATATGGAAAAGATTGATATAGTAGAAATTATCTTCGTCTTTCTATTATGATGCATATGAGTATGAACTTTGTACTTTTTCGACGATGATCAACTTACCCTGAACTTTCCACTTTCCTGCTTTGTCTCTGTTCTTAGTGGATTTTCCATTCTCAGCTTGCTCTGCTGTCCAACTGGGTTGCAGAAATTCCGTATCATGTCTATTAATTTACGCGTAGAATGAACTTTAACCGAAGGCACACGGACTATACGTTCATGGAAAATTAAGAAAAGGATCAATTAGCTGGCATCACCAGGAGTTCAAGACCGGAGAGACGGGAAATCCGATGATTATTCTACACATCTCTCACCTGCTATACCATAAACCAGCGGCTAATTAACACCCAGTTAGGGAGCGAATTCAGCGTGTGGCGCTCATCACGCGGAGCGTAAAGGCGTTGTGACTCGCTTACGTGCAGCGCCGCTCGCGGCCGTCGATGCGGTTGCGTGGCGCCGGCGCGCGTCGCGTTCTGGAAGGCGTGAGCTGTGGCATACTGGCAATCGCCGCCTTCCGGGGGTAACCCCATTTCGTGGTAAGCCTGTGCTGAGTCGGATCACACACGAAAGGGAAAAACCGCACACGACTTGCGACTTGACCCGGAGACCAGGGTACTACCCTGAATCCGTTAATAAGGTCACCTTTGACAAGTGGCACACGATCAACTTAGACACGGTTCTTTTTATATTATAGCTACTAATTTATCACGGGCACACTTTTTAAATCACTAAGAACAAGATCAATAAGAAAGTCCACTGTTGGCTACAATAGATGGTCATATTATCTATAGTAATCATTGGAGCTAATAAGTATAATAGATAAATTTTTCTTTACTGTAACATAAATATTTTATTGTTTTTAGGCCACATCTCTCTCCTCTCTTTTTCTCTTCCTCTTTCTTCCTCCCCTTTCTTTCTAGTGGGATCTGGCGAGCGGCGGCCTAGCGGGCGCGAGCGAGGGCGGCGGGCGCGGTCGGGGCACGCGGGCAAGGGCGCGCGGCCGGCGAGCGAGGGCGGGACGGTGCCTAGTAGGAGCGGGCCCATCTCGTCTCGGTGCGCGTGTGGAGCCCGGCTATAAATTAGTCGTCGGCTCCTCTTCACTCTCTTCCTCTTTCTTCTTCAGGTCATAAAAAATTCTACGCGTAGTTTTTTAGCCAACTATGGTAGCTGCTCTAAATAGTATGATTTTTTAAAAAAACTTTACATATAAAGGTTTTATAATAAATTCAAATAAATCTATTTATCAACTTTATAATAATTAATACTTAATTAATCATACGCTAATTGAGTATCTTCTCGAAGAAAAGATAATCGGCTAATCAGCCGAAACTGGAGACAAACGATGCCTTAATTACTAGAACCTGGGCCATGAGTGGCAGACACACGGAATACCTGCCGCACCTGAGTGCTTGTTGGTTTTGTGGTGTCCAGATCCAGGACACGCGTGTTCGTGTTGTTCGTGGAGGGGCACGAGTCGAGGCGACTTGTACCGTTGCACGGGCCAAAGAAAACGAACAAATACGCTTACTTCGGCCGTTTGACATGGTGATGGGGATGGTCAGGCACAGAGTTGCCAACTGAACGATCCCGGCGGTGCATGGAACCACTGTACTGTGTCTTCGATGGGGACCGTTTCCAACGCATTACACATTGAACGATCGCTAGCGTAGCCTTAACTAAGTTGTCCCTATTTTTCTAACTATGAAAGGTAGTCAGGATTTGCATATCTCATGAAGCATTCAAAATGACAGTGACATTGAAATTGAAGTAGCGTTTCCTGAGTCCTTTAGGCTTAGTTTGACGGTGAAGAAAGAAAATGAAGAAGATTACGTAAAACGAGATGAACCATTAATATATAATTAATTAAGTGTTAGCTATTGTAAACTTAAAAAATAGATTTATTTGATTTTTTAAAACAACTTCTATATAGAAAAGGGTATGTTTAGCAAGGCTTTAGCTTCTAGCTCCTAACTTTACTCCAGTCAAAATTGCTCCTATAAAATCTGAAGGTGATCTAAAAAGTGTTTGGCTAGCTTAATCAGCTCTAAAAATCCTAAAGGATAGGAGGAGAAAGGATAGACCATACTATCCTTAAGTTTTCTTACTCTTTACTTGATGTATGATTAATAATTATTGATTATAAGTTCAAGTCGATGTTTGACATATACATACCCAGAACAGCTCAACAGCACATGGTCACTGTACCAAGGTTCTTACAAGGAGAATGCAAAAATAATCCAGCAACAAACACACTATTGTCGGGACATGATGCCATCATCGGCGATGTGAGGTATAAATTAAATTGAAAAATCACATGGGAATGGGAATGGATCATGAGTTAGGTTTGTATAGCAACATTCGCAGCACCTCGCTGTCCCACATTCTTCATAACACCGTTGGTCGCTCTGGGTTTTGTGGTTACTCCAGTCTTCGGAGAGCTCTTTGGAGAACATTGGATCCTGCTGTTAACTTCTTTGGAGTTCCCAATACTGTGACGATGTAACCGGCAATATACCGCACTTGCATACCAATGCTTCAGACAAAATTACACACTTATTATTATGCTGGAAAACTTAAATAGTGCATTTACATTAGCTATTTTAAGTAATGTAAGAGCCCAGGACATCTCCCATACTCTTGTTCATTCATGGTGTTCCCAGTTTAATAATGTAGATAACAGTATGAACAAGCCTATAATTGAGTAAGTTTTTACAGATACACAATCCGTTCAATTAAATGGGGAAAAAAATCTGAATAGTGATGGTTCATTCAATGTAGATAATCAGTTTTTTACAGTTGATAGTTGGGACAGTAAGAAGGTGTGGCAACAATAGTTAGCAAACTGGATAATGACCCTGCTAATGCAAAAGTTAAATTAATCAAGAGATCTTCAAACCTGTCTATGCCAACTGCCATCCTTTCCCCAAAATATAATCTCAATCAATAGGACAAAATATTCATTTATTTCCACAGGTTAATCGCAACCAATCGGGCAAAATATGATGCATATTAGTTAATGTTAATTTGAGTACCGATAAGCTGCATATGCACTAGACAATTCAACCCAAAAGAAGCAGAACGCAACTGTTTTTTTATTGCATCAGCTAGGATCCAAACATATATATGTATTATGCACCAACCAGTTAAAAAAATTAAGCTGACAACATTAACTAAAGACTTGAACGGGTAGTTTATGAACATCGATGTAAATCCTTAGTATTGGTGTGTGGTTCTAATTAGTTAACTAAACTAACCATCACATTCACATGTAAAACAATCACATTTACAAAGTTCAGTAAGTTTGTAGTAGCCTCAAGGGTGATAATTTTAGATCTGCATTTTTTTTCATTTGTTCGTTGCAAAATCGCAACCAATCAACCAAAATAAAGCTTCATTCCCACAGAAATTAGGAACAAGTGAAGGGAAGAGGTAGGGAAAATTTTAGGGTTTATCAAAAAAATTACCTTCTCATGACCCTAGCCGCCCACCACCGCCTTGCGCAGCCCCCTGCGCCGCCGCCGTGCGCCCCTGCCCCCTGCGCCGCCACCGTGCGCCGCCACACTGGGAAGAGGGACCAGAGGGGGAAGAGATGGGAAAGGCACGGAGGTGCGCTGCCGCCTGGGAAGAGGGACCGGCGCGCCGCCACCGTCGCCCATGCTCTCCCCGTTCGCGAGGGCAGCCGGGCGTCCCTACTGTTCACGAGATCTGTTCTGAAGAAAATTTTTTATTTTTATATTTATTTATTAAAAGATTTGCAAAAGTAGATTTTTGTTTGAAAAAATTGCAAAAATAGACTCCCACCGCCCTCTGGGAGGGCGATTTTTAAAAATCACCCTTTCAGAGGGCGATTTGATGACGTGGCTGACGGCCCCCGGCCGACGGCTGTCAGCCCGTCAGCCATTTTGCGGGCGGCCCCCGGCCTCCTAAAAACCGCCCTCTCAGAGGGCGGCAAGGTGGCCGCTTGCAAAATACGCGGGCGCGGGCATGGGCGAGGGGCGCGGACGCGAGGCCGGCCTCCCTCCCCGCGCGCCCGCAGGCCGGTTCCCCTCGCCCGCCTTCGGCCGCGCCCCGCGTCCGCGCCCCTCGCCCGTGCCCTCGCCCGTGCCCGCGCCCCTCGCCCTCGCCCGTGCCCTCGGCTGCGCCCCTCGCCCGTGCCCGCGCCCGCGCATTTTGCAGGCGGCCACCTTGCCGCCCTCTGAGAGGGCGGTTTTTGGGAGGCCGGGAGGCCGCCCGCAAAATGGCTGTCGGGCTGACGGCCGTCGGCCGGGGGACGTCAGCCACATCATCAAATCACCCTCTGGAAAAAATCGCCCTCCCAGAGGGCGGTGGGAGTCTATTTTTATAATTTTTTCAAACAAAAATCTACTTTTGTAAATCTTTTAATAAATAAATATAAAAATAAAAAAAAATTCCTGTTCTAAATGCGTCCAAGGAGGGGGGGGGGAGGCAGGGAAGGGAAGTGCAGTAGCATTTGTGGGTAATTTCACTATAAATCTATGAGTATTTTTATAAAACAGTTGGAGTTAAAGTTGTGGAGCCACCAGGATGCCGCTTCGCTACGCCTGTATAAATTTTTGGATAGATCTTGCCAGCTCCACTTTCTTTTTTTGTGAATCTAAACCATTTGGTAGAGCTCTAACTAAATCTAAGATGAATCTAGGAGCTTGAGCTCTACCAAACGCCTCTAAAATTTTTGTAAAAAACACACCATTTAGCAGTTCAGTAAGTGTGCCTATAAAAAACGAGAAGATTTTTCTTTCTAACCTGTAGTATGGAACAGTATCTTAGAAGACAGGTGTGTGTAGCGAGAACATGAAATCAGCTGTTCTGCTGTGTGCATAATAAGTGTCGTTTGTACTGAACAAGCCGTATGTGCTAGTCCTAGGACTCGAACAAGGAAGTCTGAGCGAGTTAACTAGGATGAAAACGGTTTGTAAATTTTTTACCATACTGGGTATCATTTATGTGTTGTACCGACCGTTTTATTTTGATTGGAACACGAATGGTATATGTTTTTTCTGACCGTTTGGGTGGTATATCGTTTTCATACGGAATTTCGAAAGAAATTAATTACCATATAATACTGATAACTCATAAAAAATATAAAAAACTTAACTTTAACCTTTATATGTTGTTATTGTTGACACTATAATATCCTTATAAAGTATTCAAATTAGTTACTTATTACTTTGAAATATTCATTGATACATGTCTATCAAATTAATTTATACTCTCTCTAAGTTCTATTTTGGACAACAACACGGTCTCCAAAGCATATCTTTGACTATGATTTTCTATTATAATATATACAATAAATAAATAAACATTTGATTTTATTAAAACACTTTTTAAGACAAATCTATATGTGTTGTTCAAGTGTCTTCAAATTAAATATTTTAAAAATTATTGATAGTCAAAGTTTTAAAAGTTTAATCTTAACCTTGTCCAAAACGTCAAGAATCATGGAACCGGAGGGAGTAATATAAATATGACTATGATTTGCTTGTCCTTATGATATATTGTTTTTATGCTCTATTCTGATAATTCTATTTGCAATTTTTTTCGATGTTTCAGTAGTACCAATATGGTTATTGTTTCCAACTCTACTGTCCCGATTTTGTTTTCAAGAAAAAAAATATGGTAACAAAAATGGTTTAAGTATTTTTTTAACCATTTTCATCCTGAAGTTAAACAACCTCCAACTTCGGTCCAATTAAAAACATGTGGGATGCATAATTCACCAATGAAATTATTCACACGGCTTCTACCATCGACTCTAATGTCCGAGTATTGAGTGGATTATTGCTACGGATTATCGATTTGATTATAAGAATAAATTAAATATTTTAAGAAATAAACTTAACAAATAGTTTGAAACAAGTGGTATAAATAATATAGTAGAAAAAAGTTTTTTTTAAGAAAACGTATTTTTTTAAGCATGAAATAAATAATTCAATGAACAAGCTGAAAAGAACAGAACCTAACGTACAACATATGTACTAACTTTCTCTGGTCATGAAAACATGTTATTTGAATGTGTACCAAATCGATCTTTTAATACTTTGAGCATTAACATAAGCAAATCATCTACGTAGATAGCCCACACAATCAATTTAGAATAGCCCATACAATCAATTTAGAACAGGTATAATAAGTCTACATCAACAAGCTATAGTGATTTTCACGTCAAATTTATGTCTAGCTGGAAAGGTGGAAGAGGGAGAGAATCATGAGAGAGAAAAGCCGATGACTGTTTTACCGCCGGGCTACAGCCAGCTGCACACTCCTTTCTAAGCTGTGGGCCCATATTTTTTCTCATGCATGCATCAAGTTGTGTGTGGAAAATGTGTAGAGGAAAACATACAGCCTATTGTTATATTTACTAGCTCTTAACATTAGCTACATTAGAATGACATGGCCACTTTTCGAGCCAACAGCTAACGGTACTTTACTAGGCTTGCTCTTATATCCCGATTGTAACAGCATCAATGATGAAGACCGTACGAAACCGTAGTCGGTACTCGGTAGTCATCCGTTTCCCCTGATCTCAACCACAAGCAGTATTTAGCAGGAAACGAACCTTCGCTGGGCTGGAGACTCCCAAATTTCTGGCGCGCTTTCAGATTTTTCAACTGCAGTGGCTGCAACGTCGTTTTCGGCGCACCAGTCCGTTTTACTTTTACCGGTCGATTGCCCGGTCAAATTAGGCCGAGACGAAGAAAACCAAAATCACGCGCCACCCCACGACGTGCCGGCGGTTTGGCGTCCGGCTCCTAACCGCAGCGTCGACTCGCGCACCGCCGCCACCACCACACCACACGAACCACACGGTCATCTGAGCGGCTGAAATCTCGCTCGCTCGGTCGCAGCGGACAAAACCCGCGGGCCGCGCGTGCATGCGCCCCGTGCCGCCCGAGAGGCAGGAGAGACAGGATGGCTTCTCCTGCGCGCGAGAGGCGGCGTGGTGCGAGCGCTGCAGCCGCGTGGGGCGCGGTCCAAGGGAGGTTGAACCGGTTGTGTGCTAGGACGGCTGCACCTGCACGGGTCACGCGCGCGCGCGCGAGCGGGGGGCGCCTGGCCCGCACGCGTCTTGCTTACTCGGAACGGCTTTTAAATACACGTCGCGCTCGACGACGACGTCGACACCGATCCATCGAAGGCCTTCGCCACAAAGCAAACCGTGCCATCTCCTCGCCTCGGGTCTAACCTTAAATTATTCCCTGCCATTTTCACACTTTCACACCGCACCACACGGGAGGTACATAAGACCGAGCCGAAGTCGCAGGAGTGCGTGGAGAAGCAGTTGGTTCGTTTTTGTGTGTGGAGAGAGGTGTGAGGGAGAGGCCGGCCGGCGGGCGGGGCGGCCATGGGGAGGACGCTGGACGTGCTGCTGGGGCGGACGACGAAGCAGACGGCGCGGCTCAAGTCGATGCTGGGGTTGGCGGTGACGCGGCTCGGCGTGCTGCGTGGGCACAGGCAGGTGCGGTGCGCGCAGGCGCGCGGCGACGTGGAGCAGCTGCTCCGGCTCGGCCACCCCGACCGCGCGCTGCTCCGCGCCGAGCAGGTCATCCGCGAGCAGAACACGCTCGACGTCTTCCTCATGCTCGAGGCCTACTGCAACCTCATCACCGAGCGGGCCGCGCTCGTGGACACGCACAGGTCAGGGATCATGCCAAAAATCAAACGTACGCTAGCCATGTCTGTGATGTCATCGCGTCTGTTGGCTATGCTTGCGTCGTGTTGATCACCGGTGTTTTTTTTTTCCTTCGAGCAGGGAGTGTCCCGAGGAGCTGCGTGAGGCGGCGGCGGGGCTGATTTACGCGGCGGCGAGGTGCGGGGACGTGCCGGAGCTGCAGGAAGTGAAGCGCCTCATGGCGGCCAAGTTCGGCAGGGAGTTCGTCTCCACGGCGGCCGAGCTCCGCAGCGGCTGCGGGATCAATGCCAAGGTGAGGAGCACGAGACTGATCAGAATTCGCCACACTTTTGTCTGATCCGATCTGAGTAACTGACGCCTGAACGAAATGGTTGTTGCAGATCGTGCAGAAGCTGTCGACCAAGCAGCCGAGCCTGGAGAGCAGGCAGATGGTGCTCCAGGAGATCGCGGCGGAGAAAGGGATCGCCGGCGTCGTGCACGTCGTCCACGAGCCTTCTTCCTACGAGGACTCAGGCTTCAGCCATAGGAGGAAGAGGCACGACGACGAGAGGCACAGGGTGCATCAACCCCAAGTCGACCTGGAGGAGGAAGGCTCTTCGAGGTACAGAAACGTTGAAGCGGCGGCGCAGGCCGCGTTCGAGTCGGCTGCCACTGCAGCGGCCGCCGCGAAGGCCGCCATGGAGCTCTCGCGAGGCGAGTCCAGGGGCCCCGACGACGACAGGAGGAGGCCGGGAGGTGTGCAGGTCGACAGGGCCGACGAAGTGATGCTCTCCGGCGGCCAAGTTTTGGGTGATGGCAAGAAATCCGGTAGGATTGGACGTGTCAGCCTTGCTCGCAACTACAGTTCAGAGATCGAGGTTTTGCCTGAGAACGAAGCAGGCCGGCGTGAGAACACTGCAGAGAGCGAGTTGAAACAGCCGGGTCTGACCAGGAGCAGGCCAGTATCAGTAAGAACAAAGAGGGGAAGTTAGCTGCAACCAGATGGCAACAACAGAGATGAGAGATGGTTTCTTGAATTCGTAATATTAGCAGTTGCTGTTATATTTTTGCAGATTCATCGTTCGTTAGATCCTAGGCCTGTAGGCCATTGCATGTATGTAATGTAAATGGGGCAAAAGAGGAATAAAAACTTGATTCAGATTTTATTCATCAATTAGTAAGAGGGAGCAAAAGTCAGCATTGTAAATATATTGATGATAAGTTTCATCATTGCTTGTAGATATATTAGAGGATGAATGATGAATTTTCTATTACAACAACTGGGACCAAAATATTCCTCTAATCTCGTTACCTCTGGGGAAATAAACTAATGCATCGATACAACTAACTTATATGCATTAACCAGAAACTTTAAGAGCAGATATGACCGGTCTGGACTCTGCACTCTTCGTAGTGAACTACCTTAAGAAATGAGTAAATACATGAACTGTATAGCTGGTAAAACATCTGTAACCTCCATTTGATTAGAGAAACTCCCATGCTACACCATTAGCGGGATACTTTTCTTCTTTTACTGAGACTCGTCAGCATGTCACTGTAAGACTGCAAGTTTACACCGACATCTTCATCATACTCGAGACCAAGCTCTTCCTGCACAGATACACATTATGCATTAGCATGATGACGGCGCTGGATGATAGCAATAGAAAGGGTAACTAACGTTTCAGAAATGAAAAATCTGGCAACTAAAAATAATCTTTCCTGTGTTGGATCAAGAGAAGCATCTAGTGCATAATAATAAGTGCAGACACAAGGTAACAATAGTAAAAAAAAAAAGCACCAAAAACCTTAAATTCCTTCTGGTCTTTAGGGCTATTCTCAGTAATATTGTCCCATAGCTCCATGAACATCCTCTTTCGCTTTCTCCACTGGTTAACTTTCTCAGTGAAGTTCTCTTCAATAATCTTCTTGTCCTCAGGTTTCACCAAGATAACACCACTCCTCAATTTATTTAGTTTTTCTTCCATTTCCTGGACCTGCAAAAATACAAGGTAGCCATTAAAATCATAAACGATAAAAAGAAACACATATATACATAAAAGGAACACACTATTATGCACGCACTTCTCTTTGCAATTTAGTCTCCTTTGACTTGATCTCTGCCAAAGTCAAGTTTGACTGCAGACCTCGTACCTCTGCAATAGGACTTGTATTAGACATTACTAAGCTCTGATAATTGCGTTTTGCAATAAAACATACCCCTTAATAAGATCATGGTACAGAATGGAACCTACCAGATTCTACCTCACTAATTGCTTTCTTTTGAATTGCAAGTTCTTCCTGTAGCTTGATATTTGCTTTCTTCATCTCCTCAAGTTCTTCCCCATTTGGGATGTTGAATTGATCTTGCCGAGCAAGATATATTTTCTGTTTGCCATACTCCTTGAAGGAAATCTGTCCACTGTCAGCCAATGCATCCAATGCCTTTTGCACTGCAGTCTTCTTGAGATTAAACTTTTGCAACGCGTCAGCTACATTCTGAGAATTCAGTGGCCTATTTTGCTGCAGAGTCAAGGCAACAATCAATTCAATAGTATACAGAACTTAGAAACCAACTGGAGTTATGGTATCAAGTATCAATTATAGAAAAAAGAGTTTAAATCCTCTAAATTGACCGCATTGTACTTGAATTCACATTTTTCATAAAATCCAAGTGTGATGCACAACTTATTTAGGCACATAAGTATAATTGAGTTAATTTTGAACAAATCAAGGTAAGAGCGGTATACGAAAGGAACCAAGTACAGTTTCTCTTTATCCCATTACTGCTCAAAAGGAGAAAGAGCTTATTGCCACCCTGATCAGGCAATGGATGACATATTAAGCAAGCATACCACTTGTGATATACAGGGTTAATACTTTATAAAGCATGTAATACCCTGTGACAGGAACAGCCTACATGAGGACTGAAGACTAAAAACTCACCTAAAAAAGCTCTCCTGATAAAACTTCCATTTACAAGCACTTCTAAGTGCCTTCTTTCTATAACTGACCTCACACAAAAGTTCCCACACAGAACAAAAAGGGATGCTTCTGAGTAGAGATGAAACAGTTGAAAACCTTGGATCTTTTTGGATTAACAAAAAATGAAATAAACAAAGGCAGCCTGCCAGCCTTTTTCTATAGCTGAAACAATTAAACATTACTCCCTCCATCCCAAAACATAAGGCGCCCACAATTTTAGGAAATCAATATTTGCAAACTTTGAGTAATAATTAAACTAACAATATATATGTTTAATGCCATGCATGTGACATCATTAGATTTGGATTTGAAAATACTTTCACATGGTGTGAATTTTGTGGTTGTTGATAATATATTATGAAAGATATTAATGGTCAAAGTTTTACATTGAAGACCGTGAAAAAACTTATACATCTTATATTCTAGGACGGGGGGAGTGCTGTTCAATCTTAGCAATGAGCTCGTAATCAGAGGATCAAGGGTGAACAACGAACCCCAAGCTAGATTGCTACTACCCTACACTTCTGAGCTGAGCACATAGCAGAAAGTAGATGCTTGTAAGTTCAAGAATGAAGATGATCACAACTTTGTTCATTTAGAATTCCATTTGCTCTATAATAAGCAACAAACTGTTGAAATGAACATAGTGGCACAAGCTGGTCAACAGAGCTAGTATGGATAACAGCCAACACAACTCAGTTCAAACAGGAAACAGCCACGCAGAGCACAAACCAGTATTTCTTAGTTTACTACAAGTCTACAACCATGCACCGCACTGCAGCGCAGTGCACCAAATAAAACGTGAAGCAAGTCCACATTTGTATAGCATCTTGTCCCCAGAACCGAGAAATCCTTAATCAGTGGGAGCAATAGAGCGATACGTAAACGAGAGCACAAATTAGCCGGTGATTGTGCAGGGGTTTGGCGGACGGGGCCGTTACCTCATTGACGAAACCGAGGACGATTCCTGCAAAGAAAACAAGAGAGGTAACAGAGACGTAAGGATCATCAGATGCACCGATCGGAAATTGAGCAAGGGATGGGCAGAATCGAGGGGAATCGCTAGGGTGGCAGCAAATTCTGGGAGCTAGCTCTCGAACCCACTTCACTTCAGTTAGAATGGGGAGTCAGATTGGATGGGTGGGGCACGTACCTTCGACGCTATCAGATTTGGGAGGCATCGCCGCCTCGCTGCCCCGTCGCTGAGCCGCCGCCGACGAAGGGCAAGGTTTGGGGGAGAGATGGAAAGGGTAGAAGTGTTTTGGGGCTTTGCGACTCCTACTATTGTTGATGCGAGTCACTGCACGGTGGGGCCCACTCAGTACTAGTCACTGCACGGTGGGGCCACTGAGGTCGGTGACCTGGGGTTTTCCCGCCAAGGACGCTGGTGCGCGCGGCGCGGGTTCCAGAAGAAGCTACATTTGATAAAAGCCCATCTAAGATTCAGAGCCCATGCGCCATGGAATTGGAGAGGGGGAACATGCGATTGGACCATGGTAGAGGGCCAAATAGTAAGAAATTTATGAATTTTTTTGATTTTTAGATTTATTTATTAAAAGATTTGCAAAAATAGATTTTCGTTTCAAAAAATTGCAAAAATAGACTCCCGCCGCCCTCTGGGAGGGCGATTTTTAAAAATCGCCCTCCCAGGGGGCGATTTTATAACGTGGCTGACGGCCGTTGGCCCCCCCGCCGACGGCCGTCAGCCATTTTGCAGGCGGCCCCCCGGTCTCCCAAAAACCGCCCACTCAGAGGGCGGCAAGGGGGCCGCCTGCAAAATGTGCCCAAAAACCGCCCATTCAGAGGGCGGCAAGGGGGCCGCCTGCAAAATGTGCCCAAAAACCGCCCACTGAAAGGGCGGTTTTTGGCTCCCGGGGGGCCGCCTGCAAAGTCGCCCATTTGCAGGGTGGTTTTTTGCAGGCGGCCCCCTTGCCGCCCTATGGGAGGGCGGTTTTATCCCCCGGTTATAAAACCCCCCTCCCAGACTCAAAAAAGTCATAAAATTCACTCAAATTAGAAAAAAAACAGGAGAGAGCTGAGAGGGCGAAAGCAGCGAAGCTCTGCCCGTTTGCTGATTTGCCAGCAGGTAAAATCCATTGTTCCTTTGCAATTTCTATTTGTATGTAAGAATTAATGTAGTAATGTACTAGTTACGTGTATAGTACTATATAGATCTGTAGTTTTTAGTTAATCTGTTAGATGACTTATTTTTTGTACAGATGTACTTGTAAAATCTGGAATACACGTTTTAGATGTTAGGAGGATGTTGGTACCTAGTTTAACTATATTTTTCATCAACAGATATGTCAAATAAGGTGATATTTCAGTTATTTCACGGGCAAGGGAATGTGAGATATGGTCCAGACGGTGTAGATCTGTCGGAGTTTAGTTCAAACGGCTAAGGGTATTGATAGGCCAGCTGAGAGAAGTTTTGGATCAGTATACAACTGGCTGATGCGAGGGTTTCGACTGGACCCTCAGCTCAGCGGAATAACCTTATATGTAGTAGTCAGTCGTGTAGTTGAAGGTTTTTTTGGGAACTGATGCCAGTGGATTGCACTGCCACTTGGAGATGGTATGTGGAGAATGCATTTCAACGTGGCTGGCCACTGGGCATACTTGTGTCCATATATGAGAAAGATAACAACGCTGGTGCAATGCCCGTACAAGATGATGAGGGTCCAAGTACGGCGGGAGGTGATAGTGAAACAATAGAAGAAAATGAAGGAGGGAATGAAGGAGGGAATGAAGAAGATAGACAGGCAACAGGTGTGCAGATGAGGAGAACATATTGACACGATCGTCCAAGAAAATGGCTAGAGAAGATTCTGAAAATGAGCATGCAGAGTATGATGACTCGTCTGATGAGGACAACGTGATGCCTGCAGAATGGAGCAACGAGGACTTCTCTGCGCTTACTATCTCCGAGCGGCATCATGTGCCGTGGGGTACAAGCAGAATGAGGTCATTCAGGGGCTAAGTACGCATATGTAGAAGATTTAAAGGAAGCAGTCAAACAATGGTCGGTGTCACTTCAGAGGGAGTTCTCGGTCGTGAAGTCAAACAAATCAGTGTATGAAGTGAAGTGCATGAAGGATGGGTGTCCATGGCGGGTGCACGCATTCAAGGGTATATGGAAAGATTATTGGCAAGTTTCAATCGTGACGGAGCATTCATGTTACTTGACAGGTGTTGAAAAATATCATAGAAACATGACCTCTGCATTTGTTGCAACAGAGATGTACTCTCATATTGTCAACAAACCTGGGGTATGAACCAAGGTCGATTGTTAGGCATATTGAAGAGAAATTTAAATATACAATTAGCTATGATAAGGCTTGGAGGGCAAAACAGAAGGTTGTAGAGATGAGGTTTGGCACATTTGAAGCATCTTATGATAATTTGCCTCGTCTCTTAGGCTGTATTCTTCAGAGGAATCCGGAGACGTGCTATGACCTGAAAGCCTTTCCATCAATTGACCATGGTAATAAAAGCGTGTTGCAACGTGTATTCTTTGCACTAGGTGCTTGCATTCAGGCATTTATCCATTGTCGTCCTATCCTCTGCATCGATGGGACATTCTGACTGGAAAATATAGAGGACAGCTATTAACAGCAATTGGAGTTGATGGAAACAACCAAGTTCTACCGGTGGCTTTCGCTTTTGTTGAGAGTGAGAACACTGATAGCTGGTATTGGTTCCTAGAAAGGGTTAAGACAGCAGTTGTACGGATGAGACCAGATGTATGCCTCATACATGACCGTAACTCTGGCTTGCTGCGTGCAATTGAGGAACTGAGAGATGGAAGTGTTGAGAAGGGATACCCACCAAGGTGGTCTGATGTTCAAAGCAGATGGTGCATGCTCATATGGGTGCTAATTTCTACAGACAGTTTAGAAATAAGCACCTTATGGATCTTTTCAAGAGGCTTTGCGCCCAGAATCAAGAGAAGAAGTTCAATGAGCTTTGGAGGAGGTTGGATGAGCTGACTCTAAACAAACAGATGAGCAGTCCAGGAGGCCGACCATTGGAGGGGATGAGGCTCCACAAGCTCTTGAACCTCTATCAAGTGATGGACCTCGTATGAGAAGAAGACATGCATCCTCAGTTAGAAAATTTTCAGAGTGGATTGAGAATGAGCCAAAGGAGAAATGGCATTGTTGTATGACAAGGATGGTTCTCGATTTGGCATAATGACCACAAATTTGGCAGAGGTCTATAACTGGGTGATGCGTGGTGTTCGAGGGCTCCCACTTGTTGGAATAGTTGAATTTATCTTGCATGGCACATGCAAGTACTTTAGAGATCGGTTCAGAGCAGCTGGCCCCTCAATGACGGATAATAATCTTTTCTTTGGAACGCTGCTCACTAAGTACCTGCAAGATAAAAGTAATAAGGCCCGAAGACATCGTGCTCTACCTCAAGGCACACAAGAACACAGATTTGAATATTGTGTGTCGACAAGGGCATGCGCGGAAATCTACCGCAAAAGAGTTGTGCAGGAGTGTGTGCTCAAAGAAGACGGGACCTGCAAGTGCTCGTGCCGAAAACCTACTCTGCTCCACAAGCCATGTTCCATGTGATTGCCGCGAGCGGTGAGTGTGGAATCGAAGCACGTTATTTTGTCTCACCTTATTTCAGAAAAGAAGCAATCTATAATACCTGGAGTGGAGAGATATACGGTTTCGGTATAGCGGGGACATTTACTACGGAGAATCCTCAGCTATCTACATTCCTGACCCAACAAAATTGAGGACTAAAAAAGGTCGCCGCAAGACAAGACGCATCCGTAATGACATGGATGAGTCAGAAGCCGGTGGAAGACTTAAACGTTGCTCAAAGTGTGACCAAACAGGTCATACCTATAAGAAATGTCCAAAGGATGCAGCCGGTCCAAGTGCGGCAGAAGCTGGACCGTCGGGTTCAGCCGCTGATGGTAGTCGTCCTACAGGTGAAGGCACAACTTCAAGACGACCCCGTCTTAGACGTTCTCGAACAATTGTGGTGCTGGGTGTAGTGTAAGTCTATACTTGATCTTTGTTGTAGAATGATATGTATCGTACTGTTGTTTTTTATTGTCATGTAACAATGCTATAACATTAAAACTAATTTACGCTAACTCTCTATTTGTATGCAGGTATGGCGTACCCTACACCAGAGCTGCTCGACCGGGGTCTCGACAGTCCCACCGGTCTTACCTGTCAGCCGTCGAGGGTGCCCAGCTAGGCACCTTCCGTCCACGGCCTTCACGTCAGCTCCTGCGGATAGATCCCCGGTTCCGTCAGAGGTAAGAGCTGTACGAATATTCATTCACATCATTTGTGCATATCTATGTTTTCCCCGATATATTGAATACAGTTCTATATTTGGCAGGTTGTGTGAGGCTGGACTTCTTCCGCTGTGCAGGCTAGTTGAGCCCGCACCGGACGAGAGAGACCCCGCCAGGCGATGGGAAGCTGACGGTCACTTCTGGCAGCGCTGGTGGATCGCTGGAGACCGGAGACCCACACGTTCCACCTACCGTGTGGCGAGATGACTCCCACACTGCAGGACGTGTCCTACCTGCTGGGACTTCCCCTCGCAGGGGACGCAGTCGGTCCGGTTGACGGGGGGCACGGTTGGGCGCAGGACATATCTGCTCGGTTCGAGGCCGTGCAGCGTCTACCTGGGCTTGGTAGGCCGAGGTCGCTACCGCCTTACACCACGGCTGGCCCCTCGCAGGCGTGGGTGCTACAGTTCACCGTAAGTCACAGATTCATTTGCTTCACAATCATCCGACCTATAAAGGAGCAGTGATGCTGACTATGATCTTCCTTTACAGCCTGACAAGCTAGACGACGACGCCGACGAATACTCGGTGCAGCGGAGCATGGAGGCCTACCTGTTGTGGTTGTTCGGGTGGGTGATGTTCACCAACAGTCACGGCACGCGATGACAAGGGACTGATCCACTACGCTCGTGCGATCGCCGACAGCGAGGACGGCTACGTACCGCAGTGGAGCTGGGGATCTGCTGTGCTAGCGGCGACATACCGTGCTCTTTGTGACGCGTGCACGAAGACCGATCCAGGTGCGATTCTCGCCGGTTGCCTTCTCCTTCTGCAGCTATGGGCAGCAGAGCGTTTTTCGCGATAGGCCGTCCTCTCATTCAGCTCTCTGCCTACGAGGGCGGCCCTGGAGGCTTGTACGGGCAGTGGCCCGAGGACCGCCCGACTATGGGGACGGTATGGTGTCGCCGTGGGGTACGTAATGTGAAATTCTATGTTTACCACTTATGCACAAACACTGACGTGTAATCTTTTCTTATTTTGCAGCGTCGTTACGCCCACAACCAGGTTAGGCGGGCCTACTCCGAGTTCGTTATGGAGTTGGGACCGCCTGCTGCCCAGCGACGTCGTCTGGGAGCCCTACAGTCCACAGGCCATCGCGGCCCGTGCACCGCTCGGACTCAGTACTCTTTGCATGTGCGACCAGGCGTACTGGTTGACGAAAATGCCGTTGGTGTTCGACATCTTTGTCGAGCCCACTGTCCACAGCGCGTGATGCGACAGTTCGGCCTACGTCAGGTCTTCCTATGCCCATAGAGGTCGTTGTGCCGCGCGATGTGCACCGGTAAGTACAACTGCGATCTTTGTTTAGTACTACCACTCTTTAATGTACTCTAATGCACTCTCTGCAAATAGGTATAATGTAGGGGACAGGCAGCCGGTGCTCAGTGGTATCCCGACTGCAGCCGTATGTGGAGGACTGGTTGTTGGCGACGGAGGATGTCGTCGACGAGTTCCGTGCACACACTGAGGAGCATTACCTAGCATACCTCAGGTGGTACCAACCTCGGACCCGCATACGGTAACGTTCACCCCAGGTGATCCACAGCCACACGTCGCTGCTACGACGGACACGTATCCTACACACCGTGACCAGGACTACTTTCGCGCGGTAAGTCACTTTATCTTTGCGCTTTGTCATTCCCTTTCTAGGTAGCCACGGTTCTAACACATAATCAAGTCACATTTTGTAATAGGCCGACGCAGCGCGACAGATTCAGGGTGATGTCAACGCGGCGTTCGGACGGTTGGACACTGGGATCGTGCTGACTGCGGACGAGCAGAGGACGACCTTCGGGAGGATTCGTCAGGCGTTGCACACAGTGCTTCGTGCGCTCACTTGTCGCGCGGCTGACGCGGTACTCCCGTCTATATACCCCAGCAGCAGCATCACGGCCAGCAGAACAGGACGAGGAGCAGGAGTGCGCCACAGGGTTCCAGTCAGCCATCTGGCCCCTCCAGAGGTAAATTCTACTAACCTTCCGTTCATAATATGTTTTCTTGTATGACATGCACCGTTGTACATCAATATGCTTCCCTGCAGCCTTCGCTGCAGCCTTCGCTACACCGTACCTACATCCCTCTGGAGCTAGCACGTCGACGCATGGAGTGTACCACATACAACCACACGTGCAGCTGGGCATGACAAGTGCCTCCGGTGCCACCACAGAAGGTCCTTCAGGTTATATCAAAGTTTACTTTTCTCTTGCAAAATTTCGATTTGCAATAATCAATAATTTGGTGTACATTGTTCCACTCTACAGCGCCATCGATGTTTGCTGCGCTGGCTCCTCCACGCAGGGCGCACGCGGCAGCGGTTGGGCACGGGTCCTTTCGAGGGGGACGATTTAGAGGACGAGGACGAGGGCGAGGAGATCCATGAGATACTAGCTGCCTCGCAGCTCGAAGGAGCTCCACCACCACAGACACAGGACCCACCAGTTGCCACACCCGTGCAGACGACCCGCGCTGGCCGTGCTGTACCACCAGACAGGTTGACGTACTCCCAGGGACAGGTGCGAGCGCAGGGTAGGAAGTCGAAGAGGCCTAGAGGTTACGGTCCGGGCCCGTAGTACTTTGTGTCTGTAATAGTTTGTCTGTTGTATATAACGTTTTATTAATTCTACGTTTCCTGATGAAACCACTTTACTTCGTTTACGCTCATCGATCAAACGACGTATTCCTCACGATCTACGTTTCTGACGAATCTGATCAAAAATATGAATTTTCGAGTGTCAACTTCACGACGAAAGTACATTCCGAGCGGTGACAACTAAACACACATTAACTATCATACAAACCTATTGATATCCAACTAACGATGCAACTACTGTGTGAGGATGGCACGGCCAGGGAGCGGCGACAGTATGCGCCTAGGAAATAGTGACGACAGCCGGTAGTCACATAAAAATTGATTTCGAAAATTAATTTTTTTAAATCAATTTTTTATTTTTTTTTCGGAATATTGGTCCGGACTGTCCGGATGGACTATATTAAGGCTAAATACCGCCCTCTAGTTGGGCGGCAAGCCAAAAACCGCCCACCCAGAGGGCGGCAAGGGGGCCGCCTGTAAAATGGCCGGGCCATTTTACAGGCGGCCCCCTTGCCGCCCTCTGAGAGGACGGTTTTTGGGAGGCCGGGGGCCGCCTGCAAAATGGCTGACGGCCGTCGGCGGGGGGGCCAACGGCCGTCAGCCACGTCATAAAATCGCCCCCTGGGAGGGCGATTTTTAAAAATCGCCCTCCCAGAGGGCGGCGGGAGTCTATTTTTGCAATTTTTTGAAACGAAAATCTATTTTTGCAAATCTTTTAATAAATAAATCTAAAAATCAAAAAAATTCAGAAATTTATTACCTTTGTGTTTCATCTAGTACGATCCCTTAAGAGATCTTAAAACAGAAAAATCAAAGTGAACAATCTTATTATGCACGCTCATTGGCATAACAGAATATGTCAGTTTCCCATTCAAGAAAAAAAAATATTTCAGTTTCACACAAGTATTACGGTATTGCTGCTCCGGCGCCACACACAGAAATGCTAACCGGTTAGACAAGTTAGGACACCGTTTCAAACAGCTTATTGACTTAAACTTCTTCCTCATTTTTCATGAACACACACGCTTTTCGAATTGCTATATAATGTATTTTTTTAAAAAAATTTCTATACATAAGTTTTTAAAAAAAATTAAATAAATCTATTTTTTTAAGTTTATAATAATTAATACTTAATTAATCAACGTGCTAATGACATGCTTTGTTTCCCATGTGAGCTAGCTTAAGCAAGAAGACCTAATCTCACTTGCCAGTGATAAATGTATGCCTAAGTGCCTCTGACACAGTAATCCTCTTTTTTGGATCTAATACAAACATTTTTTCCAGGAGATCTTTGAAGCTGGATAACATTTTTGGATCATCCCCAGGGCAACTTGAAATTGCAGAACCAACACCCTTCGGTTTAATGTTCAAAAGCAATCTATTCACAACCTGCAAGAGACAAAGGTGAATTAACAGCTTTATATTTTAACAGAAAATAGTAAAAAGAGATCACTGTCAGTGTAGATAAGAGGTGTACCGTTTTCGTGATAGGATCCTTCACTCTAGCACGAAAGTTCAAGTTCTGGTCGAAGTGTTGCATTGTGAAGGCACCCTGTGTTATTAGGAACACACATTTTAGCACATCTATTTTTTGTCAGATGCATTTCATTAGTAAGAGCAGTTTAATATTCTAAAACAAATATGCAGACTACCATACATACTTTATCATCTCAGTATACATAGAAATCTAATTAAGTAATGGAAATCTCAGTATCTTTCTAATAAATTATTACCTTTCGAAGCATCTTCTTAGGGAAGGGGCCCTTCAATTCCATGTGAAGGCGAAGCATGTCATTGTTCGTTGAACCATCGAATAAGATTTTTCCTGTGTAAAGTTCAGATAAGCAGCACCCAGCTGACCACATATCCAGCGGATGATCATAAGACAACCCAAGAACTGCAGAACAACAAAAAAATCACTAATCTGTCTGCAACCATTAAGAAATCAAGCATTAAAAAGAGGGGATTTTTCGACTGCAAGAAAACAGTGTCAAAGGAAAGATGGTCAAATAAGGAACACTGAATAAATTAAACAACTCACTAATCTCAGGTGCCCGGTAGAAGCCTTTCCAGCAGACATAGCACTACCAAAGTCACACAGCTTCAGCAAATTGCCATCTTTATTTACCTACAAAATGACAAACATTAGAAAAGCTATGCTAAATAGTTCTTCTACCATATATACAGAAGGAAAGGATGTGTAAGTCATTTTTAGCCTTTTCCTTTCTCGGCTATCAAGTACATAAAACTAGTCATAATTTCCTGCAAGAGAACAATAAGAGTAGACTATGATACTCAGCAAGATGATATACCAGTATATTGTCCGGTTTAATGTCACAGTGGAGAACACCGCAGCTTCTCAGATGTTTCAACGCGATAAAAATCTGCTTTGAGTACGCCCTTACAGCAGTCAGTTTAAGACCAACACCATGACCAAATTTCTTTATAACCTCACGAAGATTCATATGAAGAGATTCAAGAACTAAACACAGATGATTCTGATGCATAAAACTGCAAATAATCTGCACACAATGTTGTTTATTTTTACGATCTGCATTTGCCAATTTTTCCAATATAGAAATTTCCCTCTTACCAGACCTGTACCTGTATAATGAACGCGATGATTTACAAGATCAAATGGCATTCTCTCCTATTAGATATATTGCCCAAATAGGGGGATGCTGGGTTAAGCTTTACTTTAAGGAAAAAAAGACTTACTTCTCAATATTATTGCATATAATTTTAATAGCTACTTATCCATGACCATCCTTCTGAGCTTTGATCCTTTGCATGGACAACAGTTGAGAAAACTCCCTTCCCACGGCATGCTGTAATTTCATAACGGCCTTGCAGCACTTCTCCAAGGTGATAAACTGTATAAAATTGCAAAAATAGTCAAATAATATAGAACACATCAGTAGATAACTAAATGGCAAGGCCACAAGATTGATAAGGAATATATAGATGACAGTGCTTACTGTAATACCCATCTTCATCTTCCCAGTTGTCATGAAGAGTGTTTTTCTTGATGAGCATACTGTTTTTATTGCCCTACAAAACACAACTCTCTATAGCTGAGCACAAAAGTCAAAGTAAATGGGATAACTTTGGCCAAATAGAAGAAGGAAAAGTTTAAAGAAATTTTTGCCCATTGGTTGAGGATTATTCAGAAGTACTAGTAGTAAGAATGTACCAGCTTTCGACCAATAGGTTGTTGTCGATCAATATCTTTGCCAACAATATCCAGCTTTCGACCAATAGGTTGTTGTCGATCAATATCGTTGCCAACAATATCCGGGTTTCCTCTCTGTGGAAATATCAAAGGTTCCAAGTAAAATTTCTAGATGATCTAGTGTTATGATTATCTCTAGAATTCTAAAGAAACAAGCAACTGAATGAGAAAGATCTTACCATCAAAATAGCCTCATGAAGACAGGAAGCACTTGTCGCCCTCTTATTATCTAAAATCCCTAAGGTGACCGAAATTTTTGGCAAAGTAGGAGACTTTCCCACATTGTAGAACTTTGCACCAACAAACACATTTGATAATTCATGGTTATTTGCAATCTCTTCCTTGGCTCTTAAGTTGTTAGATAACACATCTTTCAGTTTTGTAGCAGCAGAATCTCTGTTTATTGTTGTTATTTCTGTCATTCAAAAAATTTGGTTAACAAAACCTGAACATCTTTTAAACACAAAGTAAACTCCCACAGTTTCTTTATAAGGCATATAGTTTCTTCAATCTCGTAGTCATTTGAATCTCTCTCCCTCCCTCTCTCATGATTTATCTCCTTAATCATTAATGAAGATAAGCCTTATAAAAAGAAGAGAGAAGGATGGGGGCAGTAATTTACATCTAATAAATGACAGTTTACGAAAATATGTTACCTTTGCTGTCATTGCAATGCGCAGATTTTTCCTGTTGCTTCTGCAACTGGTGCTGCCTGTGCTTCTCCTCTGTTCCTTTTTTCGCTTCTTCCTTAATGTTTTCAGAATCATATTCTTTTGTCTTTACTAATTGATTCTCAACTTTCTCCTGGTAGTTCTCTTCGTCTTCCTCCCTGACGTAGTTTGACAATAACTTATTAAAAATAGAGCAAAGTTATCAAATATGATATATGAGTTAATCATATAAGAAACCTCACCTGTAAGGTTCTTTCTTCTCTTCTTCAGTTTTCCTTTTGCATTTGGCCTCTGTAGCATTCCCCCCAATATTTTGATCTGTCTTTGTACTGCCAGACATACCATAGTTTTGCATGCATATAATGATACTCCCTTCTTTCCCAATTACTACTCTAGACCTACAAGCACCTGTCCTTACCCTAAAGCCTCTCTATCTATACTATCACTGAGTTTCTCTCTCCACATCTACTGCAACTCTATATGTTTCTTTACAGCTGTTCCTAGCCGTATCATTTTTCCAATTTTTCCATTCTTCGTCATTCTTCCTTGTGCTACTACTCCATCTATCCCTCTCCCTACCTTCTCCATGCCCATGATGTGCACTCGCCTTTTGGTCAAATCTACCATAGCCACTTCGCCTCTCATGATAAGCAAGGTTATGCAAATCAGCTTTTTTTTCTACCAAGCTGGCACATTTTCTCTCATCCAGGTGTTTTTCTGTGCTATCACAGATGTCAGTGTGTCTACCAATGTGACAGCCACTATTTTCCCTTTTCTTATAGCACCCTCTTTCAGTCTCCCACCTCCTAGTTGAATACCTATCCAGCTCACCATGTCTATCTTCATTCCCATGTTCATCATCAACCCTCACACTGTTTCATGAGCCATTAGCTTGAAAGCCAATTTCTCTGCTAGCATGACAGGATCGTGAGCGATCCTTGGGATGAGCTTCATTATGGTTTCTTGAGCAAGCAGATCTTCTAGAATGATACTCCACAATAGCATCTTTAGAAGATATAGCATGATGCTTCTCATCTTGGCCAGTCTGCATCACATGAATATCCTTTCTTGGAACAGCATATATAAATCTTGACCTTACTTTCTTATCATTCACACAAGCATCATCATCCTTCCGTGCCTTCACTCCTTTTGGCTTCAGAGATGGTGACATTATTTCATTTGGTTCATTACTTTTACCATTTTCCCTGGCGCTTGAACAGATAATTTCATTTTCAGGTTCATGAGCAGCATGATCTGACTTTGCTGAATAATTATGCTCTTGAGATGGGTTTCTAGCTAGCTGAGAGGTATGTAACTCATTTACATGTATATTTAAGTCTGCATCGGAGTTAACATCATGTTCCTATATTAGAAATGAATTAAAATGTAAGTCACCATAGAAGACAAAATTGAAAAGCAAGACGTGACAAGAAAAACAGGAAGCAAGGGAGGAGATTTCCCTCCTTAATACAATGTTGAATGTTCATTGACTATGATACTACAAATTTGTTCATAAGGATTTCAAGCTTTATGTCAGGAAGCTTGGAAAGTATGCTTCTTTCAGGTAAACATGTGCTATAAGCAGCGGAGTGGTGTCTATAATAATTCAGACATGTCTAAAATTACAAGTTTGAGCTAACCAATGAATAGTAAAAGTTGCATAAATTTGGCAATAGAAGAACAGAATAGGCTGCAGTGAAATCATAACAAAGCTTAACATATTTTTCGAATTGCATGCTAACAGGAGATATAACCAATGTTTCCAATAGCATGCTAATAATATTGTCAATTACTAGATCCTATAGCTAACAAATACTATTAATATGGGAGGCCTGTTTTTTCTGCTTCAGAATGTCCGGGCACAAATGAACAAACCACACAGTACTTTGAATTCCTTGTTACAGAAGAGCGATTCCCTTATTCATGGTTCATACAGGGCGTGGATTAACATCATGGTAAGCTAGATTAGCTTATTGCTTACAAATTATGTTAGATTAAATTAACAAATGCTATTAACTCAGGACAAAAAAAAATAAACGCATGCCATATCCTCAGTTTTACTCATTAGTCATTACCCCACAAAGACAAGAGACATTTTACTAATAAAATTTATAAGTAAATATGACTTCGGTGATCAGTAACTCCTGTACGGTTGGACAGATAAAGATGCAGACATGTTCTTCAAAAAAGTTAAATTAAATTTGATTGTTTTAGTTCCTACTTCCTAGGGTGTTCTTGCCTGTGCCGTCAAGACAAATGGTAACAAATCACAAATGAATAAATGATCGAGCATGCCTTCATTGCCTTGTTAGCCGCTTCCTTTATGCAAATTCTACCTCCAAAATTACTCGTTCTATAACTCATATTCATACACGTAACAATAGCATACTCTACGCGCTTAGTGTATGATAAGTCCATAATAAAAACAGAACAAAATTCGCCCAAATTCACACGAAAATTAAGAACTCCGGAACAAGGATCAAAGGGTAACGAAAATAACCTATAACCAACGGCAACAAAATGCATGGGGGGCCTCGGAACAGACCGGAGCAGGTAGAACAGCGCCTGGCACTGATCCGGCCTCACCGGTATCAGCCTCCAGTCCCCTCCCCACACCCACGGCCGCGGTGGCCTTGTGGGTGCCATGGGCCCCGGGTACCTCATAACAAGCATATGGGCCACTCGGATAGAGGATGGGCCTAGCCTTGTAATTAGAGATATAGCTAGATTCGGCAGACTTCGCCTTGTATAGAAAGGAATATACAGTCCTAGTCGGGTGCGTTATATCTCTAAGGGGAGATCTCCTAGTCGTAATCTGATGGGGACTCCTACCTTGTAACCCGGTCCCCCAGTATATAAGGGGAGGCAGGGCGCCCCATGAGGGCAGACGAGCTCACATAAGCAGAGAAGAGCTCATAGAAGCACACGGCCATACAGTTCATCAGAACTACCACCGTATATCCTCAAAGGAATACATACAAACTGGACGTAGGGTATTACCTCACATCGAGGGCCTGAACCAGTATAAAATTTCCTTGTGTTCCTTTGCAATCCACCGAGTTTCCATCCGCCGAGTAGCCCCATATATTTATTGCCGGTGTAAAACATCGACAGTTGGCGCGCCAGGTAGGGGCTCCGGCGCGATCTACATCTACAAGCTCGATGGATCCAGCAACCGAAGTCGACGGCGGCAAACTCCCCCCCGGAGATACAATCGCATTCAGAAGCCTTGACTTCGTCGCCGACCAGATCGGCAATCTCACCCCGGCCGACACGGACCCGATCCAACCGGCCGAGGAACCAGCTGACTCCGCGCCAGTCGGCCCACACGACGCTGCGGCAATCTTCGACGACATGCTGCGGCGATCTCCAATACGCCCGAGTCCAGGGACAACTCTTCCTTTCAGTGTTCGACTCGGACTCGGTTCTGAGCCGGCCGAGATCGGGCCGAGAAGGGAAGAGATCGTCAACTTCCCGTTCGGACTCAGCGACGCCGCGGATATCTACAATCTACATCCGACGCGGCAAACCCGATCCCCTGGAGTTCGACTCGGATACGGCTCCGAGCCGCTCGAGATCGGATCTAGGGAGGTCGGAGTTGTAATCACCCTCATCAACTATTCCGACTACGACTCTCAGTCGGACTACGACTCCCAGTCGGATTCCGACTCCAAGTCGGATACCAGCTCGGCAAGCTTCACTCCGCCGCGAGAAATTTTCATGGCATCCAGAGGCTCTACTCCTATTCAGGAATCATGCCGACGACACGAGCCACAAGAGGAGGAGGCCTGCCGACTGCAAGAACAACAGGAGGAAGAAGCAAGACGTCTGCACGCCCGCAACGACGATCTACGCAAGGCTGAGCAAACCGCTCAGCAGCAAATGCTCCAAACCCGAGTCAGCGACCACGATGTCTTCGTTACTCCCCAACAGAACATCGTGGCCGCCGCAACCCTACTGGACACAGTCCAGCTTGGGCCTGATCATCAGGCCACCCCGACGATCGCAAGGATAAAAGCCATGCTTATCGCTGCTGCATGTCAGCAGCACCAACAGTCGGGAGATACCCTCATACCGACCAACCGGTCGGCATCCCCAATGGCAGTCTCGTCTACCTCAAAGCGACGCCGAGTGGCCGGCTCTAGTCGGCTGCACACGGAGTCACGCCAACGTCATTCGGCAACCCAAACAACAACCGGCAACGTCGAAGTGACCGTCGGGACAACCGGGATCTCCGAGGCCAACTATGGCGTGATCTTCGGCAGGACACCAATGCTCGGCGCCGCGAACGAGAAGAAGACGAGCAACGCCAACTGGAAGACGAGAACGAGCATTTCGGCCTCCACCACGAGCGGTTTCGCCGCCGTAGTCGGGGTCGGAGTCCTCATGAAGACGAAGGCATACCGCCTTCACCAGGAGCTACAACAGGTCGACTGGCCGTCGGGTTTCAAGCCTACAAGCATCGAAAAATACGACGGCAAGACCGATCCCGAGTCCTGGCTCACAGCATACACTCTGGCAATCCAAGCTGCTGGAGGAAATCACAAAGTCATGGCTAACTACCTCCCAGTCGCTCTAGCCGACTCAGCGAGGACATGGCTAACAGGACTTCCCAAGCAATCAATCGGCTCATGGGGAGAACTCCGGGAACGATTCATCACCAACTTCCAGGGAACATACGAGAGGCCATCTTCCGAGTACGACCTATATCAGTTGTGCCAAAGGAAGAACGAGTCTCTTCGTGACTTCATCAAGAGGTTTTCTGAGAGGAGGAACTCAATCCCGAAGATCAAGGACGAGGTCATCATCGCGCCTTTCGAAAAGGAGTCAAAGACACCTCGTTCATCGACAAATTTCACGCGGAAGCCTCCCAACTCTGTCAAGGCCCTATTCGACATGGCAAACAAGTACGCCGACTCGGCCCACGCTGTTGCCGAGGCCCTCGATGACAACAAGTCACCCTGACAGAAGAAGCGGGACGACACCGACGACGCGGTCCCAACTAAAGCTGGGAATCGCAAACGCAAGTCAGACGGCTCCATTGTGGCAGTCGGTCACGACCGCCTTCGACCTTCAACAACTGAGGATTATCAGAACAACAAGTGACATGCTCGGGGGCTCACAAGCTCAAACACGAGGATGGCATCCCACTCCCAAATACCGAACAGCTAAGTCGCTTTCTGATAAACATCTCCTCACTCGGCCTTGCTAGTGCCACAGCCGCTTACACCTATAGGTGTATAAGCTGCGCATTTACTTTTTTCCGTTTTTGCTCTTAAATGATTACAAAAGTACTCGAGTAGCATAAATCTCGATCCGTGAAACTCTGCTCCATGTAAGACGAACTCAAGTCACCCAAAACGCGTGCCTGGGAAAGAGCCATGAGCCAACTCCCGACGCTAGGGGCTATGACTAGTCGGGCAGAGTGCTTAAACGTAAGGGGTCACTACTCGAGGAAATTAATATCAAAAAGAGGAAGAACACGTATTTACATACATTGTAAAAATACATTTTATTCGGGTGATTATTTTCATCATCAGATGCTACTCATCCGATATTTTTATATTGCAGGCCCAGCTCCGGATATGTGTGACAGGAACTCAGGGCTTCGAGCCTATCTCCTACGCTCGGGGGCTGGACAAGTCTGCCGAAATACACTCGGGATGCTCCATGAGGGCTACTTACCGAGTACTTGCGCCAGTCGGGACGTCATCTTCCCCGACTACGCTCCATGGGAGCTAACAATCGGCCCCCGGCGCCAGTCGGGGCTGTATACCACTCGGCTAAGTAGGGTACGCCCCATGAGGGTCGCCAGCCGAATCCTACGCTAATGCTAGGTTCGGGTACCTTATTTGGTCACGGTTCTGTCAGGTTGGGTACGCCCCATGAGGGTCGCTAGCCGAACCCTATGCTAATGCAAGGTTCGGGTGCCTGGCTTGGCTATAATTCTGTTGGATAGGGTACGCCCCATGAGGGTCGCCAGCCGAACCCTCTGCTAATGCAAGGTTCGGGTACCTTGTTCGGCTTTACCCAAGTCAGAGAAGACTTACATCGTCAAAGTGCATCCGGAGTTCTCATGCACTGTGTCACACCTGAGGAGGGCAAGCAGATCCTGCATTATACCCACTCAGGCTTACGTGGCAACCAGTTTGCATCCAGAACGTAAGTCGGAAAGGCTTGCGAATAAGCATTTCTCTGGCTGATTGCGGTTATCGACACCAAAAAACTCATCCTGACATGCGATGGATGATACTTCTATAGAGCTATGCTGGGTAGGTTGGTTCAGGCCGGCTTACTTGGTAACAGCCACCAAGACATGAGTTCCTACAGTAGCATGCTCCATGTGGGCCGCCCGCAGGCTGAGTTGAAATTATAGCGCTGGTGCTACCCACAGGAACCGATGAGATAAACAGATATGCTTCATGAGAGCCTTATTGCTAAACATATATGTTTGGGTATCTGTCTTATCCACCAGGTCTCGAGGATACATCCTTACAAGGATCACAAGCTGGTCTTCATTAAAATTGGAGATGCAGGTATCTCTCTCGAGTACACCTAACCACGTAATGGATTTATTTTTCATACAGTGGTACTCGGCCTACATGCGTGGCCACCAGTTGCCATGAGCAGCATTATTCCCGCTGACATGACGCGGATGAGTCTAACTTTCGAGTAGTACACTACTCGGAGAGACTATAAAATTCTCATTCCCGCTGACATGACGCGGATGAGTCTAACTTTCGAGTAGTACACTACTCGGGAGAGACTATAAAATTCTCATTCCCGCTGACATGACGCGGATGAGTCTAACCTTCGAGTAGTGCACTACTCGGGAAAGACTATAAACATTCCTCCAGCTGATGAGCTGAAGAGTCTAACTTCCGAATGGGACGCCACTCGGGAAAGACTATAAATAATCATCCCGGCTGACATGATGCCGACGAGTCTGATTTTCGAGTAGTATACTACTCGGGAAAGACTATAAACACCCCCTTTCCAGCTGACATGACGCTGAAGAGTCCCATATACGAGTAGCATCCTACTCGGCAAGACTATAAACACACATTCCGACTGACATGAAGTCGAAGAGTCCTATATACGAGTAGTTCCCTACTCGGCAAGACTATAAATCATATTCCGGTTGACATGATACCGAAGAGTCTCATATACCAGTAGTAATCTACTCGGGAAAGACTACAAGGTTAAAGATCTTTGACTTTACGTTTAATTGTCTTCACAATTAAGCACAAAGTCGGGGGCTACACCTAATAGGTGCGCCTATTCGGCGCACACTATTCCAACATCTACATCGAGCCCTTCATAGCCTCGCTGCCAGCTGACATGAAGCAGGACTCGGGAGAAGCAGCACTCAGACAAAGAGTACTCGGGAGCAATGCACTCGGGAAGACTTCACCGTGGAGGATGAGCACTCGGCATCAGCTGTGACTCAACTATGAAGGTCTCGGGGGCTACTGTGGGTGCCATGGGCCCCGGGTACCTCATAACAAGCATATGGGCCACTCGGATAGAGGATGGGCCTAGCCTTGTAATTAGAGATATAGCTAGATTCGGCAGACTTCGCCTTGTATAGAAAGGAATATACAGTCCTAGTCGGGTGCGTTATATCTCTAAGGGGAGATCTCCTAGTCGTAATCTGATGGGGACTCCTACCTTGTAACCCGGTCCCCCAGTATATAAGGGGAGGCAGGGCGCCCCATGAGGGCAGACGAGCTCACATAAGCAGAGAAGAGCTCATAGAAGCACACGGCCATACAGTTCATCAGAACTACCACCGTATATCCTCAAAGGAATACATACAAACTGGACGTAGGGTATTACCTCACATCGAGGGCCTGAACCAGTATAAAATTTCCTTGTGTTCCTTTGCAATCCACCGAGTTTCCATCCGCCGAGTAGCCCCATATATTTATTGCCGGTGTAAAACATCGACAGGCCTGGTCTAGTAACTCACCGTCCTCCGCCTCCCTTTCCCCCGGATCCGCCGCAGCCGGCGAGACCGTGGCAACACCCGCCGCATCCTCCAGTATCTCCTCCAAATCACCCCTGCTCCTATGGCAGTGGCGATGGTGGTCACGCTTATGGCGCTTTGGGGAGGAGGCGTCCTCCGCGCCCGGCGAGCGGCGGTGCTTGAGGGGGGAGAGGTGCGAGCGGGAGGCATCCTCGCTGGCCATGGAGGCCGAAGGAACGAGCTAGGGCTAGGGTTTGGTACGGCGGAGGTGAGGGGGAGGGAGAGCCAGCGCGGCGAAGAGGCGTTGTCGGTTCGAAGAAGGAATCGAGCCCGGGAACGAATTCGCTTCGTCACCTCGTGATCACCGACATATATGAGGTGTTGCTTCGCGTAGGCCGTTGGACTTGGACACGGTCCTGCAAGTTTCTGGAAGATTAATCCTTCTTTGAAACGCAAAAAATCTAAATTATACTGAATTTTCTTACAAAAATAGTTCGATTCGAATACAAAATCGTTCAAAAATTTCGCGTTCAGAACAACTTCGTAGAAAGCAACGGAACCATTGAATAGCCCATGCCACAACGGCCCAACATTTTATCAAGCCCAACGATACTTTCAAAAAGAAGGCCGAACGCTTAATATGGCCCACCTGTCGGTGGCTATCGACACGAACGTTCTGGCTAGATCGCCGGATCTGACCACACCAAGACTGCCCGCTACGTGTCAACGCACGATTGGGCTCCTCACGTGGACCCTTTTTACGGTGCCTTGTGATGTGGAGCTCGTACACGGGCCAGAACACTCTGGCGAGTCCTACATTAATCTCCTTGCTTAAATGCAGAACCTATTTAAGCCCCAGCATAGATGGCCGCATTGATCACGATCATACTCCATACATATCTCACAAATCACAGATCGTGGAGACAAGTGTACATCGGTACATTAGCAGAGCAAGAGACATGGCGAGACATAAGCAGTCTGCTCTAGTCGTCGCAGTGTTCGTAGGACTGCTCGGGTACGCATCACGCATGTGAAGAATGCTTGGTTTAGTTTGGTTACAAATTTGCAGTGTGTTCAATTTTGATTGGTTTTCTCTTGCTAGTATTTCTGTAGGGTGCTTCTGCGGACATGCAGATGGCGCGAAGGGAGGGAAGAAGACGAAGGGGCCGGTGATCGGCATCGACCTCGGCACGACGTACTCGTGCGTGGGGGTGTACCGGAACGGGCACGTGGACATCGTTGCGAACGATCAAGGGAACCGGATCACGCCGTCGTGGGTGGCATTCACCGATGACGAGCGCCTCGTCGGCGAGGCCGCCAAGAACCAGGCGGCGCTCAATCCGGACCGCACCATCTTCGACATCAAGCGCCTCATCGGCCGGAGGTAAGGCCGAAGCAGATTCCACGCTACCTCTCTTCTTCCTCGATTTTCTCGATGCAATGGACAAACCGTGATTGTTCCGGTTGGTCACCGGCAGGTTCGACGACGAAGAGGTGCAGCGAGACGTGAAGTACCTGCCGTACAAGGTGGTGGACAAGGACGGGAAGCCGTACGTGGAGGTGCGCGTCAAGGGCGGCGAGAGGAAGGTGTTCAGCCCTGAGGAGATCAGCGCCATGATTCTTGGTAAGATGAAGGAGACGGCCGAGTCCTACCTCGGCCAGCGTGTCACCGACGCCGTCGTCACCGTGCCAGGTAATGCAAGCTTCTTGCCGCCGCCGTTCGAAAGGTTGACGACGACTTGGCGTGCGACTGACTGATGGATTCGGTGCTGTGCTGTCTGATTCGCAGCGTACTTCAACGACGCGCAGAGGCAGGCGACCAAGGACGCCGGCACGATCGCCGGGCTGAACGTGCCGCGGATCATCAACGAGCCGACGGCGGCGGCGATCGCTTACGGGCTGGACAAGAAGGGTGCGGAGATGATGAACGTGCTGGTGTACGACCTCGGCGGCGGCACGTTCGACGTGAGCGTGCTCAGCCTCGACCACGGCGTGTTCGAGGTGCTCGCCACCAGCGGCGACACGCACCTCGGCGGCGAGGACTTCGACCGCCGCGTCATGGACCATTTCATCCGCCTCGTCAAGCGGCGGCACGGCAGGGACATCGGCAACGACGGCCGCGCGCTCGGCAAGCTCCGCCGCGAGTGCGAGCGCGCCAAGCGCGCGCTCAGCAGCCAGCACCAGGTCCGCGTGGAGATCGAGGCGCTGTTCGACGGCGTCGACTTCTCGGAGACGCTGACGAGGGCCAAGTTCGAGGAGCTCAACATGGACCTGTTCAAGAAGACGCTGGGACCCGTCAGGAAGGCCATCGCCGACGCCAAGCTCAAGAGGTCCGACATCGACGAGATCGTCCTCGTCGGCGGCAGCACCAGGATCCCTAAGGTGCAGGAGCTCCTCAAGGGGATGTTCGACGGGAAGGAGCCCAGCAAGGGGATCAACCCCGACGAGGCCGTCGCTTATGGTGCCGCCGTACAGGGCAGCATCATCAGCGGCGAGGGCGGGGCCGAGACCAAAGGTAACGCGATGCGTTTGAGTTATCATCGAGTTCGGCTGATCACGCCATGAGTCCTCACATGTATATTGGTGTCTTGGCGACCAGACATCTTGCTCCTCGACGTGACGCCATTGACGCTCGGAATCGAGACGGCCGGCGGCGTCATGACCAAGCTGATCCCCCGGAACACGAGGATCCCGGTGAAGAAGTCGCAGGTCTTCACGACCTACGAGGATCACCAGACCACGGTCTCGATCAAGGCAAGCATACACATTTCAGCTCACGCATTGACCATTCGCGAATCGCGAGTTTGCATGATTTTTTCTTGAGACTGACAGCGTTCTGAAAATGTTTCAGGTTTTCGAGGGCGAGAGGAGCTTGACGAAGGACTGCCGCGAGCTTGGACGGTTCGACCTGTCCGGCATCGCGCCGGCGCCGCGCGGCGTGCCGCAGATCGAGGTGACGTTCGAGGTCGACGAGAACGGCATCCTGCACGTGACGGCGGCGGACAAGGCGGCGGGGCGGTCCAAGTCGATCACCATCACCAACGACAAGGGCCGGCTCAGCCAGGAGGAGATCGACCGGATGGTGCGCGAGGCCGAGGAGTTCGCGGAGGAGGACCGCCGGGTCCGGGAGCGCGTCGACGCGCGCAATCGGCTGGAGAACTACGTGTACCGCATGCGGAGCACCGTGAGGGACGGCATGGCCGGCAAGATCGGCGACGACGACAAGGAGACGATGGAGGCCGCCCTGACGGAGGCGCTGGAGTGGCTGGAGGACAACGACAGCGGCGCGCGGACGGCGGAGAAGGAGGACTACGAGGAGAAGCTGAAGGAGGTGGAGCACGTGTGCGGCCCGATCATCAAGCAGGTCTACGAGCGGAGCGGAGGCGGCGGCGACGCGTCGGCCGGCGCCGGAGACGAGGACGATGTGAACGAGCTCTAGAGTATTCCATATTTTCTATTGATTAAGCGTTTTATTTTTTAAATTTTATCAAACAACATGCTATTAGATAAAACTTTACAATTCAGGACAGAAGAAGCGGATTCTAAGTTATACTTTTAACTTGTTATAATTACACTTTTAACTTATTATAGTTTTTATTATTGATTTGTACTATTTAATTATAAATTTATACAACTCAGTTATAAATATATGCAACTATATATTTTAGCCTTTATATATAAAAAAATTATTTGATAAATTTATTTCTTTTAAACGTTTAACCAATAGACGTATTCTCCCCGCTACATGTATAGTTCACTTCCTCCGGCACTTCTGGAAGGACAGATGGTGTAAACGAGTCTCTTGATCCCTTATCGTTACTTCATTAGACACTAATCTTTTTTGTGTTTTAATTACCATTAATCCGGATTGCATCAATGGATGAATGGACAAGCTTTGAGCATCTATAAGCTGTTAATCAGCTAGAGAATCAACGAAATGGAAGCCTTTCACTACGATATATCTTGTGCTTCTTGGTCCTACACTTACACGGGTCACGCAAAGAATTAGCAAACTTGCTCGCACTAACACGCTTGCAACAACCTTGGATCCGTAATACTCGATCCGGCACACGAGACGACGACGAGGACGCACACCGACATTTTACACATCTCGCCAACGAACAATGGCATCAGCAACGAACAGTGCGCGCGGCCGCGTGGCCAACGCAACTCGCTCGCATCGCATGCATGCTCAAGTAGCTCAACCGCACCCGTCCTGGCGCGCCACCACGAGGACCCGGCGGCTCGGCGGCGCCACCGCGTGCCCGTCGTCGTCGGCCTCCGAGCCGAACACGTACCGCGCCCACTCCCTGGCCCGCGCGTCCACCTGCGCCTCGGCCTCCTCGCGAGCGCTCCCTCCCCCGGACGCGAGCACCGCCGCGACGAGCACCACGACGAGCAGGGGAGCCAGCAGGGACACCACCTGCGCCGCGCTCTCCGCAATCATCGTAGCACAGGCGCGCAGCCGCCCACCCACAGGAAGTCAGAAAGAGTGCGAGCTTGTGTGCGTTTCCCCGCCTCTCTCGGCCGGCGGCGGCGCCCCAACATATACAGGTTCGCCTCGCGTAGCTTTCTCGTGCGCAACCACCGCGCCATGGATCGCGTGAAGCAGCTAGCGCTTCAAAGGCGCGCGCTCCTCGCCGTCTTTCGGCTTCCCGGGTCATGAAAAGCTAAGCCAAGAACCCGGGAGAATTGCAGCGTTCTCATGCGTGCTGTCCCTCGTCAGCTTTACGGTTCCCTGCCTTCGTGGGAATTCCGATCCGGCTTGCCATGGCGGGGCAACTAGCTAGCTGATGCAATTCATTACTAGCCGGAAGTTGGTAGTAGCCGATACGCGCTAATACACGAGCAGCACGAAAGTACAAGGATTTAATACTGCATTTGAATTCCCAGCAGTTTAAACTGAAACCGAAATTGGTTTGTTGCTGTCGCCAAAATGTCACATTGGATTCTGCAGATGATTACAGCGAATGAGCAAGCATTTCGTACAGAATGACATATGACAGATTCTTTCGAAATACACATCGGTAGGAAATTACGGAGCATGCAGACTTGGTTGACTGAGCCCCTTACAGTTGAAGTAGGCAAAACATTCAGGCACAACAAGCGTGAACTTTTAAAATCACTGCTATCATCTATATTCTTGTTTTCTGATTTCCAACATAAGATCATCCAATGGGAAATTTAGTACACAACAATCGCCAGCTAGTTATCATAAAACTGCCATTCCAGCTGAGTGAATCTTGTCTGGTCGTGTTCATTTCTTGCTGACTCTTGCAGAACCCTATAGCTCCAATAGCCAGCCTTCATGTGCCATTGACAATCCCTTCCCATTGTCCTACTCAAGAGCCGGTGCCACCTCAGTTGGGTTACCTTCAAACACATCTGAGCCTGATGATTCTGACTCTTCTGGGAACTCCTGCGTTTGGACCGATTCCTTGTAAGCAGGAGTTTCTCTGAAGTCTGTCGCCCCTTCGTTATACGTTGCCACAGCGAACCCACAGGCAACCAGCTGCACAAGTATGCATTATGCAACGCGAGTTGTCAGATACAAAGTGCGAGCTAACATAAGATCAGTTGCTTGAGATTTAACATGAACAGAATTGATTTGATGGTAAGAGGATGGAATAGCATGCAAAGTTCTCTCTACAGATCAGGCGGAGACCCTCCTCAATAATGTTAGATTGATACCAATGAATAAACACCAGGGGCATGCCATCATCAATGTAACTCAATGAAGAAATGTTAGATCATGTCCTGCTTTCTTTACCGCCCATTAGACATTAAGGAAACATTTTTTGGTCCAAATATGGGAAATTATCAGTGTGCTTAAGTGCTAACAAACAATGACATAAAATCCTACTACCTCCGGTTTTTAATAAATGATGCCGTTGATTTTTGTTGTAACATTTGACCATTTGTCTTATTCAAAAATTGGTGTAAATATACAAAATATGAGTCATGCTTAAAATTCATTTAATAATAAACCAGATCACAACAAAATAAATCATACGTAATTAATTTTTCTTGAATAAGACAAATCATCAAATATCGTGTCAAAAGTCAACAGCATCATTTATTAAAAACCGGAGGGAGTATATGTTTTTTTAGATAAGGAAGGTGAATTACATCCCTGGCCTCTGCATCTAGGATGCACACATCCAAATCAGATCCTATTTGCGAAGCTAAATTTTACTTTTTACGACTGGAAATGAATCTGAATGAGCATGAAATTTGATAATTGGCACATCAAACTCACATAACCACTCTGCAATTTGAAGCCGCTAACGCCAGCCCCACCGTGAAGACTCCCCTTTTGAGCAATTGCATATTTTGAGTTTCAGAATAGAGGTGTTCAGTTAACAGCAAACTAAGTTTCTCTAGCTGAGTTAAACAAAGTTTCGCTAGCTACACAAGATAGATAAAAGATTTAATTTTGAGCACTTGAACACGGAGCAACGGCAATAACACTGCACTGATCTGCACAAAACGCATCAACGGCACTAGTAATTCACTAAACCGGCAAGCAATGGAGGGGGAGGAGGTGCTCACGCCGAAGAAGACGCCGAATGCCCACATGTACTGCACGAAGAAGCCGAGGGCCTCCCACTGAGGGCCCTCCCAGAAGTCGGGCTTCTCCGGGTCCGGCAGCTCGGGCATCGGCGTGGTCGACACCTCGAACCCCAGCGGCTCCCCTTCCCAGTCCACCCCCTCCCCGGCGGTGTCCTCGTCCATGTCGGGCGGCGCCGGTGCAGTGACGCTGCCGCCTCCCCGGCGCTTCTTGCCCCGCTCCTCGAGGCGCCGCTGCGTGCGGGACGACACGCCGCCTTTGCGCGCGAGCGCCACGTGCAGCGCGGCGCGGCTGCCCAGCGGGAGGAGCCAGGCGGCGGCGGAGGCAGCAGGGGCGCCGCCGCGGACGGCCGCGCCGAACGGCGTGGGCGAGGTGAGAAGAGACATCAGGCGCGGCGAGGTCACGTGGAGAGGCTGGGAGCTACGAGCTCCTCCTGGCTGTCGACGCTTCTCAGGATCTCTGAGCACCGGGAGGGTCGGAGGGAGATGAGATAAGATTTTGGGATTTGACAGAAAACCCCCTTCCGTCCTCTCATCGCTAGGATTTCATTTCATTGCTTGACACGTGTGCAACACGAATCTCAGAGCAGTCTTCTTGTACCTTAGGACAAACCCTCTCCATCTCCATTACTAATTCCCCAATCGCGAAGCGAGGTGCCCGTGCTCTCCAGCCGCCGCTGCCTCCTCCTCGTCACTCATCGGTAGGACTTCATTTCTTTGCTTGACACGTGTGCAACACGAATATCATAGCAATCTTTTTCTACCTGAGAACAAACCTTCCCCATCTCTATTCCTAATTCGTGGCCAAACTAGAAAACTTGGCGTGGCTTTACCATGTCCTTACGGTGATTGGTTTAGTGTTTTTTTTTAGAATGACCTTAAACCAGAAAATTAGATGTATACACAATTGCATGAGTGATGCATTTTGTTTTTAAAATACTCCGATATCTGGTGTTCATTAAAATGTTTTAAAATGATATTTAATAATGTTCACCTTTCAAACTAACAAAGTAAGTACACCGTCAACATGTGTTGATTATGCTTCCATTTAAAAAACTTATAACAAAAAGAAAATAAATATAACTATAGAAGTCAACATTGAGGCACAAAGATGAATTGCATTGCTTCATGAAAATACAAGATATCATGCATATTGGAGAACAAATTAACCCTCAGTCGACTTGTTAGCTGGTCACTCCAATCAAATGAACCGCTTCTTGCAAGCAGTATCACGTGAAAGTGAGACCAACCAGTAATTTGCATGCAGCAACAGGCCGTGGAGTAGTAGAACAGAAAGCTAAAATTGATGTCCAGTGCAGCTACGATGGCTTAGAAACCAAAAGGGATAATCATATTGTGAATAACATGTCTCGTGGATTCCCTATTATTAATATTTAATACGAAATAAATAAAGATCGACAATTTGGACATTGCCGTTAAGAATTAAGAATGCACTATGGGTTATCTAAGAAAAATATTACAGAAGCAATGAGGAGATCTTTTTCTCAAAATGTTATGCTCGACTTAAGAGACTTTTGGCATAACAAGCATTTCTGTGCAGGTAAAACAACCATTGCTATACATGCAAAGACGAGAAATTTCACCTTTCGAGAAGTCTGGCACTTAAAATCTGACTGATGGATGACAAATCTACGACATATTTATAAGATGATAATACCGAATGCAAAATGTGCTCTCTTGTCTAAAACTGAAATGCCCAAAATATATTGTGTAAAATGGATAGGAACACATGTGGTGAAATCGATAAAGCATCACTTTCTAAGAGAGCCTCAATCTCTCTAGCCAGAGTTCGTTGATAGTCAACCATGTTTTGCAGTTACAGATCACATATATATGCTTTCAATGTTTAAACAACCCAATTTAGAAAATAAATAATGGATGTCTTGGTTTTTTCTTTTATTCTAAATACTTGTGTTGGTTAGCTTTTTACCAAAAGCCATATCAATGAAATTAAATCATGTCTAAAAAATGTCCTGATTTCTTTACTCTTCAGCAAATGGCCTCTCTCTCTCTCTCTTTATATATATATATATAACATTTTCCAGCAAAAAAGGAAAATCACATGTTTCTATGGTCAAACTTTCTCCAACCTATTTTATCAATGTTAAATATATAGCTATCAAATAGATTCTGATTTGAAATAACAATAAAATTATGCTTATGTTCAAAAACTGCATGTATTCATACTCATACTAGCTGCTGCTTGGAGCTGGAATAATCAAGAATTTTCTCCATCACAGCAGAAAGATCGTGACATTTTCTTTATGCCATCTATTCAATCAGGTATATATGTTAGTGTTCATAAGATAAATTGTACATTACCTCATTTTCCAACCGTGTAAAATTCTGGTTTATGCTTTGTTAAGTTATTAGGACTCTATGGTTCTCTAAACATGTATCAGGCTCGAAATTTTTCAGCAAAAAGGGAAATCCAAGTAAGGTGTAAAGTGAGAATATCATGTTCAGAAATCACATGTTTCTATGGTTAAAGTATTCTCTAACTTATTTTCTCAATGTCAAATATCTAGCAATTAAATAGATTTTGGTTTCAAATAACAATAGAATTGTGCTTATGTTCAATAATCATATCTGTTCGTAATTTAATTATCCTCCAACCTATTTCATCACTGTCAACTATTTAGCTGTCAAATAAATTTTGGTGTCGGATAACAAAAAAATCGTGCTTATTATACATCTTGGATGTTGTTTCTTCTAGGTAAGGGCCATGCTTTAACAAATACCAGATCGAAGCAGTGAATTGCTACGTTCCACAAAGTATTTCATAATGTCTAATGAGGGGAGTATGATCTTTGTCATTAACCGGTTTGACACTGTTGTTTCAGTTTTGAGGAAAAAGGCAATGTTTTCTTACTGCTATGCCTGACTAAGGTTTGCATTGAACCGGTATCTTTCTGATGGCTTCGTCCGTCTAAATTATCCCAATGTACAGACTACAGTACCATCTGATACAAATATGCTTTCCTTCCTCCATGCACATGCAAAGGCGTGATCTGGTTGGACTATCTAACATGATGGTCTATATGCTTTCCCTCCTTGTTCTATATATAATTATATATCCATTAATTTGCTATAGTCTAATTGATCTTTTAACAACCGTCTTACAGAGGGAATCTCTTATCTAGCAATACTTTGACTTCTTAAATGTTGCAAACAACTATGTGCTACTAATGTGGCAAAGTGCTAAGTTCTACTGCTAACTATTAAATGTAATGTCCCTCCTCTGTTAACCAATATAGGACAACAGAAGAGGAACGATTTTACCTGTAATATCTGTACCAGTCACAGAAGACCAACTGGTATATACAGAATGTTGGTGGATCATTGCCAAACCTGCTTTATTTATTTCACATATTGCTTACATAGGTTGTAGTCCAAACAGAACCTGAGATATACAACGATACATTATAAAAGTAGGCAACGGAAAACACGGATAGACCTAATACCCACAAGCAAAAGCTTGGGACCTAGACCAAAAACCTAAAACTCATCGTACTTGGCTTGTTCCTGAAAATATCCACTGAAGGTGGGGTCGTTGTCTTCATAGACTTCTGAAGAAAATTAGGTAAGGTGAGTATATGAGGTACTCAGCAAGTCACGGAAATATGTCATATGCAAAGGGGTAGCAAAGAAGGCTAGGGTTATTTTTGCAAACGTGATTTTTAAAGATTTTAAGTTTTGAAAAATTTGTAAGTGTGCTCTTTAAATTGTCGGAAAGAAGCTCATGCTTCAATCCATTTTATGAGTTGCTTTGCAACAACTCACTACAATTAAGTTAATCAGGAAGAGACTTGCGTCTCAACCTATTCCACAAGTCAGAGACCTGTCACATTTTTCGGTTTGGAGTGTATTCTCCCTCAATACCTCCATTTAGGTGAATTCTCATTTTCAAAAATGTTACTTAATTTAAACAACTCAACTACGGTGTTAGATCAACACCCCGGGTCACACAGGCTCGTTTCGGGCCACACAGGCTATCCATCACTCAAATAGACCGATTCTGATAATGAATCCCAACCCGCAAAATAATTGTACAGATATTTGTAAAATAAAATCTACGCTAGAGGAATCACTTCACATCCATCCGTAACTATGGACACGGCTGTTCGAACAGTTTTTAAACCTTTGCAAAGGGTGCATGCTTTACCCACACGACGCGAGCTTACTCCCACACTGGCCAAGCGGGGAGGTTCGCGACAAGGCCTTTTCGAAGCCTTCTCAGGATAGTACATTGCCCTATAAATGGGTTTATTTAACCAAGTACTCGGAACTCATTTTCGATACTCAGGAACGGGGGTATATCGCCCTCATGGCACCCAGCCGTTCCCATATTTATTAGCAACCGAACAATCCTGAGAACACTAATAACTCGGCCAGGGGTGTCCCATTCCACCCATGTGGTCACACTGTGTCATGCTCAGTGCAATTCCCCAAAGAAACGATCCTTATATGCCACGTGAAGTCGAAGCCATACAGGCAGCGACAATCCATGACCAAGTTTTATAAAACAAGTTTAGTTTGCAAACGCTCAACCAAGGATGCCGAGATTTAAAACCATTTAAAATAAACCTTAGTTTTCCTATTGTCAAATTTTTAGTTTAAATAAAATAGAGTCATCGATACTCGTACTCAAGTACGAATATCAGGACGATGGGGGTTACAAAGGACAGGGCAACAATTTATTCAAGGAGGGTATTATGTAGCAATTAGGTTAGGCCTGACGGATTTGATTGCGAATCACGGCCGATAATAATCGTGTTACTATATTTCATAAATCAAAACAATTTTTAAACACTGGGTTCAATATGGTCAAGAGTGACTTGCCTTGCTCCTGGTCCTGCGGGTCCTCGATGAAATCCTCGATCTGCGGCTCCTCGATACCAGTTTCTACGCGTCGCAAAAAGAAACAAACAAAAACTCCCAAAATCAGGACCTATCATGTACAACTAATAGTACTAGTGTGTAGATCTTATTTTTAGAAAAATTTTGAGAGTTGAATGGGCTCAAACGGAGTTACAGTTTAAAAGTTATGATTTTTCAAAGTTAAAATCAATTTCTTGTGAATAAAAGAATTAAAGTTATTTAGGAAAAAAAGGAATAAAAGAAAAATAAAAGAAAAGGAACTCAGAGGCTGACTAGTGGGGTCCGGATGTCAGTGGGAGAGAGAGAGAGCTGAGGGATTTGGGGGCTGACAGGTGTGGTCGGTGGGGGCAGTGGGATAGGAGAGAAGACAGAGGATTACAGGTAGGGTCGGGCTATCAGTGAGATGGGAGAGAGAGTGGAGGCTGACAAGTGGGACCGAGGTGTCAGCGGAAGGAGAGAGGATGGGCGCTGACTTGTGGGCCCTGTGTGTCAATGAGGGGAGAGGAGGACAGATGAGCCGACAAGCGGGGCTGGGTTGTCAGCGGCTGGGAGGAGGAGGCCGTGGTGGCCAGGGGTGGCCCGCGTCGGCTGACGCGGCGCCCACGTGGCATTCCCACATCGGCTGACGCGGCGCCCACGTGGCAATGCCACGTCGGCTTGGTTCGACGAGCTACCCCGGCGCAGATCAACGGCTGGCGGTGACCAAAGTCAACCTCGCCGGTGGCAGCGAAACTAGGCAAGCGGCCAGTGGTGGCGGGAAGCAGAGAGGACAGGGAGTTTGGTGAATGGCTCGGATGATCAGCTAGGTGACGGAGGAAGGTGGACGACAACGTCTAGTACCGGCGGCGGCGGCGAAGGACAATAGGTCGCCGCCGGTGACCATTTGGGCGGCGGAGGGGGTTCGGGATTGAGTGATTCGGGTGTGGTGATGTGCGAGGAAGAAAAAGAAGGGAGGAATTTAGGCTCTACCTTTGACAATGGCGGGAATCAGAGTGGCGGCAATGGCGGACGATGGAGAGGGAATTGGGCGTTTTTAATTCAGGGGTTAATCGACGCCGGGGATGGGCAGAGGGGAGTCGCGGGACTAGGGGGAGTTCAATGGTGGCGGTGGATTAGGCAATGGTGCTCTAGAACAGTGGTGGGAGCTCGGTTCAGTACAACGGCAGAGGGGTTCTCGGTGACGAGCTAGCTCAGGTTCGTGTTCTGGTGATCGGAGGGGAGGGGGATGCTGCCCTATTTATAGAGGAGCTCGAGAGCTAGCGGACGACGGACAATAGTGGTGGCAACAGGGGGATTAGCTTGAGCTCTGCCGATGGGACGCAACAATGGCGCGGTGTGCTGTGGCTCATGTCATGCGCTACAAAGGAGAAAAATGGGGAAGGGAGGTGATGGAGAAGCAACGGGGCGAGACGCTTGCGCGTGCGGATTGACTTCCGGGGCTCGCCGAGGAGAAAAGCTGCAGCGGCCATGGCGTCTTTGACTTCGGGTGCTCGGGAAGGGGTGGTGGAGCGGATTTCTCGTCGGTGCTGCTGGTGGATGGGATGGCGGAGGTTGACGACGGTGTCCCGGGGCTTAAAAGAGGGTGAGACAAGGAGGTATGGGCGATGGGAGATTGAGAGAGATTGAGAGAAGAGAGAGAGCGAGCAAGCAGCGGGAGGAAGAAGACGATGATGTCACCGGGTTGACATGCGGGATCGGGCGGCAACGCACATCGCGGCCGTCCACGGGCTGCATCGACAGCCGAGAGAGAGAGTGGAGGCAAAGCGGCTGACATGCAAGGTCTGCGGGATTTTATAATCCTGCGTGCGGGCGGGCCAAGCAGGCCATGCTGGGAGAGGAGAGAGGGCGGGAGTGCTGGAGCGGGCCGAGGGAAAAAGAAAAGGGGGACAGCCCAAATGGCACAGTGCCATTTTTTATTTTCTTAGAGGCTGATTTGAGTTGTTTTTGAGGATTTGAAATTTTGGATTTTGATTTTAAATGGGATTTTAAATTTAGGGAAAATTGGGGGAATTTTGGAGGGGTTGTAGGGACTGATTTTTGAGGGAATTTTGAGATCACACATGACACAATAAATCCCAAATTCAATTAAGAGCCAAATTTTTGCAATTTGATTTTTATTTAAAATAGTTTTAAATAAAGGAAAAATGTGGGTATTACATTAAAACAGATCTTGGTTTTAAGTAACAATAAGTTCTTGCTTATTCTAATTCATGGAAGTATCACGATGTATAATGAAGAGATTAAGATAAAGGTCTAATTAATTATATAGCTTGACATATTACAGCAAAAAAGGGAATCTAATTGAAGTGTATAGTGAGAGTGCCATGTTCAGAAATCACATGTTTCCATGGTCAAGTTATCCTCCAACCTATTTTATTAATATTAAATATATACCTATTAACTAGATCATGGTTTTAAGTAACAATAAAATCATGCTTATTCTACGTATAGAAGGATTACCTGGCATACTCAACCAAAAAGCTCTTTGGATGCAGGAACGCTGAGGTGGGCGAGCACTGCTTTGCCGGAAGAGATGGGAAGCGCTGCATTTGACCTCATTTTCACGGAGCATGTATAGATGTCGGATGAGACGGCGGTGGAGATGGATGTGGGTGGATGTGACGGTGCATCTAAACGGCACTGCAAGCGGATGGCGTGGAGGTGGCGATGGCAGTGGAGATGAGCGGCGGTGGCAGTGGAAGTGAGGATCGACGTGTGGAGGTGGTGGTGTCAGAGATTAGTAGCTGTTGGTGGAGCTGGCGGTGGTGGAAGCGAATGGCAATGGCGGCGGTGATGGAAGCGGATGGCGATGACCGTGGGGATGAGTGGATGGCGCGGAGGTGGCGGATGGCGATGGAAGCTAGGATGAGAGCGATGACCGATTGTTGAACTCTGAGAGAGAGGACGAGAGATGGGAACGGCGATTTTCTCCGTCGAAGTCGGACACACCCTTTGTTGCATGGCCGGCGGCCTCCGTCTGAGCTCTCCTCAGTGGTGCAGCTAGGGAAGAGAGACGGATCCGGACTCCCTGAGGCCCGCCACTGTCGCCACTCCTCACTAGGGGTGAAAACGGGTCGGGTATTTCCCGCCCGCCCGCCCGACCATTTTAATATGGAACATTTTCGGGTCAACAATTCGGGTATCCGGTTGCTTACACGGATATCGGATTCGGATTCGAGTATTTTATGGCGGATACGAGATCGGGTTCGGGAGGACACTATCCGGTGGATACGGAGTATCCGGTGTATTATGCGGGTAATATCCGGTAAAGTATCCGCGTATAACCCGGATAGCAAAACCAACCCTAGGCTACACCGCTACAGTACAGGCAGAGACGCAGGAGGAGACAGCCTCGGATTGTTGACGCTCGTCGCACAGCCGCCAGGCCCGTCCGCCGCCGTCGCCCATCGCACTGCCCCGCCGTCACCCGACGCGAGGCGCCGCCGTCGCCAATCGCACCGCCCGCGAGGCCCCACCGTCGCCCGACGCGAGGCGCCGCTGTCGCCCATCGCACTGCCCCGCCGTTGCCCATCGCACCACCGTCGCCGTCGCCCGACGTGAGGCGCCGCCGTCGCCTGTCGCACCGCTGCTCACGGCTGCGGCCCACGGCGCCCCTCGCACGCTGCCGTCGCCCGACGCAAGGCGCCGACGCGAGCAGCCGCGGCCAGTCTGGCTCATCTACTGGCTCATCTCAAGTTACTGCGAGCAGACGCGAGCAGTAAGTTCCGTAGAATTTCTATTCTCAAGTTACTGGCTCATCAGGTTCTGCACTCTTATCTGGTTCTGGCTCATCTGGTTCGTAGAATATATAAAACTTGCATTCAAGATGCTGATTTATTGTAGGTTGCTAGCTACATTAGAGTATTAGACTTTAACTATTACCTAATGCGAGCCTTTTGATATGCGTTCTTGCAACTGCAAGCATGACCACTCATCTTTGTATGCTACCAAAACTATACCACTCTGGTTAATTTTGTCTTCATGAATAGATGTTACATTGTCACCGTCTCCCTTCGCCTGTTTTTCTGCTATGTCCTGCAACAGTTCCTAAAAAGAAATGTATAGTAAAACAGTTATAAATTAATCATAATTTGTGGACAAGCAGAGAGTTTCATTGATTAATAACAATCTGTATTATTTGATAGCTACAGGGAAAATTACTATCAATCATAATTTGATATGCTCATTTCACTTTTGATGTTTGGTTGTAGGATAAATATGGCTAGTGGTGATGCAAGCAATAGTGCTTGTGCTAGCACAGGTGCATCTCCGGCTGGTACCACGGCTGTTGGTACTGGTCACTCGGCGTCAGCGCCAAAAAGGTCGGCATCAAATACATTGGTATCAGTACCACATGAGGCAACCACAGTCACAGTCACTGGAGGTGGAGGTACAGAACCTGTTGTTATTCCTGATGAAGATGATGGGGCATTCACAGGAGAAGTTGAACCTGCAGTAAAGAGGCAGAAGAAGTGTACCTCGAAGGTTTGGGAATATTTTAGTAAGTACACTGACAATGCCAAGAATAAAGCTACTGGTGTGATAGAAAAGCAACTTAAAGCAAAATGCAAAAAATGTGGTAGAGTGTTTGGTGCAGAGACAGTAAATGGCACAAAGCACTTATGGAATCATTTGAACCGCATTCACTCATTGAAACAAGGTCAGCAAGAACTTGAGTTGAAGGGTGAAGTTCAGACTTTCAGGTATGATCCGGAAGTGTTCGCACCAAAAACCGCTGGGTGTGCCAAGAGGCTTATTGATGATCTGGTTTGATGCGATTGAATATACGAAGGCCTGGGAGATCTGCTTAGCTCCAGTGCAGGTCCTAAAGTCTTGAGGTTCGCGGGCGTGCCAGTCAATTTGACCTCGCAATTGACAAGGAGATGAAGAAATTAGATTACTGATCCAATCGGCCAGCAAGCCGATACGGATCCCTTCCAGCCGATCGCCGCTATGCTCGTGCCCGGGCCCTCGCCTGTACTCGCGCCCGGGTCTCGCTCGTAGTCGAATCCTTGCCCGTGTCCGAGTCTTTGCTCGTGCTCGCGTCCGACTGCCAGCAGCAACTGCACATCGGCTATCGGCCGATACGGGCTGATGTAGGCTTCTTGTAGCCGATGGCCGATGGCACCTATGTATCGGCTGGGAAACCGATAGCGCTATAAACAGATAAATAAACTCAGTATAACATGTGCATCGGCTAGGAGCCGATGATAAAATAGATAAGCAAGATAGTAAGCTAGCCGACTGCCGAGGAAACACATGTGCATCGGCTAGGAAACCGATGATAATATAGAGGACAAACAGAAAAGATAATACAGTCGGCTTTATAAAAAGATAACCTATCGGCTAAGCACTCCGATAGAACGTCGCATATATACCGATCGGCTCGGCAAGGGTAAATCTATTATTATCGATCTAGTAGTTCAAACCTAACTGATGCAGCACAGATCGATAATAGTAAAGGAACCTCACGAACCGATAGACCTAATGCAACTGTGATGAAATAACTTACCCGGCTATACATTCCGATAAGACGCTTGCACAAAGGATATCAGCCTAACAGGAATAATTTATCGCTAGCAGTTTAGTAGGTCGGACCCAACCGATGCAGCACAAACTGATGATAAACTACCCCCGATAAACTGATAAAAACTATGCACGCGTGATGTGATATACCTGACCAGCCTATGAGGTCGGACCGAACCGATGCAGCCGTAGACAGATCCGATACACCGTGGTAAGCCGACTACCATAGACCGACTAGAATATCGGACCTAACCGAGAAAGTCCTAGCCGATTGGTAGTCGGGGTAACGAGACTTACCCTCTCGCAGGAGTTCGGACCTAACCGATGCAGCCCCGCTCGAGAAGCAAGAACCCGTTGGTAAAGGGTGGCGATGCGCCGAAGTTGTATTGATCGATTGGATAGTTTACAAGGTACCCGGGCATACGTATATATACCCCGAGTTGGTACAGTCCTAATAGGACACGAAACAGAAGTTTCCTAATTATAAAAGGAAAAACTAACAAACCCCGATCAGATACGAGATCAGGTTTCCTAAAAATTATCAAAACTACCTAATTAGTAGATAAGGTAATTGACTGCCATGTCGTGGTCCTCACGATTCCTTCCTGAATCTGGCTTCTTCTGATTAGCTTCCAACGGCTGATATATCTTCTTCCCTTAACCAAATCCAATATGAACCGTGCCAAATTTTGGCGTTAACAGTATTCGATCTGTATTTATACCCGATATTACCCGTGCTTGTATTCGTATTCGACATTATCCGTATCCGACCCGATTCCGATTACAAAATATGGGTTAGGATATGGGAAGGACGAGATCCGACCGAACCCGACCCGTTTTCACCCCTCCTCACCGACAATGATGGATCCACCGATGTGCTAGCGCAGCCGCGGCAAGTGGAGGCTGGGAGGACGGGGAGCAAAGGAGACGGGGCGGAGAAGCAGAGAAGGCGCCGCTGTGGAGACGGAGTGGGTTTTTTGGTGGGCTAGCTCAATGCCGTCAGGACAGCTAGATCTGATGGCCGCGAGCTCGTGGCCACCGGATCTAGCGGTCCAATGGTGGCGGCTCGTTGCGCCGTGTGGCGGTGGCGGTCATAGTGGCGAGGAGGGAAGGGGACGAGGGGACGCGACAGGGCGGTGGAGGTAGATGACAAGGAGGAGGATAAGCAAGAGAGCGAGGAGGAGTGGAGGTGTTGGAGCGACGGCAGCAATGATGGAGGTGAGCCAGGTTGTGGCGAGGCGAGGGAGGAGGATGGATGGGTAGGGATTGCACACTCTTGCAAAAAATCCCCTCATCATCCGTGATATTACAACGAGGTCCACCGCACCGATCTCTCACCGTTTATCCACGATCCGTTGGCTTCGGGAGAGGGACGAACGTTGGATAGAGGCCACGTCATGTGGCACGCTTCTCCGGCCGGGGAACTCAGTCGATATTCGTGTTTAGAGATGTCCCAATCTCTAGACAAGGTGCCCATGCTCCCCAACCGCATCCTCCTCCTCCTCCTCCTTGCCTATATCCTCTCCCATCCCATCTCGCTTCCAAACTCTCGGCACGAGTTCCAATCTCCAACAAAATTCCCATGCTCCCTAGCAATCCAGTATCCACATACTCCTCACCACCTGGCTATGGTACAACGAACTCGTGCAGTTACATAGTGACCACCACCTAAAAATTGGGCCTTCGACTGAGAGAAGAGAGTTGGGGCTTTGAGAGGGGAAAATTTCGGACAAGCTCGCTACTGTTGAGTGTTGATGCGCGTGGACCTTCGGCCTAGAAGAAGTGAAGAAGGGCGATGGAGAGAGGAGAGAAGCGAGGGGAAACGTTTAGGCGTAGTTTCAATGTGATTAGAATCGAGTTTATTGCCGTACGGGAAATGTGACTAACCATTAGCACATGATTAATTAAGTATTAACTATTATGAACATAAAAAAAGATTTATTTGATTTTTAAACAAGCAACTATATAATTTTTTTAAAATACGCATCTTTTAGCAGTTTAGGAAGCGTGCTCATAAAAATCAATAAAGTAGCTCAAGCTATAAGCTGATAAGAACAATGCCTAAGCTAAGAATTAAGAAAAAGAAAACCGCTTTGAGATTTGTGCATGTCAAGCGAAAGACAAAGTCCTTTCGATGAGGGCCTGACTTCATACATACTCCTACTACCTCCATCCAAAAAAAAACTTTAATTTTGTCCATCTTGTACATACAGATATAAATATAAAAAAAATTAAAATATTCTTCACTTTAGCAAGCTGCAATGCAATTATTCCTCACTTTTGCAAATTCCAATGCATTTATCTCTCTTTTTATAAATTCTAATGTATTTATCTTTCTTTTTATAAACTCTAATACATTTACTGTCATAATGATGAAGTATTTGTGGGGACAATGAGATGGGAAAAATAAAGTTATTTTGCGACGGGGAGTAATTTTCTTCCCAAACACAAAATCGTGCGAATCCTAGACCGTCCGATCGCTTTAAGAGTCGTGCAAAACACCCCAGCCCAGCCCTAACCCTTCTTCTCTAACCCCTTCTTCCTCCCTCATATCGATCCAGCCCGCCGCCGCCCCCGCCTCGCCGGCGCCAAACGGCACCAACGGTTATCTATTTTCCTCCTTTGTTTTCTAGTACCGGAGGCCGCGGCGCGTGGGGGCGCCATGAGGGACCTCCAACTCTCGCTGAACCAGACGCAGAGGGTCCGCCTCGAAGCCGCGCTCCACGAGCTCCAGACCGTCGCCCCCACCAGCGCGTCCGCCGCCGCCGTCACCGTCGCGGACACCATACCCGTCAACGACGAGGACAACATTCTCAAGTGAACAAACACACTCCCCCCTGTCTCCCCCTCCCAATCTCGTATTCCCTTTCGTGTGCGGCGCAGTACTGCGGCTGGACTGATGGGGTTCTCGTTTCCTCTGTGCGCGCAGGGGGCATGGGACGTCGGATCAGAACGGGGAAGTGGTGGCGACGCTGTGCGGCGTAGTGGAGCGGGTCAACAAACTGGTCTACGTGCGGACGCTTAGGGCGAGGTACTCGCGCTCTCCCTTCCTCGGATTCACTGCCGTATCATAGAATCAATTTCCATCGATTTTATCCATTTTTTATGAACCTTGAAAAGCGGTTCATTTTTGTGCTCTTTCATTGGATAACTCTGTCAGAACAGTGGTATTTTTCCTTGGGGGTTTTCTTACTAGCTTCTTATATGGGGGCAGAGTTTATGTTATTGTACCGAGTTCAGCAAAAGATTTAGTGTTGGTGGATGTAGATGGACTGGTGGAGTATATATAGGATGGGGGATTATGGGTTCAATTTCGAAGCATTCAGGGTGAGGTCTTGTATTTTCACTTTGAAGTGTTAAGAAATTATGATATGTTGTGCTGCAGCTGGAATTGTTCTTAGCTTTTGATTTGCACCAAATCGAATTGTAGATTTTATATTTTTTTGGCTGCGGAAATGACCGGTGCAGATCATTACAACTTCTTTTGTGAATTCATTAAAAGTTTGCTATCGTGGAAGGGATATAGATGTATTTTGAATTACTTTATAAGTTCGTACTGAGTTCTGCTACCCAAATACAATGTCCCAGCTGCCTTTTTTTAATTACAATTTGGCTTCTGCTTTTGAATGTCTGGCCAATCTGAATGTAAGAATTTTGCTTTTGTTCGAGTGATTTCTGTGGGTGGAGAGGAAACGAGGGATGGGAGCTTCATCTGAATGAGCTTTTCAACGCTGAGTCCATTTTCTATCTGACTTTTTCAGGTATAAGCCAGAGGTTGGTGATATCATAGTTGGTCGTGTTATTGAGGTATTGACAATTATGCTTTATGCCGCCCTTTGGACATTCTTCTTACTGATTTGTCGTAGGAATGTGTTACCTGCCTAGTTGTAATAGACTGTGTTACTGATTTTGGTCCATGAATGGGATAAAAACTTGAGTTTGTTGGATATAGTTATATTTATTTAAAAGTTGCTGATATATGAATTGTTTAGACTTTAGACAGTCCTGATAGTATATGCATAGATTGGACTAAGATTTTTTTGGACAGATGTCCATCTGAATGACCAGTGTGTTTTGGTAAATCTGGTTTAGTATTATAGTCACATCTTCACACAATTAGCTATTATTATCTTTATTATCATGCCAGTTCAACATCCATGTACTACAAATACATTAAACAAAAGATAAATAACCTACTGTGTTGATTTTTGTTTCTCAAGATTGCACCAAAACGCTGGAGGTTGGAGATAAATTTTAGCCAAGATGCTGTTTTGATGCTTTCTTCTATGAATTTACCAGATGGAATTCAGGTGCGGTTTTCTCTTCTTCTTTTTTTCATCTTAGCCAAGTTTGTGCGATGTTAGATGGCTGAACACAGCTACATGTTTCTGTTATACCAGTCTGGAAGATAAATACTGCTGAGTACTACATCAATGGATATTTCATGTCTTCAACATTCGTTGAACTAGAAGCACCCTTTCTAGTCTTCTTAGATATCTTAAACACTGAATTCATTGAAAGCCATTCTGTTTCACTTGGAAGTTTAGCTTTTGCATTGTTGAAAGATGAAAGTTGATTATTCAATTTAAAATTTTGAATTCAAGTATTCTATTTCACCTGGAGATATAAAGCATAGAAGCACTGCTCAAGATCAGCATTGTACTTGAATAAAACACCAACTGAACCAATTTACATGTAAATGACCAGAGAAAATACAAGTTTGAAGAAATGTGGTGACATGTTATGTGCTAGTGCGTCAGGGTCCATGCTGTTTATCCACTAGTGTCACTCTAGGTGTAGGTGGGTGTCCATCGAATAGATGACATCATAGAGCACTATAGCCACACAGAAATTATTCATTTTACTGTTTTGAAAATTATAAACTATAGTGATATCCTTGGAATGTTGTTTGACAGCTTACATGTTTCGTCATGTTCAAGGAAACCAATTATGAGCACTGTTACTATATTACAAATTTCATTATGTATTTTCTCGTTTTTCTCCAGTATTCTAGTTAATGCATTTTCCCCATCCCCACTATTAGAGAAGGAGAACTGCTGTCGATGAACTTAATATGCGGAGTATTTTTGAAGAAAATGATGTTATCTGTGTAAGTATTGTACTTGCCCTTTCTCTCTGAAGGTAGAAGGACTAACTTATTTGGTGCTGGAGTGGATTTTGATTTTAATAGGGGAATTGACTATTTGCCACGCAATAGATGTGCACTTGAGTATCTGCCACTCCATAGAAGTTAATACGATAATATGCCTCTGAATAGACACACATGATCGATGATCTGCATTCTACCCCTTCTAGGTTGGCCTGGAGGGATAGCATGCAAACAAAATGGTGAAAGTGGCAAATCATCAAGTATGTGTGTGTATTGAGTAGCTGATTATCAGTTACTTTCTGTTGAGTGGTAAATCCTGCACACCTATTGAGTGCCAAATAGTCAACCTGCCCATTTAATGTACTCAATTCATCATCTATCAAAACCATTTTTTACCAAAGTTTTTATGCTAGTCACCTATGTATCTATATTTCGATTAGCACCCAACATGTATGAATAGCGCATTAATGCAACAGGTAGTTCAACTTGGCACATTTTTCTGAACATTATTTTTTTTTCTGTGAATGCATTAATTAGTTCTAAAGAAATTTCTTCTGCTCTTGTTTACCATCTTGCCATTGATGACAATTTGTAATTCTTAACTACGCAGCTATTGTTTTTTTTATAATTAGATGCTGCACTAAAACAGCTTATACTGTCCACCTCTATCCCTCTTCCATCCTAATAGCAAATCACCTGGCAACATTGCCTTTTCCCTGTTATGTGGAATCTTTGATTTTTGATGATTATGAGTCTTCGCACAAGCTTGCTATAGAAACTGTATTGTGTTTTTAAATTCACATTTTCCCCACATCTGCTGAATGTTCTACCAGCATCATTCAATTTACTCATAGGCATCTGAGTACGTCATTAACTACGTCTTGAATAGTTTCATGAGAACTCTTAAGGCATTTTGCCTGCAGTTACAAAAGGATGCCTCAATTAAGCATTTTGTATTTCATTTACCGTTTGTTTGTTTGTAAGGTCAAATTTCAATTTCCATACCTCTCTTTATCTACAATTCTACCCTAGGGACATCATATTTGAAATCGAATTTTTCATTTATATTTTCTACATTTTGTCATTGATACTAATTTTCATTTTTGAAGCACCGATTAAATGATATGCTGCTTCTTTGCATGGAATTAATTACCAGGCTGAAGTTCGTGGTTTCCAACATGATGGATCTCTGCACCTACAAGCACGGAGTCAAAAGTATGGAAAGGTAGATGCCAGATCAACCACTCTGTCAACTATTATTATTGTCCATTCCCTAATAATGAAGATTATGTTGTCTTAATTATGAATGTGTTCCATTTAAATGTCCAGAGTGTTGCTGTATGCGCTAAAGTTGTTTGATATTTATCTTCCAGAGCAATAATGCAAGGAGGTTTATAACTAGTTCAGGGATATGCAATAATGCAAAGGAGATTTATAACTAGTTCATGGACATGCAATAACGCAAAGGAGATTTATGTCTAGTTCAGGGATGTGTTTTAAGTCTGGACACCTACTTTTCCTTAAGTTGATAATGATGTTTGTAGTTTGGTAGTCCATATGTGACTGTGTGAGTTACACAGTTGCATTTTCAATTCAAAAGATGTTACATTTCTTCTTGGGAAGAAATACAACATTAGATTGTTACTGTTTCTCGTTTGATATCCTTATTTTGCAGCTTGAGAGGGGTCAACTGCTCATAGTACCTGCATACTTGGTAAAACGACGGAAGCAGCATTTCCACCACCTCGAACAATATGATGTTGACTTGATTCTTGGTTGCAATGGATTCATCTGGGTAGGTGAGCATGTTGTGGTCGGTGAAAACACTAATATGATGGAAGATAAGCCGAGTTTGAGTGCTGAAGTGGAGAATTTCACCCCACTAGAAACGAGGAAACATATTTGCCGGCTGGCCAATGCTGTGCGTGTGCTTTCAGCTCTGGGATTCACTTTGACCGTTGAACTGATAATTGAGACTGCTGAAGCAAGTGTATCATCAAATGTCGAGATAAACAACATGCTTGGGGCTGAATTTTATGTCCAGACAGCAGAGAGAGAGGCAAAACGTCGAGCTGATCTGTTGAGAAAGAGAAGTAGAGGAAGGTAAAATCAGCTGATCCTGGCTGTGCAGAGCAGCAATGTCGTCCGTACGAGATATGTAAAGGTGCCTAAACGTGTACAAGGAGAGAGTGCCTAAACGTGCCACCGTACTCTCAGATAGAGATCCATCTGTTTTTAGATCTACGGAGCATCCTCTGTGATGTTGTGCATGCATTTGATGATAGTGCGAGAAATGGCTAGATGCCGGGCTAGATGCTAGAGGAGCCCTGATCTATGTTAAATCACTGGTCTGTTGATGTGCGTTTGACGCCTTTTTTTTGGATTGTATTACTTCAAACTTCTTTTCTTGAAAACTTTAGTAAACTATATCCTGGTCCTGACCATGTCAAACAGATGTTTGGATTTTTCTTGTATCATTTACTGGTTAGATGACAGTCCGTTGCCAAGGTAACATCAAACAAAGGTTGAACTTGAAACAAGGTACTACTACATGACAATTTCTACGCAAGGATGGTAATGGGCCGCGATCCACATGTCCTTTCACAGTGCAACTAGGCCCTTAAAATTTTTTATCTCAGAAATCTATAAAAATTCAGCCTATCTCTTTTTGGGCCCATGCAAGAGACCATCTTGACAATGAGTTTAGCGTTGCTAGATGATATGGCCTTTGCCTTCTCGCCCAGTCTCCATGACAATCAGGCTTATTCTTTTTAAATTATTCATCGGATTATTAAAACAGATTATTTACTCCACCCTTCAAAAAATACATATTCTCAAAAAAACTTTTTTCCTACTATATTACTTATGCCACTTGTTTTAAGTTATTTGTTAAGTTTATTTACCAAAATATTTAATTTATCTTAGATAATCCATAGTAATAATCCTTAGCCTCCACACCTAGTTTCAAATAGGGTTGCATCAGCTTATTTCTATATACTTAGTTTAGTTTTAATGGTGTGAAGCAAATCCTAGTCTCCATTGACTATGCCCTTACACAGTGTTCGGCTCTGGCAGTTGTCAATGGCTGTCGGCTGCCGCCGTTTTGAACTGTGGCAACCACATCCGCTGCGGCGACCAGCGCATCCAATCAAGTCCCATAGCTTAGTTTAAGAGCAAATATAATAAGGTGACATAAGCAGGTTTTAGAAACCACGACATCACATCTATACTAAGTTGGAGGAAAGAGAAGAAAAGAGAGAATAGAAGTGGGTTGTAGATCTATAGCTAGCTATAGCATGAGTTTTAAGAAGCTTTGTGAGAGAATAAGGTAAGCCATGATGATCTAGTATGAATATTATCGACGTGCTGTAGTCGGCAGATCAAGATCTAGTGAACCTGGTGTCCGCTGACGGGGGTTCAGGGTTGTGAGCCTACGACCATGGGTTGTAGTCAGCACATCAAGATCCGGGGAACCTGATATCTGCTGATTGGGGTTAAGGGCTGCGACCACCTGGGCGAACGGTGAACACAGAGCAAGTACTCAGGTTTAGGCCTTTCGAAGGATAATAACCCTACTCTTGCTAGATCACTTATGAAAAACATAAAGTTACAGATGGTGGAGTGCCCGATGAGTTCCCAAGCACCCTCTAGACCAAGAAAATGGCTAAGCGTTGTTTGTTCTAGGTGGAATTGTCCCTTGAACACGAGGCCAAGTCCAGCTTATATACCCCTCCCCCCAGGTGACTAGACCGAGGGGATTGGTATTGACACAACTACTGTTACACCCATCATTGCCTTTCCTATTCTGTAAACTCTGTTTTTTGACCGTCTAACATTCGTTCTATGGTCTTCTCTCTCTGCCTCACTGCGCGCCTTGGCTACCGTGGTTTGGGTGGTCTGTCCTATTTGCTAGAATGGGGGTGTGCAGGGGAGAGAAAGGGATCCTGTTGGGTGAAGCATGAATCACCAAATCCTTTCATTTAATGCCCTTGACCGGCCATGAACATGCTCATTAAGTGTGTAATGACGGGGGCATGCATGGGTGTATCTCTCTCTTACGTGTCATCCGGCCATGGGTCCCGTTGCCGCTTGTTCGTGGCGAGCTCCGCCCGAACCCCACTACCACATGGCGGGGCTGGGTACTCTTGCGGTGGATGGCCTCGTTCGGGCACGCTGCCACGCGGCGAGAGTTGAGCACACCGGCAGAGACCTGCTTTGGCTACTCCGTGACTCTCAGGGGATGTGGGGTCTCCGTTATCGTTTCGCCTTCCAGATGGAAAGCTAGGGTAGTGGGCCACCCCATTACCTATGATACTAACATATATATAGCTAACTATTGTATGGGTAGGTTATTAGATGGTTGTAGATGGTATAGCAATAAGATAGAACCAGCAATTGGCTCTATTATTAGTATTACTCTAAAGAGTGAGAAGCAGATTAGTTTTTAGGAGGGCAAAATGTTTGTGCGCGTGTACAGGCTTTTGGATGGGCTTGTTCTTATCTCTACTACTATAAAAGTGGAGCCATCCTCCTCCTCTCTCTACCACTGTACTTTCCTATATAAAAAAACCACCCTCCCTAAAAAAACACATCAGTGGTGGCGTCGGTCGGTGGCTCTTGTTGCCCATTGGATCCAGCTGCCTAGAGCTCTAGGCTGCTAGAACCAGGGACGGTGGGGATGGTGAGGCACCAGGACCCTGCTGCGGTGGTGGCAGCGTGCCATGGCGCCACCTAGCTTGCTGGAGGCGAGGAGGGAACGGCGTCGTCATCCAGCTTGTTGGATGCGAGGAGGGAGGAGGCGGTCACCGTCGCAGGTCATTGCTGCGGTCTCTTGAGCCTCTCCTCTGCCCCTCTTTTGTCAAGGTACGCCCACATCCCTCATTGCTGCTCCTTGTTTCGGCTTGGCCAGTGGGGGGAGGGGGCTATTTCGCGTGTGTTCGCGCGGCCCAGACACACGTGACTACAAGACAACAAATGCCCACGTGTGGCCCACCGTGAACGTATTGTCTTAGACCAGCCCACCACGCACTCTCCTTTTCCTTTTCTTCTCGTCTTCTTTGTTGTCTCATCTTCTCCATAGTCTCAAGTGCAACCAGATCAATCGAAGCAGGCGAACAAGACAGACTACCTTCGGTGTCGACGACGGCAATGTCCCTCTCGCCGACAATGTGCACCACCGCCAATCGCTGTCGATCACCTGCGTGAGGGGATAACAGTGAACAACTTGGGGGAAGAAGAAGAAGAAGAAGAGTGGACAAGTGAAGACCCTCTGGTCCCCACTTGTCACCCACTCAACTCCCATTACACTTTCCACCTTTGAACACGACTTCTCAGTTTTGGCCTTGTTACTCCTACGTCTCGCCTCCTGAAGCAGAGTCACCTCTGGCCTCCTGTGTCACACCTACCGGTGTGACATTGCTACCCCCTTGAGACGAAGCTTGTCCCCAAGTGGGTGCATGTGGAAAACGTTGGTGAAGAATATCATAATCCTCTCAAGTAGCGATCTCATCTGGTAGAGCACCCCAACGCACCAAAATCTGCACAATGGCGACGTTCCCCTTTTTTTTACCATCTGGTGATCCAAGATAGCATAAGGAGCCAACTCTGCCCCATCCAATTCCACTGGCGTTGGAAGCGACGAGAACACAGGTGAATGATCTAGAACAAAAGCTTTCAACTATGATACGTGAAACACCGGATGGATCAAACTCTGAGCAGGAAGTTGTAAAATATGCCACAGAACCAATGCACTCCAGAATTTCATAGGGGCCAAAATACTTCAATGCCAACTTTAGGAAATGGACGGTGTCGGTATCAGGGATATAGAGGTTCCCCAATATCCTCGAGACCAATGCGGGAAGGCAAAGCGTCGGCATGGCTCCCACGGGGCCAAGGGCCACGTAGGGGGCCAATGAGGAGTTAACAAGCGAGATGGACTGCCTGGGAACCAACACGTGGTTGCGAGCCCATGTAGAGGCTGACCACATGAGGTTGCTCGGGATTCAACATGCGGCTGCGCGCCCATCCAAGGGCCATCCACAAGAAGGCTGCCTAGGTGTTGACACGTGGCAACGTGCTTGGTCTGGGGTTGAGCACAGGGAGACATCCCGGGAGCCGACGCGTGGCAGCATGCTCGACCGGGGTCATCCACAAGGAGACTACTCAGGAGAGTACACGTGGCAGTTCTTGGGGCGACGCCCATCTAGCAACATAGCATGCTTAGTGCTAGACACATGGCGATACCAGGCTAGCACGCGGGCATCCTTGGCACCCGCACGAGGTGGTATCCTCGCATTGGCAGCGGGGTGGGGCGCGGTGGCGACCCTAGGAGGGAGACACGTGGGCCCCACACCCTGACATCCTCGGTACAGGCGAGGCGTGGTCTTGCACTTCTCGTTGCCCCACATTAGTTAGGCATGTTCACAGATGGTCAAGGGCATTAAATATGGGTGATTCGGTCGATCACATCTCCCTCAACCATCTGCTTGCTCGACCGGCTCTAACTATCTAGAGGGAGGCTCAGCCACGTCGGTGACAAGCTCGAGGCGGTAGCAACATGGCTGAAAGGAATGATCGGGAGGATAGATGGTATGACCAATGCTACAGTATAGACGATGATGTGTAGCTAGAGCGCCTTGTTAGCATCCCCACGACGGTTAGGTAGACCACCAAGAGGCAAGAGACACAAAAACACATGGGAGCTCTAGGAGCAGAAGACTTAGCCATATCGAGCATTTCGCTCATTATAATCCTTCATATTCCAATAAAGAAAACAAGACAGGAGTAAGGCTATTATTCTTCGGGAGGCTTGAACCAAGGTAAAATCATGTGTGTTCAGTAGTTCATTCAGGTTAAGCCGTGCAGTCATATCCTTAAACCCCACATCAACGACCACCGGGTTCCCCGGACTATCTCTGCCGATCGCAGCACGTCGACAGATGGGAAACCACCAGTCGTTGTGCATAAGGTTGACGTTTTGGATATACCTTGTCTCCCACAGCAAATTCACGCACTGTGCGTTTGGCATCAGCCACTTGCTTCATGCGATTTTGAGCTCGGGCCAGATGATGGCGCAACAGAGCAAGAGAGAAAATCACGCTCAGCCCCATATTATATGTTGCATCCGTAGGTTGCACGGTTAGGGTCACTAGGCAGGCAGGGGTACAACTGGCAAATAGGTTATCGATGATCGTACTGAATCACCATACAATTATACATTACACAAGACTCTGCGAAAGGAGTCAGGGAGACCATCCACCACCCCACCAAGGCTACATAATAGCTATGAAAAAAGAACAAAACAATGACATCAACAACAGCTTGTCAACAGCTGCAAATATGAGCTTCAGTTCAGTTTCACCAGTCTAGGCTAATGTTCCTCGAGAGGAAAAGATTATCGATGTAGTCTATGATAGGGCTAGAGGCATCGATGTATCTCCTCATCTCCTTCTGCACTGAGCAATCTGCACGAGCAACAGGCCACTATTAACATCAAAGCATGCAAAAAGATCTTCATCCAACAGAGAAAATTCTCGTTAATCCCTGAAGAATTCAGGCTTCTTCAGATATCGCATTTGCGTACCGGTTTCGTTCAGCCTCACGATCAACTGCTCCCTGCTTGGAAGAGTGTACATCCCAGCACCAACAGCCTTCCTGACAGCCCAGCTGTGAAACGGCGCGCAAACCTGCCCGTAAGCTGTCGTAGCAGCATCATACAGCGAACAATCCCTGAAAAAAAATGAATGCCAGATAGGCCGTAAGCTGTCGTCCATTGGAGCAGAACTACCTGTCAATTGTATCTTGTGATTTATGAATGCCAACTGGCGAATAATTCTACCAACGCATCCACCATTGGCTGAATGTAACATTTGAGCCGGCTTGCCTTGCCTCAGAGGAGGACAAAAGGCACAATGACAAGTTGACGAATAATTTTTCTTGTACAGACAAGTGTCAGACTGTTCTGGATCGCCTGGAATGCTTCAGATTTCGAATTGAAAATTTGTGTTTGGGTGAAAGGGAGGCGACGTACTGGGTGGAGAGGAACTGCTCGAAGAGAACCTTGATGAGGCCGAGCCCAAGCCGGACCCTGCGCAGGTTACGCGAGTGGCTGCCCTGCTTCTTGACGCAGTCGTTCTCGACGTCCTTGTCGAGGATGTCATTCAGCGTGCCGTACGACTTCGCCGCCCCGATGAGGTCGTTCACCTGCAGGATGGTCATTCGCACGGGAAATCGCCATTAGATTTCTTGCCAAGACAAGAATTCTTCGTGGCCAGTTAGAAAAAAGACAGACGCAAAGTCGCAAACGCGTTTTCATGGAGCCTTCTTGAAAAGTTTTGACTTTTTTTTTCTTTCTTGGTTTGCTTTTTTATCGTATGAAGAACGGAAAAGAATATTCCAATTCAGGGGAAGATGGTGAACGTTGCAAGATCCAATGGGAAACAGGGGAGCAAACAGGAATGAATTGGTTTAACTAAAGTCAAACGCGAAAATGGTATCAATTTTATTTTACTGGGCGTGGCTCGCACGGTTCGCTGCCAGAAATTTCTTGATGCGTCGAGAAGAGATAAAAAAAATAAAAAACAAAAAAATTACCAAGAACAACCATGAACCGGATCGAGATTCGAGGCGGGAAGCGGTATGGATGAGGCGGTTGTTACCTTGGCGACGTACTCGATCTCGGCGAACCTGAAGGCGATGCCGAGGCAGCTGAAGAGGACGGAGACGAGCGCGCACGTGTCGCCGAACGGCCCGAGGCGGAGCTCCCCGCCGTCGGCCTCCATCCTCCGCGCCAGCTCCTCGAACGCCTCGGCCACCGCCGTCAGCGGCGTCTCCATCCCCTTCCGCGCCGCCACCACCGCCGCCGCCGCGTCGCACATCGGCTCCGCCGGCGCCGCCGCCGGCGCCGACCACGGCATCTGCGACCGGAACCCGAGCATCCTCCTGCCTCTCACGTCCTCCTCCCCGCGCGCGCCGGCCAACTAGCCAAGCCACGGACGGTGCGAGGGGGGCCGAAGGACGCGCGCGCGCGTGGCGCAGGATGGGCGCGCCCCCCAAAAATATACCGGCGCGGCGGAGGCAGGGGGATTGGACGAGGTTGGCTTGGCCGACGCGGCGACGACGCCTATGTATAGGAGGAGGAGGACGCGGCCGGGAATCTGCCCGTGGGAGACGAGGAGGAATTGAACAACAGTAGCGAGCTGGTCGGTACATTAGACGCTTCCTTTATATAGGCATCAGCCTCAAGATTCGTGCTGGAAAAATACGTGCCACGCCCACGAGACGAGGAGCAGCGAAATGAACAGAATTCAATTCAGAAAGTTACAAGGTTTGCGAGTTTTACACAAAATCAAATAAAATCTAAAAAATAAATCAGCATATGACCTTCGTTTTATATCTACCTGAGACACGTTAAATCAACTTATGGCTTAAGATATTTTCTTATTTTGTGAGCTCACTCTCAAAACCGTTAAACGGTATATTTTTAAATACTTTATATATAAATTTTTTAAAAAAATCAAAAAAATCTATTTTTTATAGTAGAATTAATATTTAATACTCAACTAATCATTTGCTAACGATATATCTTGTTTTATATGTCGCTGATAAGGTCAAACTATAAATTAATTCAACCGATGGGAGCGCTAAATAGATCTATGGTAAGCACACACGATATATTTGTGCATACATGTATGTCTATTTAATAAAAAAATAAAAAGAGAAAAAATAATCCTCATTAAAGAAAGATAACAATAATATATCCAAACTTTTCTACGAGTAAAAACAAAGGGAAACTTCCGAAGATGTTTGCATTGGGCCGGAATTGACCGTTGAATCAACGACGCAGATGCATCGGGGACTTCTTTCTTCTTAAGCGAGTTTGACTGCTGTAACCGTGTGAGCCGCCCATGACCTGCACTCAAAGTAATCCAAGGCACCGTACGGAATGATATGTTAGGGGTAAGACCTGCACTTAAAAGTAATTCAAGGCACCGTTCGGAAGGATATTTTGAGTAAAAATTCGCTCGTTTTGTACGTACGCTGTCCGAACTACTAAATTGTGTGTTTTAAAAATAATTTCTATATAAAAGTTATTTTAAAAAATTAAATAAATCTATTTTTAAGTTTATAATAATTAAAATTTAATTAATTATATACCAATAATTTGTCCGTAAGCTGAAACTTTCCCTAACACTTTCTTTGGAACATACCCTAAGAGTATCAAATCGAAGATACCTTTCTGGTTAAACTAACTTTATGTTTATGAACGTGAACAAGTACTCATTCGGTCATGCCAGCAAGAAAGCAAAGCTAAACAACTACTACTAGTACTAATCATTAAGTGTCACACTGAAATGTATTGTCGAACTGTATCAGGCATCCAGAACGGGTACCGGTTCCTCCTGCACCTCGTTGTGATTTGTAAGCACCTCTAAACAGTCTGGATCATTGTCGTGTACAAAAATGATTACGAGTTAAAAAAAACAGCTCGAAAATAATGAAAGCGACATGATGTAATAGGTGAAGACGCAGGCATTTTTTATGTTCGAGCTAGCAGCTTATTACTAGCAACGACCTGAATTTTTTTTGATACCTATCGGTTTCAGAATTTTAAAAAAGATCTGAACATTTCGCATCTTCGGCCAGGCGCAGCCGTATGATTTTCCGACGCAACCGCAACTTGCACGCTGGAATGCTCACGCGCGAGGCCCAGTGACAACGCTAAAGCATAACCGTCTAAACTGTCGATGAGCTGGTGTGTGTACAACGCCACATGCTGCACATTATTGCAAAAAATTCCGGGCAATTGTTATTGAACGGTAGTACGAAATAGTAGCAACCTTCAAGTAAACAGTGCTATTTCTTTAAATACCATTTTTAAGTTTAGTGATTAGGTATGTACTTATTCTGTCCCAAAATAAATCAATCGCTGAGTTCAAACTTGGTCTAAAATAAACTAATTCCTATCTTTTTATCTACTTCGATTCATAGATTGAGAAATTTTATTCCTTTAATATCCTTTACCCACCTAACCACCAATACTATTTTCTTATTAATTAAGAGTATTTTAGTCTTTTTTTCCTTTCTTTTAACTCCACCAAGAAATACTTGGAGTTGCTTTTTGGGGGGGGACTGAGGGAGTATGAAGCAAAATTCAGACCACATATGCTTTGTGTAGTGGTGCTTTACAATGAGATGGTTTAGGACCCATTTCAATGTGAGGTTGGATTTGAGTTTATTGTCGTACAGAAAATATGATGGGTTATTAGCGTATAATTAATTAAGTATTAACTATTACTCCCACTATCCTAAAATATAGGGCACAACTAATTTTTTTCATGTCTACTAATACAGGGTGCGTATATATACAAGCATGCATTAACTAGTACCTCCCACTCTCCTAAATTCGGTTTATTTTAAATCCTCCATAGGCAAGTCCTCTAATCCGATTGGTTACATCCGATTGCTTACATGCATGCATATGCACCAGATGATCTAAAACGAAGAGGCGATTATAATTTTTTCTTGTGCTCTATGTTAGTGTAATGATTGCATTTTTATCGGCGTCAAAATTATTTTAATAAAAAGCTAGATTCAAAAAAAATTGGCTCTTTAATCGATTTGGAATTTTTGTGCCATGCGTGATCTCAAGAAAACTCTCAAAAATATTTTAAAACAGCCCTAAGACCTCTGTAGCACTCCCCAAAATTTTTCTGAATTTTTAAACCCAATTTAAATCGATTTCAAAAATCAAAAACATTCAAAACTCCTTAAAACAGCCTCTAAAAAAATAATAAAACCTCCTGTTCAAGCTGGGCCGGCTTCCTTCACTTCTCAGCCCATCCCTGTGCCCCCTCTACGCGGCCTGCTCGGCCCGCGCGAGCGCGCGTGGGATTTCCTCCCCGCGGGCCCCGCGCGTCAGCCACTCCCCTTGGCCTCGCCCCTCGGCCGCTGGATGCGCCGCGTGGACGGCCTGGATTCCCTCTGCCCCGCGGCCCCGCTCGCCAGCCGATGCACTGTGCATCGTCTTCCTCCCGCCGCTCACCCCTCTCTCTCTCTTCTCTGGATCCCTCTCCCTGTAACCTCTCTACTCGTGTCCATTAGTCACCCCGCCGCTCATGCACGGTGCGAGGCACTCCGCCATCATCACCCCACCGCTCGGCGCACGGCGCGAGACGCCCCGCCACTGTCGCCTCGAGTCTAAAAACCAGACACAGCCCACCGTCGCGTTCTCCTCCGCGCTGAGACCCGGAGATCGACATAGCTCGCCGTCGCGTTCAACTCTCAAAATTTTTCTAAAATTGAGATCTACGTATTGGCACTATTAGTTATATAATATAGGCCTTGATTCTTGGTGTTTTTGTGTGTTTTCTTTTGCGACGTCTAGAGGCCGTTCCCGAGGAGCCTCCGCAGGATGATTTCGTCGAAGACCCGCAGGACCTCGAGCAAGGCAAGTCACCCTTCGACCATATTGAACCTATGATTTAAAATGTATTTTATTTCCAAAATGTGCATAATTAGAAACACGATTAATTTTCGGCCGCAATCCGTACTCGGATCCGTCCGGCCTAATCCAGTTGCTGCATTTGATCCTGCCTTGGATAAATTGATGACCTGATCCTTGTAACCCTATCATCTTGATGTTCGTACTTGTGTATGGACGTCGATGATCCCTTTCATCCAAAGATAAAATATGACGATGGAAAAAAAATCCAGGGTTTCTAAAGAAAATGATTTAAAAAGTCCTCAACACCCTTGGTCGAGAGTTTGCGAAAGAAAATGGTTTTACAAAACTTGGTCATGGGACGTCGCTGCCTATGTGGCTCCGACTCTACGTGATTTTTAAGGACCGTTTCCTTGAGGAATTGCACTGAGCATAATACAGTGCGACCACACGGGTGAAATGGGACGTCCCTGGCCAAGTAATTAGTAGACCCAGGGTTGGCTTGGTCGCCTTTGGACGTGGAGTCGCCGGGGTCGCAATATGAGATGCACCCGCGGGATCCTGAGTACGAGGAGTCTGGGACTCGCTCGGTACTTGGTCTGGGACCCGTCCAGTTGGCTTCAGGCAATCCTGGAGACGCTTTGGAAAGGCCTTGTCGCGAACCTCCCCACTTGGCCAGTGTGGGAGTAAGCTCGCGTCGTGTGGGAAAGCATACATCCTTGCAAAGGATTGTTATGAACTGTTTGAACAGCCGTGCCCACGGTCATAGACGAATGTGAAGTGATTCCTCTAGCGTAGACTTTTTTTTACAAATATCTGTGCAATTATTTTGCTGGTTGGGAACCGTTATCAGAGTCAGTCTGCGTGACTGACGGATGGCCTGTGTGGCCTGAAACTAGTCAGTGAGACCCGGGGTGTTGGATGACACCAGAGTTGAGTTGCTAGAGATAAGTGATGAGTTTGAAATAAAGAGAATCCACCTAAATTGAGGTACCAGAGGAGGGTACGTCCGAATCAAAAATTGTGACAAATCTCAGACTTGTGGAATAGGTCGAGACGCGAGTCTTTTCTCGACTAACTGTTGTGAGTTATTGCAAAGCAACTCACGGAATGGATTGAAGCGTGAGCTTCTTTCCGACAACCTAAAGAGCACACTTAGAGTTTTAAACCGTAAAGTCTTTGAAAACCCCTCTTGCGAAAATAACCCTAACCTTTCTTTGTTAACCTTGCATGCCACAAAATTTCCGTGACTTGCTGAGTACCTCGTGTACTCACCCTTACTTATTTTCCCCTAGAAGTCCTTGAAGATGAAGATCCTTCCATTAGCGGGTTCTATCAAGATCAAGTCGAGTATGAAGAGTTTTAGGGTTTCGCTCTAGGTCCTCAAGCCATAGCTTGTGGGTATAGGTCTACCTGTGTTTCTTTTTCCGCTGCCTACTTTTGTAATGTATCGTTGCATGTCTCGGGGTCTGTCTGAGACTGCAGCTTATGTAAGGACTATGTATAATAAATAAAGCATATTTGGCTGTAATCCACCGATGTCCTGTATGTATCAGCTGGTCTCCTGGGACTAGTACAGGTATTACAGGTAACAACGTTCCCCTTCTGTTAACCCGTACGGGTTATCGGGAGAGGGGCGTTACAGTTAGTAGGATGGAGAGAGTATAAACATAAAAAAGAGATTTATTTAATTTTTAAAAAGACTTCTATATAAATCATATTGTTTAACAGTTTAGAAAGCATGCTCATAAAAATTAATAAAATTGCTAAAATTAGAAGATGATAAGAATAGTGCCTTAGACCAGCGTGCAACAAGCATACGAGGAGTATGAAGTAAAATTCAGGAGAAAAACTAAACTCCAAATCGGAATATTTATCACGAGTGAAGTACGTACACCCCACAACGGCCCGGCGCCGTGCAGTCGTGCAGTCGAGGCATCGACCACGCAACACACACGGCTACCGAAAGCGTCAAACTTTCATCAACCGCTTTGCCGCCCGGTCACGACTACGTACGTACGTGCTCTTCTGACGCCGCTTGTTTGAACGCTAATAGTAGCTCGCACACGCCTTCCCTTGCCGGGCGCCTGCACGCCGCTGCACGTACGGTAGCTCGATATCGATGGCGACATGGATTGTCACGGTGGACTGGCGGATCAAAAAAAAATTATGAGCTTGCACAAAACTTATTATATTGAACGTTTGCTGTAAAAAGTTTGTTTCTAATTCATTGAGAAACTTTTAATTTATATTGCACGTCCACCCGATAAGCCTGGGCGACTGCCCAGGTCGTTGGCCGGTGAATCAGTGGATGAGCGGTGGTGGATTAGTGGATGAGCGGTGTCCAAGCAATCGATGGATGAAGGGCCATCGCCTGATCGCCATGTGCTAAACTGTGTGTTAACTTCTCGGTGGACTTGCTTTGTGTTTTCTTTCTCAAAGATTTGGGGCCATTTGAACTGCTTCTCGGCTAGGCTAGCACCTTATATTCTATAGGCATGATTCCCAAATTTCTAACAGTGTATTTTTTTACAAAACTTTCTTTATAAAAATTTCTTTTAAAAAAAATTAAAAATTTTATATTTTAAGTTTGTTAATCATTAATATTTAATTAATTATATATTAATACTTAATTAATTATACGTTAATAGTTTATTTTCTTTTTACGTGCTGATAACAAACTCAGGTTAAACAGCCGATACGAGAGGTGCCTTAACAGAGGATACACAGAGCACACCCAACTTACCGTATGTACACACAACCTCATCACGCTCGTTGCGTGTAGCGACCAAACTGTGTCCAACTCGCCTCGCCGACCTGCTGCGGAGGAGCTCTGGTGGGCAGTGGCCGAAATGCCTACTGAGCATGCACGTACTAGCTTTTGGTGTGTGTTTTTGTTTGGACTGAAACACGAGGCCGAAACTCTCAGAAAACCGAGTCCTGATAATGGGACTGCACGATGCCCTTTTTTGGGCCACCGACACCCTTTCTGACTGCTGTTGGGGCTTCATGGCCTAGAGTTGTGTCCTCAGATTATCTATTGGCCCGATAGTTGGGTGCATGTCGATTGGACGACCTAGGAGCAAATTCAATAGTAAAATTAACTACTAGCTCTAAAAATTACCACGTCGTTCAAGAGCAAACTAAACCAGCGTAGGTACAACAGCCGGCTATAGCCCTGCTTTAATCAATTCATCACGTCAAGAGATGGCCGGTGCTGCATGTTCCTGATCTATTTTTCTATTGGCTGTCCTAAGCTGCAGAGCGCCTAGGCGCCCGTGCTGAGCAGGCGACAAAATTGTCATCGGCTTTTCTCTATCTACGCTTTCTCACTCCGCCACGTGTGCTATAATCCGACGTAAGCAGACTATTAGCTTACTATTGTACCTCTTCTAAGAGCATGGTCAGCAGATCGTCCAAATTTGGTCATTTATATTTCTATTTGGATGGCCATAAAAAAAAAGATCAGAATTGCTAGATTACCGTCAATAGTCTTCAAGCGTTGAGCTAGGAGTGTGCTACCACTATGCTAGTTGAGGGTTTTGATAGTTATATAGCAGTAGTTACATAGAAGTTACACTATAGTTACATATAAACATATAAATTACAATGTAATTATACTCTAATTATACTATAATTAAATTTAAAAGTTTCCACCTAAAATAGTGTCAAATGTTGTATAAATACTCTCAAAAAGATTACTCCTCCATATCCTTTCACACTACAACAAATCATCCATATTACATTCTCCATAACACACCCTCCTATATTTAGTAATATCTCCCAACTACCATATATTTGTATTATTTTTTAACGGCTATATTTTCAACGTTTGTGCCTGCTCTCTAATTAAGCTAAAAATTTAATTAGGATCCCGAGTTGCTACATCAATATCTAAACCGCTTTCCATCTATTCACCTAGCAAGAAAAACATTCATCTCCACAAAATAGAAGTTGTATAGCATGCTGAAAAAACATAGGTATTGCATTGCAATTCTATCAAATACTAATCAACAAACATCATCTATGAATGTTTCCTATTAATCATCTCAAAAAACAAAAACTCTTCCTCTCTCCTTTTTGCCCCCGGCACGCAGATCGGTAGAGCAAAGGAGCGGGGATGTTCGGCGTGCCCGACCACATTGGTGGAGGGCGAAGGCGGCATAGGAGGGCACGGGCGGTGGCGAAGGGCGCGAGCGGCACAATGACGGAGGGCGTGGGAGCCGGCGGAGGGTGCAGACAGTGTGGCGGTGGAGGGCGCGAGAGGCACTGTAGTGGAGAGCACGTGTGGATCAATCCCCCACAATCGATCCCTGCCTCCAGATTTGGTATGCCCCTTCCTCTACACGTTCACTCCTCCACCCAAAGTCTAGATCTGGCCAGCCACCGCCGCCACCCTAGTCCCCGTCGCAATCAAAAAGTAGTAGAGGTGGGGGGATGAGGGACTCACCTGCAAGGTTGGCTAGCAACGACGGTGGTGGACAAGGTGTCGATCCGGACAGGGGCGAAAGCTCAGTTTGGACTCGGGCAGTTGTGAAATGGCATGAGGAGAGAGAAACGCCAAAGACTATTATTCGCCAAACGGGCGAATCGGGCCGGCACGGCCCGAGGCACGGTCCAGCACGGCCCGCTACGGCACGGCCCATTTAGGCACGGCCACTGTAGCGGGCCGTGCCGTGCCGAACCGCGTGCCTCCCCCTGGCCTAGGTATGGCTTGCCGAGGTCATGGGCCATGTCGTGCCGGCACAGTTCATTGGCGGCCCGCCGTGCCCGGGCCGGCCCGGTTCGTTACGGCCTTCCCACCACTGTGCCGCCCTGGGCGTCTGCCGTGCGCGCGAGCTGGGCCGCTGGCCTGTCGGCCCCGCCAGCGACGGCGCCGACGATAAAAAAAAAAGCTACAGTAAAAAGGAAAAAAAGACTTAAAAAATTTGTAAAAATTAGAGGAGTGGTAAAAAATATGAAAAAAATGCACAAAAATTATTTGAAATAAGTAAAAAAATATGATGGTATTTTTTATGATATTAGAGGTGGAAATTTTCATTTTTTAAAAAAAGCAAAATAACAACACATATATAATTATGTAATTTAATTTCTTCATAAATATAGGGGAAAATTATTTGAGATAAGTAAAAAAACATGAGGGTATTTTTTGATGATATTAGAGGAGGAAATTTTCATATTTTTAAACAAGCAAAATAGAAACACATATAAAATTATGTAATTTAATTTCTACAAAGATATAGGGGAAAATTGCGCAATGACCTTTATTGAATTTGATATTACACGGCTGCCTTATTAAAAACTCTGTTATGTAAAAACTTAATTTTTAGAAAACCATAACAAAGAAAAAAGAGTATAGCTAAAGGTCAACATTCAAAAATTAAAAACATTACTCTAGTTCCTCATTTTGTAGGTAAAGATTTTCGAACTGATCAGCTAAATCTTGGTTCTCCGCAGTGTGTTAGGCACATTCCTTGACTAGCTCCCAGTCTTTAACCGCAAGTAGCATTTCTACCACCTCACTGCGGAGATTTCTTCTTCTCTCCTAAATAATTCTTTCGTAAAGACTGAAGGCCAATTCGGATGATACCGTAGACACAGGCACCGTGAACATCCCGTGCTAGCTTTGAGAGCACGGGATATTGGGTCTTGTGATCGTTCCACCATTGAAAAACATTGAGATCTTCCTGGTTAATGGAGTCGCTGTCCAAGTAGGTGGACAGCTCAAGGCTTCAAGCGAAGCGTGTGCAGAACTTGCGGCGGCCAAACTTCCACCACCGGTGCTCGAAGGAGAAGAGGAACCACCCCAAATTCGGCCCACTGCAATTTCTTCTTACCTGGGACAGGGACGGGTGGGGCTCTTTGCACGCGAATTTCCTAAAACTTAGTTTCATACTTTCGAAACGCTTCATACAATTTAGTCTTAGAATCGGAATAGTAGTTAGTGTAATCAATATTTATTGCATCCCCAATAAGATTCAAAATATTAAGGAACCCCAGTATTTTACCCCTAGGATCAAGAATAAATGCAAAAGCATACAAATATGGAATGTCCCTCCAGTATTTAAGATATTTTTGCTTTATGTGAAATACTGCAAGTCCTAGTAGTTGGTCATCTTCATATTCTTTTAATAAAGTGGCAATCTCAAAAATTTTATGCAAAATTAAATTAGCAGTTGGATAGTAAACGCTAGACAAAGTAACAGTTGCATCATAAAATATTTCAGGAAGTAATAAAACCTATCCACAACATACCAAGAATGTTCTGTCAATAGCGGTTGCCCATCACTGGAAACAATATTCTTGGACTGCAAAAAAATAGTTAGTATATCCTTGTAAGGCAAGACGTGTCTCAACATCAAATAAGTCGAGTTCCACCGATGACCCGCATCCGATTGGAACTTGCGTGGACGCTTGTCCGAAACGATGCAGAATCGTTTGAATGTCACAAGTCGAGAATTAGAACCATTGAGCCATGTTATGGCTTCATGGATGGAATCAAGATATACACTTACTCTCTTAAAACCGGATTTAACTATAAGATTAATAACATGGCAAGCACAACGTTGATGTAAAAGAAATGATTCAGCATAAACATTGAATAAAGGCTGCAGAATTTCCATTGCTCTGGAATTTGGAGCTACATTATCTAGAGTTACTGTAAATATTTTATTTGTGATGTCAAAATCCTCATAAACTCTAGAAATTCGTTCAGCAATATTTTCTGCAGTATGTGAAACATCAATTAATTTTAAAGCTATTACTCTTTTTTGTAGTTCCCAGTCATCATCAACATAATGAACAACTATACTAATATAGTACTCCTTAGCCCTACCACTCTAAATATCAGATGTGATACTAATAGAAAAGGTACATATAGCAAACAATTGTTTAATACTGTCCCAGTCTTGGTTGTAAACATTCACCAAGTCTCGGGTTGTGGTCAGTCTACTAACAGCTTGAAACCTAGGATTATGAGCAGTTTTAATGTAAGTCTCAAATACATGAGACTCACCAAAATTTAGAGGTAGATCATGTCTAGCAATTAAACGGGTAAGGGAATCTCGTGCTACCTGAGGATCATACTCCCATGAACATACCGTACCATCAAGATTTAGTACCAGTTGTTACCGTCGTAACTGGTAACCTTACTTTTTCGAATACGCCTCAGCATGCCGCCTCAAATGACCTGTTCCACCAGAAGATTTTTCAGAGAGTTTAGTCTTATAAATTCTACATTTCGCGTAAGTTACCTCCCTTCCATCCACTCCGGCTTCCTTGATCTCATCAAAATGTTGCTAGGCGGAGGAAGTTCTTGATCTCTTCGAGTCGGTTGCTGTTGATAGGCTCCCGCTCACAGTTCCAGATCCTTCTGAAGTCGCATGTACTTTCTCCGGCTGTCCTTGCGGTGTAGGAGCCGACCCGGAGTCGTCTCCCTGCGACATCGGCAGATAGCTCGGGTCGAAGTCGCTCAGTTGGAACGTCGGGTAGTTCAGATCCATCCTGCAATATAAATAGAGAAAATTAGTAAAAAAATAGTACGAACAAAGAAGAAAATTTAGAATTTTTTTACCTTGTAGGAGCACTGGAGGCTACAGCTATTAGCTATGGGAATATGGAAAATTTTTGAATTTTAGATAAAAGTGTCTAAATCAAAAATTTAGAGCGCAAGAAAGCAAAAGAGAGGAGAAGAGAGCACAGGATGAGAGATTGGGAGGTTTGGATGAGCCAAAATGTTGCTGCTGGTTGCCCTATTTAAAGAAAAAAAATTACAATTTTTGGATTTTTTAAATATTTTTTCAGATTTTTTTGTCCTCCAACGGCTAAATTCAAAATCTAGCTGTTATTTCGGACCATTGGGGACACGTGTCAAGTTTTTACTGGGCCACTGGGGGGTGAACATTGTACCAATGGTCGGCCTCCCAGTACCTGTAGCAATGGACGGAGAGGCAACGGTCGGCCTCCCCTGAACACTGTATCAAATACTGTTACGAACACTATAGCGGGCCGGCCGTGCCGACCCACTACAGTCCGTGGGCCGTGCCGCACCGCCGGCCCAGGTATGACACTGCTACTCGGGCCATGCCGGCACGACCCACGGCCACCCGTGCTGAGCCGCCTCGGGCACGGTTACTGTAGCACCGTGCCCGGACCAGCCCGACAGGACACGGCCCATTTGAACATCTCTGCCAAATACAATGTTTCTCTGTCCCGAATGGATGACGAGCTAAAAATGGAGGACGCGATAGAGACTTTGCTGGATCCCATGTTTGCCAGCTTGTCTGCCGCGTCGTTGTATTGACGCAGGACATGTGTTATTTCCAGCCCGTCGAACTTGTTTTCCAGCTTGCGGACCTCCTGACAGTATGCCGCCATGGTATCGTCGAGACATGTCCAGTCTTTCATGACTTGGTTTACCACGAGTTGAGAATCCCCGTGCACAGCCAGTCGACGTATGCCGAGTGATATAGTGATGCGGAGCCCGTGAATAAGTGCCTCGTACTCGGCGACGTTGTGGGAAGCTGGGAAGTGGATTTGTAGAACGTACTTTAGTTTTTCGCCGGTAGGGACGTCAATATGACTCCAGCCTTGGCGCCGCCGATCTGTAGTGAACCGTCGAAGTACATTGTCTAGTACTCTAGCTTTGCTGTTGATGTAGGCAGTTGAACTTCCGTCCACTCGGCCACGAAGTCGGCTAGAGCTTGTGATTTAATTGTTGTCCATGGCTGGAAGGTGATATCGAACGCCATCAACTCGAGTGTCCATTTAGCGATTCGGCCGGTGGCCTCGCGATTATGAAGGACATCCCCGAGTAGAAACGCTGTGACCACCGTGACTTGATGTACTTGAAAATAATGCACCAGCTTCCGGACTGTAATGAGTAGGTCATATAGCAGCTTCTGGACCTGCGGATATCTCGTCTTCGAGTCGGCAAGGACCTCGCTGACAAAGTAGACTAGCCGTTGCATTTTCTGGATGTGACCCTGTTCGGATCACTCGACCACCAGCACCGTGCTGACTACCTGAGTGGTTGCCGCCAGATATAGCATTAGCGGTTCTTGGGGCAAAGGTGACGCCAACACGAGAGGTGATGTGAGAAATTGCTTAAAGTCTTCGAAGGCTTGCTGGGCTTCCGGAGTCTATTAGAAGTTGTCCGCCTTTTTGAGTAGCTTGAAGAAGGGCATACCCCGTTCGCCCAGTCGGGAAATAAACCGGCTGAGTGCCGCCATGCAGCCTGTCAGCTTCAAGACGTCTTTGAGGTTAGTCGGGGGTGCCATGTTCCTGATGGCATTGACTTTCTCCGGGTTGGCCTCGATGCCGCGATGTGAGACGATGAAGCCGAGTAACTTGCCGGATGGCACTTCGAAGGTGCATTTTTCCGTGTTCAGCTTCATCTTGAGTCGTCGAAGATTTTGGAAGGTTTCTCCCAGGTCAGCGATGAGGTTTTCTTTGGAGTTGGTCTTGATCACCACGTCGTCGACGTAGGCTTCCACGTTGCGCCCGATCTGAGTGTGCAGACACCGCTGAATGGCCCGTTGATAGGTTGCTCCAGCATTCTTCAAACCGAACGGCATTGTGATATAGCAGTACGCTCCAAACGGCGTGATGAAAGATGTCTTTAAGCAGTCTTCCTCCCTCAGGCTGATTTGATGGTATCCCGAGTACCAGTCAAGAAAGCTAAGTAGGTCGTACCCTGCCGTGGAATCAACCACCTTATCTATCCTGGGAAGACCAAATGGGTCCTTGGGGCACGCCTTGTTGAGATCGGTGTAGTCGACGCACATGCGCCATTTACCGTTTTTCTTCTGGACCAGAACTGGGTTTGCCAGCCAATCCGGGTGATAGACCTCCTTGATGAACCTGGCTACGAGGAGCTTGGTAATCTCCTCCCGAATAGTATCCTTGCGGTCTTGAGCGAAGCGCCGCAGCCGTTGCTTGACTAGCTTGGCGTCTATCTTCACATCGAGGGCGTGCTCGATCACCTCCCTTGGTACGCCCGGCATGTCGGACGGTTTCCATGCGAAGATATCTTTATTGGCTTGTAGGAAGGTGACGAGCGCGTCTTCCTATTTGGGGTCGAGCCGGTCCCGACTAGAGCAGTCTTGGAGGGGTCGGAAGGGTCCAGGGGGATCTTCTTCGTGTCAGAGTCCACTGAAATTCCCGACTTCGCTGCCTTTTTCGCCGGAACTTGATCCTGCTTAACTTCAGTTGTGACGGCTTGCCAAATGCTATAGCGCTCGACTGCCGCCTCTTGTGATTGAGCCAGTTCACAGCTCTCCTTGTCGCAGGCAAAGGCTTGCCTGATGTCGCTGCGGAGGGAGAGGACTCCTGCTGGCCCAGGCATCTTGAGCACCATATATGTGTAGTGCAGTATCGCCATGAATTTGGCGAGTGCCGGTCGTCCGAGTATCGCGTGGTACACGGTCTTGAAGTCGGCAACCTCGAAATAGACGTTTTCCGTGCGGAAATTATCCCGCGTGCCGAAGGTTACCGGCAAGGTTATCTGCCTGAGTAGAGTTGATGACAGGCCAGGAATTATCCCGTGGAAGGGCGCAGTACTTGGCCGTAGTTCTGAACGAGGAATCTTCATCTCGTCCAAAGTCTTGGCGAATAAGATTTTGAGCGCGCTACCTCCATCGATGAGTGTTTTCTTCAGCCTGATGTGTCTGACGACCGGGTCCAGGACGAGTGGGTAACGTCCCGGGTGAGAAACCCAATCTGGGTGATCTACGTGATTGAAGGTGATGGCCATCTCTGACCAGCGCAGGTACTGGGGGGTGTCCGACGTGGAGACCGTGTTGATGTCGCGCGCTGTTAGCTTTTGTTTGTGCTTGGACTCGTACGCGGATGGCCCTCCAAAGATGTGGTTGAGCTCGGCCTGAGGATCTTGGAAATCGTCAGCAGGACCCTGATCTGGCTTGTCTTTGTCCTTGTCGACACCAGATGATGAAGCTTGCTCGAAGGCAAACTTCTTCAGCATGTAGCAATCTTTGGCCGCGTGCTTGCCCTTGGGGTGGAAGGGGCATGGTCCGCTCATAACTTTCTGGTAGTCGTTATTCCGCTGGGGCCGCGACCGAGTGCGCTCCATGTTGGCCACCTCGTTGTCCGACTTCCGCTTGCGGCTGCTAGACTTGTTTTGAGACGGCTCATTGACGGCTTTCGCCTTTGATCCTTCTGTCGGGACTCCTTCTTCTCGTCGAGGGCCTCAGCGACCGCTTCGGCCGAGTCGGCGTATTTATTGGCCATGTCGAACAGAGCCCGGACAAACGGCGGTGGTTTTCGAGTGAACTTCGCGATGAATGGGGCGTCCTTTACTCCCTTGCGGAAGGCGGCGGTGACAGCCTCGTCGCAGATCATTGGGATCTTGTTACGCTTCTCGGAGAACCTCTTGATGAAATCTTGCAGAGACTCGTTCTTCCTCTCGTGCAGCTGATAAAGATCGTAATCTGAAGACAGCCTCTCATAGGTCCCCTGAAAGTTAGCGATGAACTGATCCCTGAGTTCTCCCCAAGAACCGATCGACCGCCTTGGGAGCCCTGTCAGCCATGTCCTCGCCGAGTCGGCTAGCGCGACTGGGTGGTAGTTAGCCATGGCTTTGTTGTCGCCCCCAGCAGCTCGAACTGCTAGGGTATATACGGTGAGCCAGGACTCAGGATTTATCTTGCCGTCATACTTTTCAATCCCAGTGGGCTTAAAGCCAGTCGGCCAATGGACGTCCTGTAGCTCCCGAGTGAAAGCTGGGATGCTTTCGTCTTCGTGGGGGCTCAGGCTTCAACCATGGCAGTTAAACCACTCGTGATGGAGGCCAAAGCCCTCGTTTTTATCTTCCAGTCGGCGGCGCTCATCTTCTCGTCGTTCGCGGCGCCGGGCGCTGATAGTATGGCGAAGGTCATGTTGTAGGTGCTCTCGGAGGTCTTGATTAGGTCGGCGATCATACTGGTGACGGCACCGGTTGTTGTTATTGGTATTGCCGAGTGTAGTTTGCCTAGACTCCTTGCGTGGCCGACTTGAGCCGGCCGCCCGACGCCGAGCTGATGTGGACGAGCCAGCTGCTGGAGATCCCGACCGGTTAGTCGGTACTAGGGTGTCGCCCGACTGCTGTTGTTGCTATTGGCAAGCAGCGGCCGTGATCATCGCCTTGATTTTGGCGATAGTTGGGGTGGCCTGGTGATCAGGCCCGAGCTGGAGCGTGTCCAGCAGAGTTGCGGCAGCCACAACATTCTGTTGCGGCGTGACGAAGACGTCGTGATCGCCGACTTTAGTTTGGAGAATCTGCTGCTGGGTTGCTCGCCCAGCTCTGCGCAGCCCGTCGTTGCGAGCCTCGCTGTCAGCCTCCTCCTGTTGTTGCAGTCGGCGCGCCTCCTCCTGTTGCTCCTCTTGTAGTCGGCGCACCTCGGAGGGTGGCGTTGAAGCCATGAAGATCTCACGGGGGAGGAGAAAACTCGCCAGAATGGAGTCCGAACTAGCGTTCAAACCGTTATCCGACTTGGAGTCGGACTCCGAGTAGTTTATTGGAGTGAGAACGACCCTAACCTCTCTAGATCCAATCTGAAACGGCACTTGGCCGTGTCCAAACTGAATCGCAGGAGATCGGGTCTGTTGTGTGGGATGTAAATCCGCATGTCGCCGAGTCCGTGTGGGAGATTGACGATCTCTCCCCTTCTCGGCCGAACCCGGGCTGGCTCAAGGCCTAGCGCAAGTCAGACGCCGAAGGAGAGAGTTGTCCCGATGCTTGGCGATGTGAAGGACTGCCGCAGTAAGTCGTGGAAGGAGATCGCGGCGTACTGTGGGCCGACTGGCGCTATGTCGGCTAGCTCCTCGACCGGCTGGATTAGATCTGTTCCGGCCAAGGTAAGGTTGCCGATCTGGTCGGCAATGAAATCGAGGCTTTCGAAGAAAATCTTGTCCCTGGGGGAGAACTTGTTGCTATCGACTCCGTTTGTTGGATCCATCAAATTTGCTGACGAAGAATTCGCCGGAGCCCCTACCTGGCACGCCAACTATCGATGCTTTGCACCGGCAATAAAACTATAGGGCTACTCGGCGAAGGTAAATTCGGTGGATTGCAGAGGAACACAGAGAAGATTTATACTGGTTCAGGCCCTCGATGTGAGGTAATACCCTACGTCTAGTTGAGGTGTTATTCCTCTGAGGTGGTTTGTGATCAATGATCTTCCGTGCCCTGAGGGGCGCCCTACCTCCCCTTATATACTGGGGGACCGGAGTACATGATAAGGATCCCAGCCGGATACGGCCAAGGGATTTCCTTCTTAGAGATAGAAATCTACCCGACTAAGACTATGTTTCCTTATTATACAAGGCAAGGCCTGCCGGGTGCTATCTTATCTCTTATTACATGATCTGGCCCATACTCTATCCGAGTGGCCCATATACTAGTAATGAGGTACCCAGGGCCCATGGCCTCCACAGCTCAGGGTTCATTTGCATAAAAGCAGTTGCAAATAATGATAGTTCGCAAATAGTAAAAAGGTTGATTAATTGAGCAATATTAATCCTCCACTGATCAACATTACACCACGTTAACCAGGCCCACCGATCCATCCTATCACTATAGCAAGTTTTAAGTCAATTTATTAAAGTGAGACTAATCACGGTGAGTCTTGACCAAAATGCCCATGACTGCGGGCGCGGCTATTTGAATAGATTTACTCTGATCAGAGGTGTACAACTGTACCCACAAGACACAACCCCACACACGTTCACGTGTGCCGGCATGTCACCACGACACCCCGTGAGAGGCTTTGACAGGACCATTCACGCAACCTCTCCCTAACCATCCACACCACGCTGAGGTTGCAGCTGCCGACAGGACACCCCACATCGGCTAGGCTACCCCCCTTGTGCCACAATGGATCCGGAAGCCGATCAATTCGACCCCGAGCCGACCCAAATCCGTCACGCCCATTCTCACCAACGGTGCCTGGGAGAGGGAGAAGAGATGCTACAAGCTCAACCGATGCCCACGCTGGGTTGTGGAATGTACGAGTATTTGCCCAAAGGGGCCCCGCGAACCAGTCCTTAACTGCCATGGGTGCGACCAACAAAACCATGCACCCACAGCCCACCATTTAGGTCAAATTTTAGTAATTTACCATCAACATGTCCAAAGTTCCATTTCCCAACATTGAGTTGGACCAGAGATGTAAATTAAAGCATTTAAATCCCCCTGTGAGCTAAAGGTTTCTAAGCAGGGCTAAGCATCCTAACAAGAGCCTCTAGTCATATTATTACCCAGCTACAAAGGTGTATAGGTGGAATAAAATCAGAGCAATTAAAATTGCATTTATATAGGTCACCCTCATCACATGAAATGATGAAATAATGCATGTTTATTAATTTAAAACAAATAATTTCCAATAAATGGGTACAAAATGATCGAGGAAGCGGTGCGACTTGCCTTGCTCCGGCTTGGCGAATTCGGCAACGACTTCGTAACAAACTGGAGGATCAATGGCGTCAGTTTCTATAGCAAACAACGCACAAACAATTAAAAACAGTACATGTGGACACTAAAACAGGGGCTAAAAGTATTTTTAATGGATTCTTGGCTTTTTCTGGATTTAATGAAATTTGGATGGTATTAATCGAAGTTCGCATGAATTAGTTATGAATTTTAGAATTTTTAGTGTGATTTCACTATACAAATTAAGTATTAATTGATTTATTGCATAATTAAAAGGGATTATTGCGCCAGCGGACCATAGGGAACCGGCGCTGACAAGCGGGGCCAGTGGGTTAGTGGCGCCTGAGGACGGTGCACGGTGGACTTGGTCCACGCACACAAGCACGGCACAGGCGCACGCAAACGGCTAGGATCTGCCAGGCAGATCAGACAACCGAGGATGAATGGGACTCGCCCCCACTAGCGCGGCTGCATCGTGGCGCGGCGAGTAGCCTGATGGTCACCGCCGGCGACCATCCGGCCTCCTGGAGAGCGGCGGTGAGCAGCGGAGGAAGTGAGGAGTGCGACCGAGTACTCACCGAGGTGCGGCAACCGACAGAGAGTGGCGGACGACAGCGGTCAGAGGGGTTTGGCAGCGGAGAGGTTTGGGTAGCCGACAGTGATGGTAGGATCGGTAAAATTCACTCGTGGCCGTGTGCGAAGAAGGCAGAGAAGTCAAGGAGGTGTGCGGGGACGTGGTCTACGGCATTTGAATCAATGGCCGAGGCGCGAGGGGACGGCAATGGGTGTGGATCGGACGGGCGAGGCAGCTCGCTCTCCCCCGGCCGATTCGGCCAGAGGTTGGGGACGAAGCTGACATGTGGGGCCTCTATCCGCCATCTGCTATTTTCTCGATGGATGATGGGACAGAGGAGTTGCTGGTCATTCTCTAAGCAACCATTTTGATCATCTAAAAAGACAACCATTTTATCTTTTTAATAAACCAGTGGATTATACCCGTAAGTAAGACGTTGATGCATCCTACTATAGTACTACTACTATAACAATTTACAAACTTGAAAAAAGAAAAGCACAAAATCCATGCCTTTCAAACACTTTGTTCTGAAAGAAACCGAAAATGCAATACACTAGGATCCCATCCCTACTATTTCAAACGGGATCCATCTCCCCTGACCCCCGTCCCCTGTCCATGCCTCGCTACCGCCAGTGACGGTGTAACGTTCCGGTTTTTGGGCCATTAAAAATTATTTTTAATGAAAACCCTATTTTTGAAAATTTGGATCTTTGTATGTGTTTAAGGACATAAGTGCCAAGGATCTCAATTAAAATCCCTCTTTGAGACCCCAAATCCCCAACCAAAAATTCTTATCTAAATTCAAATTTTGCAATTCCTCCAAAATCCTTCCTCTAAAATTCCCCCTTGTTTTCCAATTCAAAGGTCCATCAATACCTCTCCTTCCAAATTTCCAATCAAAACCTCTCTCCCCAAAACCCTGGTTCAAATTTCAAATCGGGAATTCAAAACCTCCTTTGAAAATCCTGCCTCTAAATGCGAGGTAAAAGTTCAAGTTTTGAAATCACAATTCTTCTTGAAATTTAGTCCCTTTTTCCCTTCCTCAAAATTAAAAAAAAAATCTACTTCTAAAGCCCTTGACAGGAATCCTTAGATTTTTGTGAACTCAAAGATCAAATTTGAGTTAAAAAAATCCTTTCAAATATTCAAATATCTCTCAAATCCAATCTTTGTAAAATATCAACTGCCACTATTCATTCGGGCCGCCTCATCTCCTCTCCTTCCCTAGCCTGCTCGGCCTCCCCTTCCTCTCCTCCTTTCTTTTCTCCCCAGCCAGCCCAGCACCAATCGACCTATCTCTCATCCTTCCTCCTCCCGCTAAGGTTGTCAGTATCGGGATACGGATTGTAGTATCGTATGATACTACGATACTACCCTAGCAAAATGATACGTGTCGGTCCAGGGATCGTTTTTGGGTGGGAGCGCGCTGGGATTGGGATACAAAGTGTAGGATCATTAGAATCACGACACAAATACGATTTTGTGCGACTCTATGCTTGGGTCCAAAATTAGCCCTTGGATTAGATTGGACGGTCCACACGCCTGGCAAAAACCCTACGAGAGAGAGAAAGAAAACATAGCCTTGGAGTTGGATCTATCCATTGTCTCGCTCGTTCTCCTTCGTGGCTGGCAGCGGCGCGACGCCAACGCTGCAGCGGCTTCATTCTCCCTGGTTTGGATCTCTGATCTCTCTATTCTCTCGTTTTCTTTCTTCCCCTTCTCTTGGATTTGGATCTCTCCATTCCACCTATTTGTGGTAGGCTAATTTCTAGGCTTGTTCGTGAAGCAGCAGAAGCCTGTTCGTGAAGGGGCTCCAGCAACGGCCGTTGGCTACAGCGTGCGTTTAAAATTTACTGTCTTTATCGTCTAGCTGAAGCCTGAACTTTAGGGATGTTTTTTGAGATTGTGTTCATGTTCATTGAGGAACTTTTTATGTGGATGATGTGCCTTCTGATGATGAATGGATAACTGAGAAGGAGGACCTTGCTCTTCCTCAAGATAAACATTGGCTTAGAAATCTTGATCTGATTGCTAGCAGAATTGCAAATTTAACACTAGAAGACAATGATGCTGAAGCTGAAGTGGAAAGCATGGTCAGAGATATAGATGAAGCATGTATACTTCCTATCTCTTCTCGAGTTACTCCTGTTAATTTTGTTTTCGACATGTCTTGTACTGAGTTTTACCTTTCTTAGTTGGCGGTGGTGAGAATCAGAATGAAGCAGCTGATCACCAAGAAGATGATGAAGATAACAAGGATGACAATTATCAACCTTCATTTGAAGAGGATGACAGTGCTCCAAGTCCCCATGAAGATTACATTGAAAATCCTAACGTCTGATGCATTGGCAGTTCATCTAGCCCAAGTGATGAAATAATTCCAGATGCATCTATAGACAATGATAATTTGTGGCAATTTTAATAGTTGGTTATTTAGCTGTTTTTGTGGCTGTAGTGTGACTCCCAACTAAATATTACAAGCTAGACAATGTTTGAATTCGGAGATTAGAACTATTTGAATGTGTCTTTGTTCGTGTATCTTCAGATCCTTTGTTAAACAAAACTATTAGCACTAGTGTGGTTTCTCTTGATAAATATCGCTCTATTTGTATGTCATATATTATTAGTACTCTATTTTTTTAGAATGGCTATATATAATTAATACAAATAATAATTAAACTTCAAAAAGAAAATCTCATAGTATCCCGATACTACGATACGATCCTATGATCCAATACTACTTTGAGCAAAACGATACTACCTAGGATCCTGATCCTAACAACCTTGCCTCCTACGTGCCACCATAGGCGAGCTGGCCAGCCAGCCCACGGCCCGTCTTCCTTCCCCTCATGCGCCGTCCGCAAGCAAGCCAACACGCGTGCGCCCATGGCCCACTCCATCCTGCCAACAACACGGGCCCACGTGGCAGCCGTCCAGCGAACACCCGCCCAACAGCGCCACGTGCGGCCCTCGTCTCCCCTCACCTCTCTCTCACGTGCACAGCATGTTTGGCCAAATGGCCACTTGACTATGCTGGGCTTCACCATTGTGCACGGCCACAGCTCCTCCCTGAAAGCCCGTTGATGTCGCCTAGAGGAAGGGTGAATAGGCATTCCTAAAAATTCTCCAAAATACAGCAATAAAATTCTAGTAGGAACCTCCAACCCCAGGGGTAGGAAGCTCTGATCGGCTCTCTCAACCTAGCTGAGAGGACTGGCCGGAGGTTCCGGCCTAGAACACCAGAGGTTCTGTCCCTGGTGTTCTGACTCTACCAAGACACTTCAATAATGGATAAAATGGCAGGGATCAAGTCTATAATAAATAATAAGGTAAGAGATGGATGCAGGCAAGTATAGAGATAAAATAATGCAATAACGAGCAAGCACAAAATGAGACACATATTTTTTCCCGAATTTGGATCACAAAGATCCTATGTCTCCATTGAGGAGCTCCGAGGAGCCGAGTCTCGATTGACCCCTTGCCTCGCTAAGCCACCATGAAGATCAGCTTGGTATCCACTCGAATTTACCTCTTTTTCTTGCGGAGGTAAGGTTAACCTTTACAAACTCTTCCTGGGACAATCCACAACTCTAGGAAGCTTGCGGGTGACACCTAACCGTCTATGAGGTTTCCCTCCAAGAGAAATAAGTTTCAAGCAGCTGATCTGCGTTCTCCTCAAGTGCACAAGATACTCCTAGCCTTCTCTTAGTAAAAATCACTCAATTCCCCACTAGATCCTCACAAGAATCACAAAGGTGACGCTAGAACTAGTTGGGTGAGCACAAGAGACCTTAGGAGGGGCTAGGAGACAGTGAAATAGGAGTGGAATAGCCAAGCAATGGCTAGAAACAAAGTTTAGGCTTTATAGGCATTGATATACATCAGTTAGCCGTTACTCACAGATTTTGGCTAGAAGGTTCCGACCCCAAGGGTAGGAACCTCCGGCCAACACTTAGTCTCTGCCCGAGAAGGTTGGTCGGAGCCTCTAACCCCAGGGGTAGGACTCTCCGATGCTGACACTAAAACTAGCCCAACCCAAGTGTATGTGTTGCGCCAAAGTGATGAACTATCAGCTATTTGGATCTTAAGCACTTAAGTGATCTTGGAACACTATTTGCAACTTCTCTTAATAGTACGACTTTCCTACAACTCAAAAGAAAATTTAAAAGAATTTAAAATAAACTCTGAGTCGCTTCGCTGCTTTGCGTCATATTTTTGTGGGGGTCTCCATGCACCATACCAAGTAACCTGGGACTAATCTCTATATAATTCTTGATAAACTCATTAGTCGTTTTGTTATTAATCCACCAAAACTCACTTAGGGGCTAGATGCACTTTCACTTCCCGCACCGGCATCACTAGCGTTACGCCGTCCTTGCACGCGCCGCTGTCGCCCTAGGAGCACCACTGCCACGCGCCGAGCTACGAACTCGCGCCGCTGCTTCGTCCCGTCGCGTCACTGGCCAGCAAGACCGCGATACCTCCTCGCTCCGTCCCTCGCCATGCCCGCCTCATCCTTCTCCCCTTCTCTAGCTGGCACCATCATGGCTCTACCACCCTCGCCCTTGTTCCGCCGCCTTGGCCAGAGGAGCTGCGCTGCTCGCTTGACCATGCCACTACACTTCTTCCTTGTCATCGCGCGCCGTTCTCACGGCTATAAAGCCTCGGCCCCAATTTCCTTTCCCCCACCGCGGCCGTGCCTCCCCACTCGTCCTCACCCTGTCAAGCTTGAGCGCCGGTCTCCATCGCAATTTCTCCCCTCCAGTGAGCTCTCCTCCTCTATTCCCTCTCCCTTTACAAAATTAATGCCCTCATTTAACTCCTAGTCCCCGCCGACGGCCACCGTCGTGCGCCCTCTTCCCTATCTGAGCCACCCATCATCTTCCTCGCCATCTCCTCTAGCCGCCAGCGTACCTTGCTACCTCTGGTTCACTGCTGTTAGCCGGGGTGACTCTGACCATCATCGGCTATCGATCTCGGCCGAGGTCAAACACACCCGGTCCAAGCCGACGTGGTAGCCACATGGCCAGCACTTAAGCACCTCGGGCTGAGGCAATGCATAGACCAGGCTTGTGTTAGCCAGATCACTGACCCGTGGGCCCACCCAAGCTGGTCCACGAGCACGGTGGCCTAGCCCACAGGCTTCCCTCCCTCTCTCCTTCGTAGACCATGTTCACCATGCACCATCCTCTATCCTCTCTCTAACCTCGCAGTCCCACATATCAGCCGAAGAGGAGTATTCCCTTGGCACATTGCCTTTTCCAATTTAAATAATCACTTTGTATTTCTAGAAATTTCTTTAAACTTAAAAAATTTATATATCCTAATCCGTAACTCCAATTGACCCCGTTCAAGTCTCTAAATTTTTCTAAAATTGAGATCTACCCAATGGCACTATTAGTTATTACTAACAATATTTTATTTTAGGCTTTTGTGTAGTTTTCTCTCTTTTGCGTGTAGTCGATGACAACGGAAATTAGTTTGGACATCGGATTTCGAAGACTTTGAAGATGAAGACCTGATGCAAGTCACCTTTGATCATATTGCTCCTAGTTTGCAAATGTTTTGTTTGTAAAACGGTATTTCAGTATGCATGTTAATTTAATTAGCCTCGGTTTGCGCCATAAACCGACAACCTAGTAGTTACATAACTCCAGTGGGACCTAGATAGCCCTATAAGGACCGGTTGTCATACTTTAGAGGTTAAATGCCTAGTTTCATAGTCTAGGAGTTAAGTAGACTAACCCAATACTTCAGAAGACGAAGTAGACTTTTTTCGTTTTGTTTCTCTTGTCTTTTGAATTCTCTTATTAGTGTGTTTTCCGTTCCCTTTTCAAACCAGGCTTCAATTCCTTAAAAAAAACTCCAAAATTCTAATGTTCCAATGAAGCTTTAGGGTGAGTTTAAAGGTGAGTGAAAAAGAAGAAGACGATGATCACGCAAAACGAGATGAGTCATTAGCACATGATTAATTGAGTATTAGCTATTGCAAACTTGGAAAATGTATTAATATGATTTTTTAAAACAACTTTTATATAGAAATTTTTTGTAAAAAATACACTAGTTAACAGTTCAGAAAACATGGTTACAGAAAACGAGAGAATTTTTAGCCTTAACGTGGAGATTAGAACGGTCCCTCAGTCTACTTTTGTGAGGCTTTTTCCCCAAAACGGAAATCACTTCGCTCCACTGTGATTTTACCATGCTGATACACGGTCGTTGCACTTGTTTAGCCGCAGACACCACGTGACGCGATCGGCGCACGGCTTCTCCCTGGTCCGTAGGCAGCAAAACCCCAATGTCCCCACCCCTCCGGTCAAAGCCGCCATGGCAGAGGCCGGTCCAATGCCGCTCCGCCACGCGGCCCCCGCCCTCTCCCACCGGTCCAATGCGCCCGTCCCACGAAACCCCCCCGCCGCGCGCGGTCTCCCGGTTTGACCGCGCCCCGCTCCCTCACCCAACCCCCCTCGTGTTGCCCCATTGGCGGGCCGAGGCAAGAGAGGCTTGGCGAGCTTCCCGAGGAGCCGCACCCGTCGCTTTCTACTATTTTTTTCCCCTTCTCTCTCTATCTCTTTCCACCACTTCCCCCACGCTCTCCGCTCCTCCGCTCTTCCTCTTTTACCCGCTCCCGATCGCCCCGGGCTCCCACAGCCGCAGCGAACAAATCCGCGGGTTAGCGAGCTCGTGAGGAGAAGCAGGGGAAAGCGCGCGAGGGGAAAGGTTATCTCCCTCCCTTTTTTTTTCCCTTTCGGTATCTGTCCTTTTTTATACCTTTACGGTTGCTGGGATTGGGGGAGTTGGTAGTTGGTAGGTTGCGTGAATCCGAGGGAGGTGAAGTGTTCGTTCTTGATCTTTCCCGCACTTTCACTAAGGTTTGAGATATTGCTTTTACTTTGTTTTTGGGTTGCCTAATCTGCTTGGTTCGGGTATGGGTTTGAATCGTGGTAGATCTAGGGTTGGAGTGTTCGGTTGGGTGGGGTTCGAGGCCAGATCTGATGCGCCAGTTTAGGGTTCTTCTGATTTGAGATGTCCCCCCTCCCCCCCCCTCTCTCTCTCTCTCTTTTTTCTACGTTTGGATGCGTTGTGTTTACTGGAGATCTTGTTGGGGATGACAGCAAGGGCATGAGATCTACGTGGAGGAAGCCCGTACTTTGATTATTCACACGAAATGTGCACGCATAGCTGTTCCCCCGTCTGGGCTAATTCAGTTGATCAATCTAGCGCCTTTTTCCTGTTAGATGCAGTATGCCTAGTTTGAACTGCAGATCTAGTCTGTCTGCTTGCTGTTCTGTGGAAGAAGCAGCAGCGCCTTGTCGTTTTCTTAGCTTGAGGTTTGGTGGTGTTGGACTAGATCACTGGTTTAATAGCCACTTTCTTGTTGATTTGTCTGACGGAATCACTCCAAAAGTAAGAACATAAAATGGAGAAAGTACTCTAGTGAAAGGGGATGGACTAGAATATTTAGATTTCTGAGAATGATTCCCTTCGTTAATTGAAAAAGCTTTCGCTAGTTGTCTAATTGGGAAAGTGAAGTGCCATACTACCATCCACTTGGTTGAAATCGGGCAAAGCAGGGTGATCTGTATGATCTGCTCGGGTTTCGTTCATTGTTCCTTGGGTGGATGGTGGCTATATGTTGATATCCACTTGTGCTGGTTTTCAGAGAACCATATATATTCTTGTAAATGGTCCTCAACTGATATAGGTTGTATCTGTGTAAGCGTTGATACATTTTAAAAGTGAGCAACTGCCCTAATGCATTATTAGCAGGTGCACAACGTCAGACGAAGTTTGTGTGGAAGAACAAGGGAGAGGAAAAATGTCGCCTGCTGAGGCATCCCGTGAAGAGAATGTGTACATGGCAAAGCTTGCCGAGCAGGCTGAGCGTTATGAGGAAATGGTTGAATTCATGGAGAAGGTGGCAAAGACTGCTGATGTTGGTGAGCTCACAGTTGAGGAGCGTAACCTGCTTTCTGTGGCTTACAAGAATGTGATTGGTGCTCGGAGGGCATCGTGGAGGATAATCTCTTCTATTGAGCAGAAGGAGGAGAGCCGTGGGAATGAGGCATATGTTGCATTAATTAAGGAGTACCGTAGCAGGATTGAAACCGAGCTCAGCAAGATCTGTGATGGTATCCTCAAGCTTCTGGATACCCACCTTGTCCCCTCTGCCACTGCTGCAGAGTCCAAGGTTTTCTACCTGAAAATGAAGGGTGACTACCACAGGTATTGATTTCTGGTGTTTCAGGAAGCACTAGCAAACAATTTGCCTTTTTTTTGTTTTCCAACGTTTATATTCTGATTTTGAACGTATAGGTACCTTGCTGAGTTTAAGTCAGGAGCTGAGAGGAAGGAAGCTGCTGAGAACACCCTTGTGGCATACAAGTCCGCCCAGGTTGGCCTCCATAGATTATTTGCCAATATATATGGTGTACAGCGGTACTCAGTTTGCTATATTACGAATTTTTTTCATGGAGTAGCTTAGTAGGTTTCACTATTTTTTCTGCCATTTCTTCCAGTGATGTTGTACATGTTTGGGATGTACACTGCTAGATATGGCATCTGTTTGGCAACCTTGAATGGTTTTTATGTAGTAGTTTCATGGAGTTATGATGCTTGATTGAACATATCAACAAATGACTGTGCATAATGGCATTTGATTGCTTGTTTAGGATATCGCACTTGCTGAACTGCCTACAACTCACCCGATAAGGCTTGGACTTGCACTGAACTTCTCGGTGTTCTACTATGAGATTCTGAACTCACCAGACCGTGCTTGCAACCTTGCAAAGCAGGTTGGTTCTCTAACCTTTTCTTTTTAATTATATTTGAACCTTTTCAGAATTTTATATTACTTGATAAGTAGAATATTTGAAATAGAAGGTCCTTGGTTGCTATTTTTCATGAATAGTTATGCAATTTTTGATATAGCAAATTTCATTTATAAGAATATTTGATAATTTTTCTTTTTGTTTGGTTAGAGCAGAAACTGTGGGGAGAACAACCAATGATTGTTTATACTGTGCATGTTAGAATAAGTACGTTGAAATAATCTTCTAATTGCATTCTGTTCACTCACCTGAAGAATGTCGTGCACCGAGTTTTATTATGTGGTCAAATTAGCTGTGACACATAGTGGATTTGTATGTATATGTATGTGTCTACTGTCCTGCATATGTTGCATGTTTCTTCTAGTAGTAGTTTTTTAGCACATCACATTAAATTAATGACTGCTGAAACTTGGAGATTAGACTGGTAGGAACAGTTTAAAACATACTCTGTGAAAGGCATGTTGCCCTGTCAATGGATTTCTATTCATGTCTGAATTATATATCTTCTTTCCGTTGTTTCAATCTTGGAAGTTCTCCTTTTTTTCCATCCAAAAGCTGCTCACAAACTAAAGCTTCGTGTACCTTGAAATTAGAGTTTGTTCCCTCTTGGCAACAAGAGGGTTGGTGCATATCTGATATCCTGAAAAATGCCTGGATGTACTATCTTGAGTGATGATAACTTCATGTCTGTATATTAGGCGTTTGACGATGCTATTGCTGAGCTGGACACCCTCGGCGAGGAGTCTTACAAGGACAGCACCTTGATCATGCAACTTCTCCGTGACAATCTGACTCTTTGGACCTCCGACAATGCGGTATTTGCTCTAATATATTTATTTTCTCCCATCGTATGGCAGCTGTTCTCAAGCGATGTATGGTATATGGGGCATCCAATCTTATATTCGTCTCTGTCCATTCTTGTTTCTTCAGGAGGACGGTGGTGATGAGATCAAGGAAGCGGCGAAACCTGAAGGAGAGGGCCACTAATCAGACCTGAAGTCTTATTTCTGAGTCCATTTACTCAGCTACCTGTATTACTGGATCATAAGATGTACTAGGATCAATTGCTATGTGGAATCATAAGATGTGGTAGGGCTGCGAATGTCAAAATGTGTCGAGCTGAAGCAGTGGACACAGTTATGTGCACTACATTGCTTCCGTGACTTATTTACTAGTTAATTAGCTACTTTCAACCGCTTCCTGTATTTGCAGCACATTATTAGTACCGCTGTATTAGCGTTTTCCATTGGCTGGTTATGATTGAGAATACAGGCAGGCATTGCCTGTCTTGATTTGTAAGCTCGATGTGAACTCATCAGAATACGTGTTATTTTAGTGTCATGTGTCATGAGATCATGTTTAGATTGGCGGCATTCTGTCCGTCCATTGGTCTGCTTGGTCCGTGCTGATGATGGCCTGTGCAATATGGTGTTGGGACACTGTCAGTAGGGTAGTATTCCACTAAATTGCTTCGGCGTACAGTAAAATAATTCAACTCTTAGGAGCGCTAGCCGAATACACGCACGATAAACGGAACAACATCATAACTAACATGTATAAACACAAGTTCATCTCCTATGCGTATTTCTTCAACAAATCAATTTTTGAGCTTAAACTAATTCCTACTCCCTTCATCCAACCATATAATCATATCAAACATTTAAATTTTATCCAACAATATAAGCTTTTCTAACCATACTACCCGTCCTATCAATTATCCTCTTTCAAATTTCTTCATACTTTATCTCTAATCACCTTGTCAGTAGAGAGTGTTCCACTAAACTACTTCTGTGTATATGAGATACACCAAAATCTTTTCTCCTCAACCTTAATCTCTGCTAGACAAACTACAAATGCCTATATTTACTTATATTGTTGGATGAAGAGAGTACCTTCTTACCTACTCTTTTCCGTAAATCAAGAAATTTTATCTCTTCAATACACCTTATCTATCTATCTACCAATAGTACTTTCCTATTAATGATAAATATTTTAGTCTTAGGATGCTAAGAGTTATTTTATTTTGGGACAGAGAGAGTAGAATTGGAGTCTGGGTCTTATGGATGGAGAAAAAAAACATGACCCTTGTAGTACCCCCGGTTCTCTTTTATGCTTTGCAACCAACAGAATGTGCTCTTAATTGGCCAATCGTCGTTATGGCGTTGTTGTGCATGCCTTAGGCTTCGTTTGATCTACATTATTGAGCAGATTATTGCAATGGATCGTCTACTTAATTATGAGGATAAATTAGATATTTTGAGAAATAAAATTAACAAATAGGTTAAAGTAAGTGGTCTAATCAAGCAGTAGAAGAAAGTTCTTAAAAAACGTATTTTTTGAAACGTGGAGCAAATAATCTATTTTAATAATCCGATATAGTGGTAAAAAAAACAAGGTCTAAGAGGTTGCGGCTTGGATCCTCCTATAATGTTGCTCGGTTGAAATGCCACAATGGCAACAGTATTCTAAATTGGTCGTAGTATAGCAGTTTTTCCAACAGCCGTGTGGTGTCCAATTGTCGATGACCAATGCAAGGGAATAAGGGGGCACTCGAGTGCATGATGGCGCACGCCGAGCATTCTATGGCTAGCAGTGTCACTGGAATAATCTGATGGCCACGGGTTAGTCTATCTTGACCAACTTATATTGGAGCACAGTTTCAGGAATTTGTTGGTACATAACTAACTTGTAGCGTAAAAGTAGGAATAGAGAAAGTGGTATGAGGTGAAGAATTAATCAAAGGAGTAAAATTGGAAGATGGAAAAAATAAACGTGGGACTCACTGTCACAACCATATTATTTTTAAGTAGTATATAGATATATAAGGAGAATTCAAACTCAACTTGAGTGGCACAAATAAAGTTAGGTCAAATTATTTTCGTAACAAGCAAGATTAGTTCAACACTACAGAAATTTCAATCGAGACCCTAGTAGTGCTATAAAAAAATAGAAAAAGTCTATTACATCCCTAAAGTATTAATATTGGTCTACATAACCCCTAAAATATAAAAACAAGTATTCTACCTCTTGAAATATAGATACCAACTCAAATAACCGCTAGAATGGGTTTATAGGTGGTTTTGTTGTATACATGATGGCGTGAAGATGGTTTTGTCCATATGGACTATGAAGGAGACATCAACATGACGATAGAGTTAGGTTATGTATTTTTTTCATAAGTAGAACGGCTTGAGAATAATAGTATTGGTGCCAATATGATTTTAGGCTTGTCGATTAGTGTGTGAAAAGAAATGGATAGATCAATTTGGGCTACTCATTATTGTACGATATCTAAACTCTAAACTTACGAATTTATATTGCTCTACGATGCTACTTATTATAATAGAGTTTTCTAAATACTTCTAAATAAATTTCAATTTGTTTCAATCGTTGAGTCGCTAAGCTGAATAGTCGTTGACATAAAAAGTTTTTATACTGGAACAATCGAGCATTTCATGTGCAGGCTGTAACAATAAACAAAAATTACATGACTGCTGATATTTTCATGTAATCATGAGGGTGCCAAATTTTGGTGTAAACAGTTACACATATCTAAAATTGCCAATTGAAGTTGTAAACTGTGGAATCTGGACTGTAGAGCTGTTGACAAGGCATCACAAGCGCAAGGACGTTCGGACGCTCGCAGTGGAACCAACGCGTTGCCCCGGACGGATGCACTCTCCACGCACGCACCAGACCAAGCTGCACCAACTGTGCGAAAAACCACTTCGCACAGCAGATCGCACAGCGTCGCCGTCGCCGCCCCACCGGATCCCGCGCAGATCCGGACGACCAGATCCCCGAGTCCATGGAGCCCTCGCCGGCCGCGGCGGAGCGCGACCGCTCGCCGCCGCCACCGCCTCCTCCTCCCCCTTCGTCGTCCGCGGCAGCTGCGATGTCGTCACCGCTCGCCGTCGTCTGCAGCTTCTGGAAAGGTCCGGCCTGATCTTACTTACCCTCGCGCTTCCACTTGGTCGATTAGGCGATGGTTTTGGTTCGAGTTGGTGAGACCAGACGACTGGGTGGATTGAATCGGAGACTCGGGAATTTCCCAGTTTCGTCCTGAAATCTAGATTTTGTTTGGGTTTGTTACTGGTCGCAAGTGGAGGGATCTTAATCTCGCTGAAATGTTGACCACATTGGCACTTCCATTCCAATCTGTTGATAGCATTTGTGCTCTCCACTTCCTCAATTAGAGAAAGACTTGCGTGATGCTTAACTTACACGACTGCAGGGATAACAAGTACGCGGAGCAATTTCAGTAGCATGGATTTTGAGATGCATTTAGCGTTCTAAACCAGTTCTGTGTATCCATGCGATATAGCAACAGCCTTTACAATGAGTTAGTGATGAATATAACCTTTCTGTGGGTTTGATTCTTCCCTAATCATTTGCTTAATGTAAGAGGTTAGTAGGTGTGCGGGTAGCATGCTGCTTTGCTCCTGACTGTAGTTTCCATAAGGGACTTAAATAACTACCTAGTATGAATGCTCGTTTACTATAGAAGAATATCATGGCGAATTTGTTATGTTTTCTTGCATGTGGATGCAGGTTGGTACGATGTAAGCGTTTGTGCTACCCATTGCAGATAATCTGACTCTTGCCTATTTTGCGCTTTAGACTTCGATTTGGAGAAGGAAAGAAGTGGTTTGGATGAGCAGGGTTTAAAGATCGCAGAGAATCAAGAGACCAGCCAGAAGAACAGACGTCGGCTTGCTGAGAGCACTAGAGATTTTAAGAAGGCGTCTTCAGATGATAAGCTTAGTTTATTCAACTCTTTGCTGAAGAGCTATCAAGAGGAAGTTGATAATCTCACAAAGAGAGCAAAGTTTGGAGAAAATGCATTTCTCAACATCTACCAGAAGCTCTATGAAGCCCCTGATCCATATCCAGCTCTTGCTTCTATGGCTGTATGCTCTATCTGTCATCTACTGTAGCTTCTGAATTTTTTTCATGCTGTCGAGTAACCTTGCCAAAACCACAAATTTCCACCAATGTTTAACATTTTGCCATGTTTCTTGTAGCCAGTTTCCATCTTGTTATTTCGTATTGATACCTAAGTTTATACCTGTAGTGCTGTAGATGTATGTGATCTAAATGGTCAGAATAACACCTTTTTTTTTCTGTAGCTACTCAGCTGTATGCTCACCCCTGTACAACTTAGCAAGTAATTCGTCCAATTATTAAATTTGAAAGTATAAGTGTAATTTTGTCAAACTGCAAAATATGGATGACATTTTGCCGCAGCATAGTACGAGTAGTAAATCGTTTAAATTACAAGTACAGAGGAGAGCTTTCAACTTCATGGTTTGGAATTGCAATTTCGTCTAACAAATCCTGATGTCTTTAACTTTAGGTGCTTCCAGTATAGTAGACAGGTTTCAATCATTTCATGGTACTGACATTTCCCCCAACCTGCCCTGTTTTTAATCTCAATCCATCCAGGAGCAAGACCAGAAACTATCTGAACTGGAGACTGAAAACCGGAAGATGAAACTTGAGCTTGAAGAGTATCGGGCAGAAGCTGCCCACCTGAAGAACCAGCAAGCAACAATTAGGCGACTTGAGGAGCGAAACCGCCAACTAGAACAACAGGTCTGTTCTGAACTTCTCATGCTTCTCAGTGCTCTCTTTTCTTAGCTAGAAACAAGTTTTTTCTTCTACTCTTGTTCTTTCCAAAGGAGGTAAAAACACAAGTTCGTTGGATACCATTGTTTTCTCAGTCGTAAATAGTGACTTCTTTTGTCCGTATGATAGTACTGTAATTCTTTGAACGGGCAGACCGTTTTTCTGACAATTTGGAAGCTTTATCCGTAGAAATTATTTTCAATCAAGTTTCAGAAACTCACAATGGGCAATATTTTAGCCATTCTTTTGCATAGATTCTACAGACAAATGCAATATTTTACCTAATAGCAATATAAGTATGTTTTTGTTCTGCTGATATTCTGACCTACCAATAATGTATTTCTGAGCACAACACAGTCGATCAAAATTATATCATAAACATGTTTCTATGTAAGAGTTCTTGAATTTGTATAAAAAGTGAAATATTCCTTCAAGTACGTGTGTTGTGGATAATGATTCTTGGCACAATAACTTTTTTTTTCAATAAATTACTGCCGATTTTTTCCTCCAATTTATTTCAAACACCAAACTTCCATTGTTCTCAAGTTCTCTCTCTCTCTCTCTCTTTTAAACATTCATTTTTCCATTTAATAACTGTAGATGGAGGAAAAAGTCAGAGAGATGGTTGAAATGAAGCAGAGGAGTTTGGCAGAAGATAGCCAGAAAACTCTTGAAGCCCTGAAAGACAGGTACTGTTGAGTTAATGGTAAACAGGAATATAACTGCTCTATGATCATCATAATTGCAATGCAATTAGCTTTATCTGAAGCATATTTTTACCTTTGATTTTTCATGGTTGTAGGGAGCGGTCGTTGCAGGACCAGCTGAGACAAGCCACAGAAAGTGTAAAGAATATGCAGAAGCTACATGAATCAGCACAAAGCCAATTGTTTGAGCTTCGTACTCAATCAGGTTACTTTTATTTTAACTGTGTAACCATGAAGGTCTTGTGACTTGATGGGAGAAATATGTTCAACGGTTTCATTGTTGTGATGAAGTATCATCTTTCTTTCAGAGGAGAACCGAGCTGCAAAGGAAGCTGAAGTCAATCTTCTGTTGGATGAAGTTGAGCGGGCCCAAGCACGATTAGTTAGTCTTGAGAGAGAAAAGGTAGCTTTATATTTTGAAATGCGAGCTTAATGTGTTTGATTTGATGGATACTTGAACCTAACATTGATAGCAGTGCTATCCATGCAGTGACCATTATTACCAATAACCAAATACATGGATGTTTCTAAGTTCTATCATCACTGAACCTTTGCAATTGAACCATATGCAGAGGTTCTGATTCATGCATTTTATGCATTAAGGGATCTCTTGAGACATTTGGTATACATGACATTAAACTACTGTCTAATTTTATATCAGAAAAAACAATTGTATAAAACTAGTAGAGATACTAAGTATACCAAACTAGGGAGTTGTAGAATCAAACAACTCGAATATCTACATCATAAAGAAGTTGAGGGACCGACATACCATTGTAGCTGAAATTTGCACAGCTATTGCTTGCCAATGCCTGATCCAGAATACCATGTTTTATGCCTATTTTTTTTTCTGCAGGGTGATTTACGATCTCAGTTGCAAACAACAAATGAAGGTGCAACCAATAGTAGGTTAGTTTATTTGCATTTTCCATGTATATGTTGTATTAAGCCATTAATTGATTTGGAAAGTGTAGATTTGTCAGTCATCCATAATTCATTTATTAGTGATACTAGCGCCTTTCATCAGTATTGCTATTTATTAGTACATTTCATTTGTGTTTTTATGTTTACCGAAAAGTTAATGCTGAACTTGTTATCTGAATCATGTTATTCTACAGTGACTATGTGGACTCAAGTGATATACTTGAGAGTTCCTTGAATGCCAAGGAGAAGATCATCTCAGAGCTGAATGCAGAACTGCGTAATATTGAAAGTTCTTTATCTTCTGAGAGAGAAACACATGTTAATGAACTCAAGAAATTGACTGCTTTGCTCAGTGAGAAGGTACTCCATCATTAAAAGATTTTAATGTGTAAAGTCGATAACTGTTTCTTGAACTAATTCATTACTCTTGATGTTGACTACTGGACAAAGGTCTGCATCTACTGTTTAAGTTTGCTTTTATTCATTAAGTGCAATTATGGAAGGGACTCATCTATTTTTTTTTATTTAGAGAGCCTCCTACTTGAACTTGCCTGTGAACAAAGGAACAGGGCTCTAGTAGACAGCGACCTTATAGCGATCATCTACCTGTCTATTACTTATTTGTTACAATCCTTTTTTGAAATTTAGTCAGATATGTTAATTTCTTTGCTTCTATCACTATCATTTTCTATAATTTTAGCTTCCATTGTTATGTGTGGGTTTAATAGATGTTACCTCTTCCATTACATCTACTAGTCACATTTTAGAAATGTGGATTGATGCATCAAACGCCGTGCGTATATTATTTGAAATGATTTCTCTCTATGCAACTGTATTTTACCCACTATTTTATTTTGCTAATTAACTTTCAATTTGTAGGAAAATGCTCTGATGGAGTTAAAGAAAGAACTTCAAGAAAGACCAACAAGAAGACTAGTAGATGATCTCAAGAAAAAGGTCCAGATTTTGCAGGTATTTATAGAGAACACCCATGTTAATTCAAATTATGATATTAAACCCTCTATATCTGATAGTTTCTGTAGTTCTCATCTGTGTCAATATTACATCCACCAGTTGGTTCTGCACTCATTGCATGCCATTTTAGCAATTGCGAATCTGAACTGTACATGATACCAGCTTTCCCATGTTGCCTCCTGTGGCCGTATGAGTAGATTGCCCTCATCATGTTGTTGTTGGTGATCCTAAAATAATGCCTTTGTGATAACATTATTCACCCACGTGACCTCTCTCCCTCTATCATTATTCCTGATGACATACCATTTTTGTTTCAATTAGGCTGTAGGGTACAACTCCATTGAAGCTGAAGACTGGGAGCTAGCAACAAATGGTGAAGAAATGAGCAAGTTGGAAGCTTTGCTTCTTGACAAGAACCGTAAAATGGAGCATGAACTAACACAGCTGAAGGTTGGTTGGTCTTTAGTTTGGATACTAAAATGATGTGATAGGCAATTCCTTCTCTGTATGACCAACAGATTTTCCTCATACATACAAAAATGCAAGGTAAACTTGTTTTTCTCTGTTCTGACTGGCTAAGTTCTTATATCTTGAAGGTCAAAATATCAGAGAAGTCAAATCTTCTTGAGGAAGCTGAAAAAAGGATTGCTGAGCTAACTGCAAAGGCTGAGGAGCAGCAGAAGTTGATTTTGAAACTCGAGGATGACATACTAAAGGTTGCTTTTCATGCTCCTATGATAATCAGTAGCAATCAATCCTTATGGATATAGTACTTATTTACCATTTTGGTGCAGTGTTAGTTTGAATCATAACATCATACTGTTACAACTATGTAATCCTGAAATCCAGGAAATGAAAAAACTAAATGATTTACTATTTTACTTTCATCTTCTGAAGGACATATGATTAATATATGTTACCTTTATTGCAGGGCTATAGTTCAACTGATAGGAGGACTTCACTTTTGAATGATTGGGATCTTCAAGAAATCGGTTCAAATGAAGTACCAGAGGTAATTTGTAGGTTAGGTTCATTGCAAAACATGCTACAGTTCTGCAGTATCTTATTTGTTCAAACTTCAAAGCTTATGTTTGTTGAAGTTTGTTTTTGAATACAGAGGCTATCGTAGTTAATCCTATAGGGTATCAATCCTACAAAAATTTGCATCCTCAAAGCACTCTATTTGTTTGTTATATTGTATAATGCCTGTTTTAACTCAGCTGTGGACGAAACATGCAAGAGAAACTTAAATCGAAAAGGTCACCTTTAAATTCTCATATACATCTTGAAGCTATAACAAAGATCTGGACTTACCATGAATGTTGTCAGTGTAAAGAGATGCTGTACGAAACCTCTTTATCAGAAGTACGGATATGCAGCAGTGAGCATTGAAGAACTGACTAATCACTGATCTTTTGTGCACACTATTTTCATAACTATTACCAGCACAATTGTTGGTAAACTTATGTTTTTTTTATCTAAATTCTGTCTTGCCTTGCCAAGTCAATAATCAAGCTGACAAACTATAGTAACCTTGTTTTGCCATACTTATATATCAATATACTCATGATAATGGAAAAAAATGTGCTAAAATGTCTTTTCTATTCATTTTCAATTTCTACCAAACATGCAGTTATGTCAGTTAGTTGCAATTGTGTATAATAGAATGGCCACGTCACTCACTTGTTGCCTAATATATTCAGGGAACTGATCCAAGGCATGCACCACAAGACCAAGACCAAAGTTCCATGCTTAAGGTTATCTGCAATCAGAGGGATCGTTTCCGCACACGTCTACGTGAAACTGAGGAGGTGTATTTCATGAAATTTTGAAAAGTGACTCTACCAATTTACTGTTTAGAGCAATAATGGTAGTGTAGTTCTCATGCAAATTAGATGTGAAACAGCATGATGTGCTAATTTTTTGTAGCATTTTTGATCTATTGTCTTTTTCACTATATTAATGGATAGTGCCATGCCCTTGATTTTTCTTTGAAGTAATGTATGTTTTTTTGTTTCTTTATGATTTCATTTTTATCTCATGACGCTGCTTTGTTTTCTTTTTAATGTGTAGATGTGGACCTATTATCATATTGCGTGTTGTACCACTGACTTGTTGCCATTTTGTGTCTCTTCCTAGGAACTAAGAAGACTAAAAGAGAAGTATGAAATGCTAGTTGTAGAATTGGAAAAAACTAAAGCGGATAATGTTCAACTGTATGGGAAGATTCGATATGTGCAGGACTACAGCCATGAGAAGATTGTTTCCAGAGGACCAAAGAAGGTTTATACAGATCCTTACGAGGAAAACAACAAAATCTACAACAATCTAGCTTTTGACCTATTTTACATTGTGCTTTGCAGTATGCAGAAGATATTGAAAGTGGTTCTTCAGATGTTGAGACGAAGTACAAGAAAATGTATGAGGATGACATAAATCCTTTTGCTGCTTTTTCGAAGAAGGTGAACAAAATGTTTACATTTTATGAGAACTTGTTATATATGGTACTCCATATAGCTTATTTATACTTTTATTTCCATATCCAGGAAAAGGATCAACGGTACAAGGAGCTTGGTTTAAGAGATAAAATCACTCTTAGTAGTGGACGTTTTCTCCTTGGTAACAAGTATGGCACCATCTTTTTCTTTGGGTTCATTTCAGGCTTTACCTCTTTCTTTTTGGTGCACATGCTGATCTTTGATGAAACTGCTAAATACTAGTTAGAGCTATAGATGACAAATTTCTCTGTTTTGACCATTCCCAATATCATGATCTTGTGTTTAATGATGTTATGACTCTTAGTTTAGTTAATGCACCTTGCGACCACCGAACCATAGTACTCTCTCCATGGTAGCATGTTTAAACCAGTTGCTTCTTATTAATGTTAGCCCTTCAATGGGAGGGTAAATCTTTTGTGGGTGGACCAGAAAGTACCTATCAATATGTCATAATGCATAACAGATCTGTTGGTAGAGTTTTCTTTCTTTTTTCTTTTATTTTTTAATTATCCATGTAGCTGAAATGCGGAATGACATAAGTAGCTTATGTAACATCTATTCTATTTGTATTCACAGATATGCCCGGACATTTATATTCTTCTACACTATTGGATTGCATCTCCTTGTATTTACATTGCTGTACAGAATGTCAGCTTTGAGCTATCTCAGGTATGCATGCATCTCCTTTTCAAATTTTAAACTGTGGTTTCCTGAGCATGGCTAACATGAAATATTTGCACAGCACAACACCTGCACATGATGAAATCATCGTGGACGCTGGCAATCAGACGCTACCCCATGGGCTCTAAATCAAGTTGAAGTTCCATTTGACGGTATTGTCACTTCCATCATGCTGAAACCAAAATCTGGGGTTTGATCTCGGCAATCTTTGCGTAGGATCATAACCGAGCCATAGTTGACTTGTATTCTTTGTCCATTAGATGTCTGAATACGTTTTCTGTAGATAAATAGGGAAAAGCTTTCCAGTTTTGGAGACGGATGGATGGGAAATATGACCGGATGAGGCGTGGTGGTGCGTTTGAGCCGTTATTGTAAACTGCTGTACCACTAATTGCCATTCTGTTGGTAAATTGAATGCACACATGATCATGATGGTTGTACAAAAGCCAAAAAGGAATTCAAGTCAACAAATTGAGTAATGAAATCAAAGTTTTTACAATCATTTTCAAATGGAAAATTGTAATGCTTACAATATCTGCTATAATTCTAGTGGTCAAATTTTTTAGAGGAACTAATGGTTCAGCTCTACTAGTCCGAAAAGTACAATCCTGACCTGATGAGCTTTGCCTGAACATGTTTCACCAAACACTACCTGTCCAAAGTCACATTATTGACAATATATTTGCTTGTCTTCACCACACCAATCATTAATTCTGTTCTCGCAAGCTGCTGACTCTCTCAAATTACCCAGAAAAACAAAAAACCACACCTAAAAAAACAGCTTTGTTTTCTATTTTACCCTTTTTGCTGCCGACCCTACGGCAGTCGCAAATGGCAGGGACAGCGACCGATCAGACCTGTGGATCACCACCGGTGAGCCAGAGGATAACTCATGAGCTAGTCGCAGCAAGAGAGCCGTGAAAATGACGGCATTGTTCTTCACCGTGGGGGCAAACCAATGGCGGGCTGCCGGCTCGCCGCAGCCGCCTGGCTCTCTCCCGGTGCGTGGGCCCAGCCGCGTCGCTGGGCGGGAGGGAGCGGCCACGCGCGGTCGTGGTCCGGCGCGACGCGTCGCGTACGGGCCACAGGCGTCGCATGGGGCGGATCCGGCCACGTCGCGGCGGAGGGGAGGGCGAGGGAGAGGGTGGCGGTGGGGCCCACGGCGGCGGTCGCCGTCGGGGGGAGATCTGGTGCTTCTCTCCTGTAGGGCCCGGAGGAAGGAAGCCCTGCAGCTATGCTTGACACGTAAGACGTAGTATGATATATCCCTGTGCAATGTTGATTGCACCGTACGTAGAGCTGTCTGAACACCACTGATTTGAGTGATTTCTGTGAGCATTTTTGCTAAGAAGAACCTCGAGCAAGGTCCGTTTGCATGCTCCCTGTAACGCCAGTGAAAAGTTTCATTATATTCATTATACGGTTTTTAAGAGTACCGCGTTATGTATGATATACGAGATAATGGATAAAACTACTTATTTTAATACAAAATTTTATTTCATGGTTTTATATGCTAGCATATCATTTAAATGTTACATCTAAATAATCAACAAGAATTAATAAAATATGTGAAGATAAAACATAAACCTTTTAATGAGAGTTTCACACGGTTTCCAACGTGTTAGAAACGGTGAGCATCAGTTTCATCTGATAAAACTGATACTATCTCTCTCCTCTTTAATTCTTTGTTATGTTATTATATATACTGATATATCAACCTATTTAATGTGTATGAAATCTCTATGAAATGTGTAATGGGACTAGTCTAAGAGTATCTAAAATGCAGCGAAAAACCAAGTAAGGAAAAAGAAGCATTAAGCGATAGTTCGAAGATGAGGGAAGAGAAAGAAGAAGATAACGCAAAACGAGATGAGCTATTAACGTATGATTAATTAAGTATTAACTATTACAAACTTGAAAAATAGATTAATATGATTTTTTTAAAGTAACTTCTATATAGAAAATTTTTTAAAAAACGTACCATTTAACAGTTTGGGAAGCGTGCTCACAAAAAAGAGAAGTTTACCCCCAACCTGCTGCTTGGAACGGTCCCTAAAGTATCCATACTATCCAATAAGAATGTTGTATAAGTGATAAACAACAACTACTCCCTCTGTTTCAATTTAGTTATTGTTCTAGTAAATTTCACACTAACCAAGATATTATGATAAATTATATTGTTATCCTCATTAAATAAATCGTAGTTGTATTTTTAAAGCAACCATTAAATCTAATTAGTTGAGATGAGCTAATAAGAGTTATGAGTGTATTAATCTGTGGCCGCATTAATGAAGGGTAGGAAGAAAAGTTAACATCTAAAAGTGTTTTGAAATGTGAAAAGTATTTTGGCAAAAAATTTAAATCCCAGAATAATAAGTAATTTAAAACAAAGGAAATATTAAAATAAACTTATTATTAGAAAAAAAATCTATATCATGGCCGGTCCTATCTCATTATTTTACCCACGGAACGGAAGACGATAGATGTTTTTATAACGGTTCCTATATTATTTTCTCCATCTTATACATATACTCGTAGTTGCTTCAGTTTAACATAAGAGCATACGTTAGTGCCGATTTTCATGATATACATTGCTGCGGCTCTAAGAATCAAACTTAAGAATAATTAGTAGTTGTGCCTCGAACTTAACTATTTCTCTTTCCCTTGATCAGTTCAATTAGCTAATCTCACTCTATGACGTGGCACTAAGCTTGCTATCTACGTTGTCCATGCTCCATGATTTCATGACTTGCCATGGCATACCATGTGTCAATACCATATAACCGATCTACCGCTTGCCTCGCAAGCCGCATCATCAGCTCCATTGCTGATGAGGAACACCACATCTTTTAAGACGTTATATATTAATTGGCTGAAGTTCATGGATAGTACGTGCCTTCTACATCTCCTCAAACCTAATAGAGTCAAAGAAGCACTGTTTTGTGAACCTTGCTTGGCAGTCTCTCTCGCTCCACATAATATTTTTCTTTTTCATGGGGGAATATATATACGATGGTATACATAAACAAAGTCATACAGTTAGTTACATTCAAATATGTGGGAGTGAAACTCTCTCCACAATAACTATTCTCACCAGCCAAATATAAGTTGTATGGTCGATGAGAGGACCTTTCATGCATATGTATCGATCGGTGTCAGTTTTGCGAATATGTATTGTCTGCGAGCAGATATCGACCTTGTATGATAGGAACGGCCAAGAGAGTCATGCCATTGGCAATGAATGATTAGAAATTAGCTCGAGCAAAACATGGAATTATGCATTTTTCATGAACAAGGTAAAAAACTAGGTAGGTGCAATTATCAATTTCTTATGTGAGATTGTGAGAGCGAGGGGATAAATACAGCTTTCTTGCTGCTTTTCAGGAGATTTTTTAACAAGAATAGTACTCTACTTTTAGAAAGATCTCGGAGTTCTTTAGGGATTACCAAAGATATGGACCAACTTTGAATTGTACCTTAATTAGCAATTCCAAAAATTCCAACCAGTTTTCTCCTGAAATCATAATATTTAATTATGGATTCTTTTAGCTAAAAATTCTTTATACACAGCCACCCCAAAATTAAAACTGAATATAATTTTAGGAGATTAGGATCAACTTGCTTTGAGTTGTACTCTAAACAATCACATAATTGTCCTAATACATACGTCGTAAACACATTTTTATTAAAAAAAAACCCTTTCATTCATATTAAAACCTTTTTTTTAAAGTGAATTGCAGTTTGGGCCATATTTTATTGCTAAAGTTTTACTTTGGACTGTCTTTTGTCTAATCTTTTTACTTTGGACTAGATAATTTTGTCTTTTTATAATTTGGATCACCCCAAACCACTTTTTCAACACATCAATGACCTCGAGAGCTCCAACACACGTCGATGAACTCCCTCACCTATGCACAAGCCATATCTTTGGCGGAGCAGAGACTAGACATTGCTAACAAAAAGAGTTAGGGTGGTTCAAAGTGCAACAAATGTAAATTAAGTCAACTAATACAAAGTGAAAAGATTTGACAAATAATGGCATGAGATGAAACTTTAGTAATAAAGATGGCTAGTGTACAATTCACTCTAATTTTTATATATGCTTCAGGTGTTTTTTTCAACCTACAACATTCCACCATCTCACAAAATTGAGATGAAAAGTCAATTTGACAGACCATCATCATCATCCATAATTTATGTACAGCACACATGTGGATAGTCTAATTGTCTAACAAAAGGACAAATTAAAATTAGACACAAATGGCTCCGCATTTGGCATCGGCTCGATGAAATACTGTTCAAAAATACTGTAAAGGCGAGTCATCATCTGTCATCCTACGGCTGCCGGCTGATGAGTCACCAACCGAAGAGGAAGATCACAACACGCAGACGCAGTAGTAGTAATCCCTTCGGCCTCGCGCCCATCTCTCAGGTGGGCCCCACCGGAAATCCCACGGCGTGACAGCCCGCCCAATAGCATTCCACACCTCCGGATTCCGCGCGCCCCGCGAGCCAATCACATTCCAGATAACCGTCCTCCCGGGCCCCACACCCCTCCTCCACTCCCCTAGTCGCGCCACGTGGACCAAAAGCGTATTCACGGGCCCCACATCTCCCTCGTCTTACCTGGTTCACCTGTCAGTGACCCGTACAGTAGCTGACGTGCGGGCCCAGGATCAGGAGCCGAGTCCGCAATTTTATAAAGGAAACGGCTCGGGCGCTCGCCCCCCACACTGTTCCCATTTTGTTAATCACTCGCCTAAGTATTTGCGCTCGCTGGGTGAGGGTGGTGGGCAGCAGGTGTTCGACGGAATGGCGAGCGCCGCGGCGACGGGCGCGGCGCTGGGGGCGCGCACGGCGAGGGCGTGCGACGGGTGCATGCGTCGGCGGGCGCGGTGGCACTGCCCGGCGGACGACGCGTTCCTGTGCCAGGCGTGCGACGCGTCCGTGCACTCCGCGAACCCGCTGGCGCGGCGGCACTACCGCGTGCGCCTCCCTTCGTCGTCCTCCTCGCTGGGATCCTCCCCTCGGTCTTCCCCCTGTGCGGTTCACGACCCCGACGCTCCAGCGTGGCTGCACGGCCTCAAGAGGCGGCCGCGCACGCCCCGGTCGAAGCCCGGGGCCGGCGGTAAGCACGAGGCCTCCGCCGCGATGATGGCCGCCACCGCGTCGGCTGTCCCGGACCTCGAGGAGGAGGAGTCTGGGATCGTGGGCGACATAGAACACGACGTGGGGGAAGACGACGAGGACCTGCTGTACCGCGTCCCCGTGGTCGACCCCATGCTCGCAGAGCTTTACAACCCCGTGGCCGACGACGGGCAGCAGCAGATCGAGCAGAAGCCTGCCGCCCGCCTCGCTCCGTTCTCAGAGCCGTCGCCGGAGTTCCCCTCCGGCTCGGCGGAGGCAGACGGCCTCTCCGGCTTCGACGTGCCGGACATGGAGCTCGCCAGCTTCGCGGCGGACATGGAGAGCCTCCTCATGGGAGTCGACGACGGGTTCGACGATCTGGGCTTCTTGGATGAAGAGAAGCCTCAGGTGAAAGTGGACTTGGACATGGACTTCGGCTCCATCTCGCCGGCGCCGCCGGAACGAGAGGACAGGAAGAGGAAGCGGCCGGAGATGATACTCAAGCTCGACTATGAGGGCGTCATCGACTCGTGGGTCCGCGACGGCTCCTCGCCGTGGTTCCACGGCGAGCGCCCTCGCTTCGATCACGGCGAGTCATGGCCGGACTTCCCGGTAAGCCCTCATGCGAGATCTGCAACTTTCTGCCATTTTCTGCACGACCTAGCTCGTGGTCTGAGCTGTTGCTTGTTGCGTGTAGGCGGGAAGCAGAGGAGGGCTCGGCGTGGCCGTGACGGCGGTGACCGGCGGCGAGCGGGAGGCGCGGGTGTCGCGCTACAGGGAGAAGCGGCGGACGCGGCTGTTCGCCAAGAAAATCCGGTACGAGGTGCGCAAGCTCAACGCCGAGAAACGGCCTCGGATGAAGGGCCGGTTCGTCAAGCGCGCTGCACTGCCGCCGCTCCCGCTGCCTAGGCAGCAGCCGCATCCGCCGCCGCGCGGCCTGCCGCCGGTGCCGATGATGCTCGCGCCCCGCGGCGCGCACGGACGCTTCCGTTTCTGAGAGCTAGCGCTCTCGGCTCCGATGCCTGGACATGCTTGCATGCGTATCCATGCATGCTAGCGATCGCCGCTTGCATGATCCAATAAGTAAATATGTATACAAACATACATACTCCTCGTAGCTTGTTCTTTTCAGGTTTAATTCGGTGTAGTGTTAGTTTTGAGCAGACTAAAAATTAATCTTTGTGAATTAGGGAGCTCTACCAGACAGCACGTACCACACTGAAGCATGCATCCGGTTGTACTTGTGTACAATTTTATGTGCGAATTAAGTAGAAAATTAAGTTAATGTGTGTGGTAGCTAGGATGTGTACTTTCTTCGTTTCTGTAAGAAAGGTGTCCTGCTAATTATAAAGGTTGTAGATTTTGAACTCAGATCATGTATGTAAAGGGATATGTATACCAATAGTGATGAAAGTAGAGATCATAATGGGGAACTTTCTGCATGTGTAAGTATCAATGTATATATGTAACTAGAGAATGTTGAAGGGGAAGCGGCTAGTGTTCTTGCGTGCATGGAAACGCATGCCTACCAATACTCTGTTGGTGATCTCAAGGGGACAACCACGACTACTGTAATTTGATCAATCCCCAAAGCACATGATTTTCTATTAAAGTATGAGTTGCATTTTTTTTAGTAAACTACACTTTACACCAGGTAAAAACGCCGTCTTTTACTTTGCCCGATGTTTAACACACACTTTTACTTCCCACCAGTTTATATTAAAATAAGTTCCACTTAGCACCAGGACATATTATTAAACCTATGAGAATTTCATATAACTTTTTAAAATTTAAATGAAACTATGTGAAACATAATCTAAATTTAAAAAGTTTCATAAGTTGTACTCATATTTTATAAGATTCTTCAATTAAATAACAATATGGTGTAAAGTGAAACTTACTAAATCCGGTGGAAAGTGAAATAAAGTACACTTTATCCGGTGCAAAGGATAATTTACTTTTTTTTTGAAAAAGAACTATAGACATATTTATGTTGTACATGTTTCTCTCTATATTTTGAGTTCGTTTGTTTATTTTATGTGGCTTTGGTAAGGGCCTTACTAGTAGGTATTTTTACGGTTATGGTTTATAAGCTGAAGTCACGTTACTCCTCTCCAATGAGAAAATAATTTTAGGCTAAACTTTGTATTTCTATTTTTAGCGGTTCAAATGCAAATGTTGGAAAATAGAAAGGGACAAAAGCCCCTAAATTTAATTCAAAAATTAAAATTAGCTGTGACTTATAAACCGAACTCAAACAAGCAGGCATCATACTATGATAACTTTTCTCGCCTGTTACGTTTACCTATCTGTTGAAGTCATCTCATCTAGATTAATGTCTTGGCCTAAACAAATGCCCGAACAAATATCATAGATTTAGATTGTCTAGTACAGACTACTAAGTTTGAGAGAAAAAAACTATAATACTCTTAAATAAACGAGATATGGTTGACGACAAGATGGAGAGAAATTTAAATTTAAATAAGAGTTGATTGATGAAACAAGTAGTAATCTAGAAATGATAGTATACATTTTAAATGAAGTAATCTAGAAATGATTATATTTTAATATACATTTTAAATGCTAGAAGTGTTTATATTTTGAAAGTATGATTCATAACTAGTACCACCATTTGCATAATATTTACGTTCTTCATAATTCATCTACCAAGTGGTCGATACAATCTTCTCCTTTATCTGATAAATTTATGGTGAGGCGGATTTTAAACAACAATAGAAGCCCACGTACTGTCTCGCAGTGAAAAGATGTTCTCGTATTCGCGAAAAGAAGAAAATAAATATGTATACATGCTAATAATAAGACCAATTCGTTTTAGGGGAAAATGGACCTGTAAGATTTAGTTAGCGATCCAATAGAATTACTAGCTCGGCTGTCTTACAACAGGAACAGAACAAAATAAAGAATACCCTCTGTTTAACTTACACTGATTTACCCTCTGATAATCGCTCGAAATCATCGTTCTTACGGTACAATGAACCGTCCGACAAAAAATTCTACAGAAAAGAATTAGTGGCTACATACAATTGATGTACACGACCCCCCATTTACAAAAAGGAGAAACGGACTATTTCTCAATACCCTGCTGCAAGTATTGAATCAAGTCGTACCCTGCGGTAGTCCATTTGTTGTATGCATCAACACATGTTCGGACCATAAAATTAGCCGCCTCACGCTCGTTCATCTCAGGATGAAACCGTTTTCGAAGATTACCGATAGGATCTCCCCTGCTAAAGCAAGGAAGACCACTGTCCACCATCAATTGCACTGTGGTGATAATTCCATTCATGTGTCTCCTTCCTGCCAGATACCCTTTGACACACAATCTGAAAGAACAATGTTTCAATCAGAACATGTGCAACAACAACTCCAATTCTATTCCATTAGAAGAAAATGCATGAACAATGTTTTACCTCAGAAACTGATTCCAAGTGTCACTCTTCATGGTTCCCGATGGGTCAAGCAATTGAGTCATCTCATGGCTTAGCTTGAAGTGCGCACTTTCAAACCCCATATTTCCTCCAGGCGAAATCTCCAAAATAAATCCAAAATCAATATGCACTAGTCTCCCGTGGCTGCACAATCAAGGTGACGATTAAGCAGGTAATTCCAGGTTTACACATTCAGTTTAGGACAGAAAAGTAATTCGTACCTATCAAAGAGAAGATTGCCATTATGCCGATCCTTTGGCTGAAGAAGTAGGCTAGCAACAGCATATCCAGCACTACTGATCATGAACATTTCCCGAGCAGCTTCGAAAGAAGGTGAACCTACAGGGCCATAGTCTTGCTGAAATATCTCTAATAAACCACCATCAGTTGTTTCACCCATTTGATTTCTACTCCGAGTATTTGGTACCACCTGCAGTGTGGTCAGATCAAGATGGATGACGAGGAAACCAATAAAACAGGTAAACAGCAAATGCACAATGACACTGATCGGCCATGAAAGACCTTATTGACTTGTTACTGAAGTTGTCAATTTGTCATACAAATGCTAGCTCCAAATATATATTTCATTTAAACTCTTAAGTAGTTTAATTCCTGTAAAATTCCTACAAAGGACCGCCAAACATATCTAGAAAAGTAAATATACAATAAAAAAACAGAATCAGAGTTGTTTTTGAAAGATCTTAGACAATGGAGATTACTTAATTAAATTTGGAGAACGAGTCCAGAGCATGTTTTTGAACCACTCACATTTTAGTTGTTCTAATGTCAAGGAAAATTTGCATGTCGAATTTAATGAAGTTCACATTTGCAGGGATATTTTACTGCTAAACATGACACAACAGTGGAATAAAACATTGATTGTGTCGTTGTCCAAGATCAGTAATAGGTGATCCATAGTCCATATGGATACAAGAGTAATCAAACTACAAATGCATGCTCACCTCAATTATGCCTCGCTCTGGTCCAGTAGGTAAAACACCATATGGGAAGAGATAAAGGTTTAATCCAACAGCTTGAAATATGTCCCTTAATAGTGCAATAACTTGGAGTGCCAGCACATCCTGTCTACAATCATCGCCAACCTGTTGTAGCATAGAAATTGCTTGTGTCAACTGCGAAGCATGGTGGATTCTAGAAAATTAGCAGTCATAAAATGGTTCCTACCACATTTGCAACATCCCTCAATAGATTTAATTATCCAATGCAAGTTTTAATTTATGTTTAGTTAATTTATGAAGTAACCACACTGTCCTTTCAAAGTAAGAACATGAATTGAGGCTGATAGCTCCATATATATGATAAAATCACATGTTATATCCATAGGTTACAACCATGAGATACAACACGTTATTTGTGGAGATTGCACTGCAAAGGATATATTTACCTTAAAAATGCAAGCCTGTGGCTTCACATCATTTGGGTTCCCATCACGATCAACCACATTGAAAGTAATCATTATTGGAACTTTTGCAGCAGACTGGAGAGGAATACCACTGTCTAGTTGAATGCCCCGTACTAACTTGTTTGTTGCAGTAGGTAGGTATAGATCATCACCTGGCACAGTAATCTTCTCCAGCTCCCTGCAAGGACGAGTTTAGGATGACAAGTTCAGTGACAAAACATGCCAACAAGGACATTTTTTATTGGAACCCATATGAGAAAATTGAAGTTATATCAGTAGCAAGATCTTAAGTCTTCAATGAATATTACAGCAGTTTTTCTCAAGTACCTTCTAATACCCGCCCGCCGCTCTTCTTTGGGAAGAGGAAAAAGAACACCAGAAATCGAGGTGACCTTGTCAAAAAATTCAAACTCCCTTTCGAACATGTCACGAGCTTCTGGAGTAAAACTGTCAACAATTTTCTCCCTAACAGCAGGAAGCAAGGAATGGAAAGCAGTGGTCTGAAAAATAAAAAGGAACTATTAACACCATATTACGTATCTTCAAGCTTAAAGGACGGCAGGAAATAGCACTGTATGATATTGCCACAAGGTTTTCTAAAACAGCTCGTATGCACAAGTTACTCATTCAAGATTGAAGAATGAAGGTTTATAGCAACCCTTATGCATAAGAAAAACATCAGGTTGGAAGGGCAATAAGCATAAGGATAAAGAATCTTATGTTTCAAATGCGCCATGCCTACCACAAGTCTAAATGTAATATTGCAATGTGGTTCAAGCCCCTTATTAATGCACTACTACAAACCGAAACAATGATTACAGAGTTTCATTAAGGGTTATAAAACTTCTGGCATCTCAGATTATCAATTATCATCATAAAAAGAAGAGTTCCAAAAGAAAGAAAAATGGTGCTTATCAGTTATCCCTGAGATAAAAGAAAAGGTTAAAAAAACATAAAGCCTTCAACAAATCATTTCCAGGCGCCTTATGAAAGAAGCATAACTCAATTTTAACTTTTAAAGATATTGCTCTCTCCAATATATGACTTTATGTCTTTACAAGGCACTGATCTTTTCAATAAAATTTCAGACAAGGGGTAATAGAGCAACACGTTCTTTTCGGGGTGGTGTTGATGATGCAACAGAATATCAAAGTAGAAGCACGGGTACATAAATCTGAAAACGTGATATACCTTTGGTACACCTGCTTCCTTCTCAGATTCTTCAGGAACACATTCTCCCTGCAGTTATACATTTCCAGATCAACAAATAACTGAGTTATTGAACATCGCACTGGACATATGTTGAAATATGAAAAATGTTTTTTTATTTGAATAGAGCAGGATATGATAATTTGATATAACAGAATAAAAATTAAATAAAATTTACCTGCAGATGCCATATTAAGATATGAGCAAAAATATTACTTCTCCGAGCAGCTCCAAGCAAGTATCCTTCAACCAATTTCTGATGGGTTCAAAGGCAAGAAAAAATGAGATGAATGCATTATATTCTTTACAAGGAGTAATAAAGCAAGAGTACAGATTGAAACAAGAAATGTTTTTCCTGGTCTGCATTGATAACATAATATATCACTGCAAGAAATTCTCACCCCTTCATCATATCTGAGAGACTGTACCAACTGTGGCATAAAAAAGGTAACAGTCTCAGGTGGGTAAGTCTCCAAGACACGAAGAACGTATGCCATAACACGGGGATGTCCTTTATAAGGAGGGGTAAGAAACTCCAATGCTTGTGTAACAGAACATGGGGCCCAATGTGGAAGTTGCTGTAACAATGAAGAATTTTCGTCCACTGCCTTTGGAGTGATGAAAAAGGGTAATGCTTCAGGAATTGTACGGAGTTCCAATATATGTGTCTGCAAGGAAGGACAAGAGAGCATGTAAAATATAACAACATATGGCACCCTTCTCACTGAAAGAAAATAGCAGCTAAAACGATATATGAAATGCATAATAAAAAATCGAACACACAACAGAGTCAGCATATACAGCATCTTCCCATTCCTACAAGACTACAAACCTACTACCTAGACTCTCTAAAAAAATTAAGTCAGGAGCAAATTTTACTTTTACTTGGATCAGATACTATTTACTCCCTCCGTCCCAAAATAACTTCATCCTTTGCCCATCCCGTTTGTCCCACAAAGACTTCATTTTTTGCATTAGAGTTGTGAAAGTGGGGTACAAATGCATTGGAGTTTGCTAAAGTGGGGGACAAATGCATCGGAGTTTGTTAAAGTGGAGGGCATTCTAGTCTTTTAGCTTTATATTGGTTTGGGTGAGAGGGCCTAAAAATGAAGTCTTTTGGGGACGGAGGGAGAGCATCCGCTAGTTCCAAAATCCCAGTATTAAAGGTAAGACATAGCAGAAACAAAAATAAACAAGCATTGCATAATGCGCTTTCTTGTCCTTACATAAAGATTTGGTTCTATCATTACATTCTGAAAACATCACACAAAAAATTAAACTAGCAACATCCAAAAGCTACATTAGCTACCATACTTAACAAGACAGAATTGCCATTTCTTTATTTTAATATAATTTGAATTTAATCCTCACAGTTGCGCCGATTAACATATCATTCTTCTGACTTACCAACTAGATATAACATGCCCATAGGGGTCAAATATACCTTAATAGCAACCTAAAACTATTTTAATTTTTGACACCCTCAGTTACTGTCCTCAATGTGGTTGCATGGTTGCTTTAAGAAGATTCATGATCCTATATCTTTTAGACTAATTTATAATTGTTTCAAGAAAGATCATTCTTGAAGATGGCATCTTAATATATTCTGAATAAAGCCGCCATATTAAATTAAAGTTAATTGAATAAATGCACCAATAGATAACTATTTTATTTCTGTAGCTGAAAACACCCCTAAAGATAAACAAGAAAAACAGATTTTGAAACAGAACTTTCACGACAAGGAAAAAAAGGTAGAAATTATTGTCTGAGACAGCAAAAACCATACCTGTACCAATTGTGTAATTTCTGATGACAATGCTGAGTTTGTGGGAAACCTTGTAATCATAGAGAGCACAATTCGAGGATCAACAGCAAAAGCAGTTCTGGCATGATCAATCCATTTATCTGAGCTAATTTTACCGCGAAATGTTGATGTATCTCTGCCCAAATATAACATGCTATACATGTAAATTTCAACTCAAAGCACAGACAAGAATAAAATAAAATAAAATCACGACGAAAGTTACTTTGTATTTATTGGTTGTGCCCATACTTCAAGTCTGTCTGCCTCATTCTGAGAAAGCATAAGAAGTAATTGCTTACGCTTTTCTTGTACAGTTGCATAGTTATCCACTGAGCCCCAGACAGGGTGCATCTGAGCCATTGCAAATAAATGAATAAATATAGAAGGTGAGAAAAATTTTAAAAAAGTTAATGGAGATGGTCGAGAAGTGATTTTCATGGCAATTATAATAGGTCCATGCATATAAGGAGGGTAGTGACAGCAGCATTAGGCATCAGCGTGTGTCAGCGAACTAGGCGCATACATTCCTTAGGTTATCTGTTAATTCTCTATTAGTTGGGTTCAATAGTCAACTACTACCTCCGTCCCAAAATATAAGAAGTTTTGGGGTTGGACACGGGTATTAAGAAAGTAGGTGAAATTAAATGGGGGAAGATTGTGATTGGTTGAGAAGAGAATGAAGGTGGAGAAGTAGTTATATTTTGGGACAAATTTTGAATGCTACAAGTTGTTATATTTTGGGATGGAGGGAGTAGTTATCAGGACTCCTATGAACAGAGCCACTATCCAGAGGTTTAAAGCAGAGAAAATAAACTAAATGCAATTTATCTCCATCTCTCTCCCTGGCTCACTTGTGCATCTTCCCCTCTTGCCAAGCTCTCTTTCCCTTGTTCTCTCTCTTCCTGCTACTCATCTCTTCTCTATCTCCTCATCACGGCACCACTGCACCAGGCCGCAAGATACTTGGAAGTTGGACCTCATCCACATACCAATGACAGTCATCGCTAATGGTCCACTCCCCCCGCCCAAGAATATAAAGGCCCTGTTTGGGGGAGCTTAAGATTCTGAAAGCCAGTTGGTGTTCATTTTCTGAATCTGGGTGAGAATCTGGACTGTTTTGGGGGAGATTAAGGTTGAGGTGAGGGATGTTTGTGATTGGTTGAGATGGGAAAATAGGTGTAGAAATTAAATGAGGGATGGCTGTGATTGGTTGAGATGAGAAAGTAGGTGAGAATGCCCTTATATTCTTGGACAAATTTCATACACTACATGTCCTTATATTTCTGAACAGGAGTACTCCCTCCATCCCATAGTATAAGGGATTTTGTCCTTCAATCCCAAAATATAAGGGATTTTGTGATCTTGAGGCAGTACTTTATTCCCTAACTATCAACTTTTGTACTAGTTTATTCTCCACCTACTACCTTTTGTACTACTACCTCTGTTCCAAAATATAAGGGCTTCTGGCTACGAATCTGGACATGTGTAAGTCCTTATATTTTGTTTATTCTCCACCTACCACCTTTTCAGGGGTATATGCATCTTTTGGTTACAACCTTAATTTGGCTAAAAATGGCATGATCCCTTATATTATGGGACGGAGGAAGTATATTGTGAGCAGTCAACAAGTGGAGATGGATTATATTGTATTGGCGGGTATTGTGCATGAATAATACCATCACACAGTAGCATTAGGATTAGATTATCTATTTCCTTGAATAAATAAACTAGTTTCCTAACAAAGGGATTAGTTAATTGGTACTCTATCTGTTACTTAGGAAAGTTATCAGTTTAATATTAGGAAGTTAGTCTTGATATGGTTTGTTAGGAAAGTTGAAATTGTATTCTTAACACGAATAGTGCCGTGGGTACTGTAGCACAGGAATCCTCCCATTAGAGGAATGTACCCCAATTGTAATTTAAGCAATGAGACCTGAAGTTAAACTAAGCTCCAGAACCCCTCTACCACATCAGCGAGAAGCTTTGCTGGCAGCTAGATGAGAGCAAGCCCTACGACCCCTAGGACAAGCTTTGGACCATACCCAACCAGCCATGATATCAAATTAGTTCTTTGAGTGAGGAAGGGAAGAAAACAAACGGAGAACAAAGATGCAAGTCGCACCATACCATATTGAGTTCACCTTCACATCCCTGTGACTTCGAACCAGAATCAGTAGAACCACTGGGGCGCTCAATTTGCAGATAGTGGACAAATATTGACACGGATTGGGCCTCTCTCTGAGCAAAACTTTTGTTTTGAGATTCATACCACTCGGGTGCATAAGCAAACCATCCCAAAGCAGCACTGAAACAAAAGATGTAAAATTAAAATATATTAGCAAATAATAATATATTACAGATGCAAGCACATAAAGTGTAAAGCAAAAATGTATATAGATGAATTCCGTTTTAATGATATAGATGAATCACCAAAAAAATCATTGATTGAAGCATTGTCATGCTTAATAACATGAAAATGATGTCTCAACTGATTGTCCAAAAATTGAGAATGGCATGAATGCCAGAGAAGTCTCTTGTCAATATATCAGTGTATCACATATAACTTCATAGTCAGTGCACCCTATGACCTAAATACCAAATTACTAAGGTAACATTAAAATTCTGATTTCGAGCATCTATATTGTACCTCAAAATTTTCAGTACACCCTATAACTCGTATTTTGCTTTTTCCTGGAGTACCAACATTTTCTAAGTAACAACTAATTGCACAAATATAATTCAGAAGTACGGGAAGAGAGCATTGTATAAAAATATGAAAAATGTATAATGAAGTGATTATTACCGGTATACCCTGTCCTCTAACAACTGAAGTCCCATATTACATTTCTGTAAGTTAGACTGAGACTGGCATGAGCAAAATTTCAGCCCCAGGAGCATTGCAGTGAAGAAAGTGCCAGTTGCAGCAGGATGGTGAGAAAAATGAGTTGCAGATTTCATCGTCCCTTGCAACATCCGACCCAGAAGTAGAAGTTGCTCGATGCTATCATGCCGAACCACCTAAATAAAAAATCATTCCTGAGTAATCTTAAGTTGCCATGTTGTCCATCATGAAGGCAAAAGTGCCTTAAAAAACAGCCTAGGGTTCAATGCACTAGTCTTAAACGTTTAGGGAGTTAAGTGGACAGTTTTGTAGTCTAGGATGTTAGGTAGACACAAACCAAAAGTTCATCAAAGCTTGGTAGAGAAATTAGGTTGCATGCATGCCAATATCTTGGAAAAGCAGACAGAAATTATACGAGATCCATAAAATAAATGAAGAAGTGTAGTTATCACCTCAAATCGATCGATAAAGAAGCCAAGCCAGAGCCTATGGGCTATTATTGCTTCAACTGGATCCTTTTCTGGTGGTGCCTCAGGCTCACCAGGAATGAGATGTGGCCTCAATTTTGCATCAGGGCCACAGTAATTCATATCTGATGCAAAAAGACCACGCTTTGTATCTATTGTCCATAGCCATGCATCAACAAGTTCTGCAAGCACAAGAGGACCTAAGGAAGGTGCTGCAGACACTAGCCAGGTCCAGATAAATATCCCAGTCTCCATTGCGTCAGGAGTGCATATATAAGCAGGACACCAGCATAAAAGACGTATAAGCTGAGAAAATCCATCTAGATTTGCTCTAGAATCAGATACCTGTGTGTTCCATCATTAGCAAATGCAACCATAACCAACAATAAGGTATTAAGGAACATGCGCAAGCAATTTACCATATGATCAAGAAGTAATGCAGTAGCCTGAGAACAAGTTTCACGGAACACTGTATTATCTATTTGATTTTTCTCTGCCGTAACAACAAAGTCCTGAAGAAGACGAACAAATCTTGACAGAAAAACTTCATCAAATGATTGATGGGGCTGTGCAGACTGCGTACCAAGGGGAGACATGCCCGTGTTTAAGCCTCCCATGGTACTGAATAGCCTTCTCATACCAGCAATCTCCCCTGCATGGTTGCATTTAACAGTTGCAGTCACTACTGCAGTTGACAGTACTTCCAGGGTGATGTCAGGTGCTTCTTTTTTGGCTCCTGATGCTGCTGCAGCAGAATCCATAACTGCAGGCACATTGGCTGTCCTAATGCCATTCCAATCATTTTTTCCACTACAAATACGTATTTCAGATAGAAGTGAGACGACATCTGCTGTATGTTGTGATCTTTGTGCTCCGCTTGGCTTGCAAAAATTTTCCTAGGCAATACAACCAAAACCCTTATCAATCATTATGGGCACTGGGTGAAAATAATATAAAGAGTACTTTTGATGGCAACAGGTTGATGCCTATGGCATAAAGTTTGTGCAATAAACAATTATAGAAAGACAAGAAATTGCTGCTATCTCAGAGCTCATTTTTTAAGTCAACAATTTAAATGTCTCATTTGACCACTGGATGACAACAATGGATGTACTTTCAGTAATACAGATTATGAAAATGAGCTTATTGGCCAATACAGTGATGCACTAGTTACAAGCTTACAGCTGGTGGTACAACTGCCAATCAGATACTGCACTACTTACAAACTTACAACTGATGCACTAGTTATTGGCCAATAGAGACACTTCTATAGAAAAAGTTTTCAGTAATTTATTTCTGGTCCTCTCATTAGTATTCCCATAGAAAAACTGCCAATTAGATGGTTAAATCCTTTTAAGCTTTAAGTTTGGGTCTGAACTCTGAAAAACCTATGCCCACTATGCAAATATCTAATGAAAGTTAAAAAGAATTTACGAGATAACAACCTCAATGTTAACCCGACAAGCTATCGGCAAACCTTATCATTGACAGGACAATAACCATATATTAACAAGAAATGCATCGACATCATAGAATAATCCTGCTGGAAAAAAATAAGACAAAATAATATTATATTTGCTAAACCTGTATAAGGCCTTGAGTTGTACATGGAGCATATGAAAGAGCACTCGTTATCCATTCCCTGGCAATCTTCTGATATAGGGAGCGCACAGTGGCAACCCAAGCAGGATCACTAACTGGACCAGAAGTCAACTCATTATGAACAGAGATTAGAAGTAAATCCAAACATGATGAGTTCCAGAGGACCTGAAAATTTAGTATACTAGTGTCAGTGTGTCTCGAATCAATAAAAATAAAACATGAGACACCAAATCAAAGCAGCCAAGCAAACCTGTGGAAACTTTTCCTTTAGCTGAGTTAACAGCTTGACACTCACATCACGGACATTTTCATCCCTCTGTGACATGCTTTTTATAAGGAAGCAAGCATGAACGGAAATAACAGATTCCCTTATATCAGCTCCTTCTCCTATGTCACATATACGATCCTCCTGGCACAGAAAGGGTAATTGTTGCAGTGCACATCTACAAGTTAGAAGTTTATCGTGTGCTCTAGAAAAAGTAAGACAATAACAATAATAATCACCGAACTGACTACAATGCAAAGTCAATGAAAGGATGATGAGTAACTCCAGCTTACACAAAACAGAATTCGAAGCAAACTCCTAAAGTATGAAATAAGATACAAAGCAGATTCCAATTATTGGATACAAACATGCTATTGTTCGTTGATGCTCCATTAATATTGCTCAGAGGAAAACAAAAACATCCTACTATCAATGCATGAGGCATTCCCTTGTGGGAGACAATATTTTTATTTGCAGATTAAGAAATCAGCTGTTTGTACACTTTTAATGAATATCTTTTCGCTACAATTTCTAGCTTATATCTCAACAAGATTCCTATATATGAACGGGCATATCTAAAGCAAAAGGAAATATTAGTGCTGTCATAAGAGGTCAAGGCCGCAAAACAATGGGCAAGAATGTGTGGTTCATCACGACAGAAAGCTGTGTATCTTTTTTACACAAGGAGTTTAGTTAATAATAAAATGGAACTACTGTCGAGTGTAGACATAATGGACTACAATACTACATAGCTAAACACCATAGTGAACATGACAATAAATCAATGCTGACGTATATTCTCAAAAGAGTGATGAGATGTGAATTGTACCAGCCATGACAACACTGTTTCAAAAGCTCTATGCACAACTGCAGTCAAACACTGAGATACTGCTGGTGTCAAGTTTGGGGTAAGCAGATATTCAAACACACAACTGAATGCACTATTTGATTTATTCAATGTAGAGGTAGCTGAAAGTATGCCACCATTGCAGGTAAAACGCAATATCTCAAGGAATGCAACTGCAAGGAGATAGGTAGCTTTAACCCCTGAAAATAAAGTAAAAAGGAAATTAGTTAGATACTTACAGAATTTCATTCATCTAGTGTAACATTTCATAAAGAAAACCACTGGTATATGAGTCCAATAATCCAGTTAAGTTCCACACTCCCAAAATGAAAGGGTAAACGGACATTTTCTCATAATCTCATCCTTCTCTCTTCAAAAACTGCAGATTTTAGCTTTTAAAATTTAATCCTTGCACAAGGCCAAAACTTCCTCCAGTTACAAGTACATGTCGTTTTGGACATAGAGGCACTCAAACTTAAAAAAATGAGTATCAGTGTCTTTTCAAATATTTCAGTTGATACATGAAAATCTTAGATGTAGATTTCTCGATAAATAATTTCATAAAATTAACATTTTATTGGATTTTTCTAGTTTTATTACCATAGATATTGGTGGTCACAACTGCACTTTGGGGATTGTGTCAATGCCTTTCTGACTGTAGGGGCTAGTAGTTGGTTGGGCGTGTAGATCTTGCAAGTGCATCAGAGAGAAAGTAGCAGTAAACATGGAACCCATTATGGCATGGCATTTTTAGAGTAAATTGCATTTCCCCCAAATCTGTATAATTGTCTCATTTGGGGTGACAAAAAAAGTATAGCCATCCTAGCGTGTCCACAACATAAAAAAAAAACTCAGAGAAATCATTTGTCAACTTCAACACTGAGATGTGCATGTGGTGAAGCATTACTCGGCTCTTTGGCTTTTTTTCCCTTTAGTCTTGAGCTTGGTAGCCATAGTGGTTGTGCGCACTGCTCAAAGATACTTGCCATCCAGCATTCTAGTTGTATGCATGTGGAAATGTAGCACTGTGTACATTATTAACATACATAACAGGGACACTAAGGTGTCAAAGCAACAATGGAACTACTATGATTTGCTACAACGGAGGAATGCAAATGGAATGCTCAAAACAAAGAAGAGTTAGGTGAACCATTATGCTTTCCTACCAGCCTATTCTGGTAATTGGACTAGTCACTAGTATGTCAATATACACACGACATTTTGCTTGTGAACTGTCCAGATGATTGTGAAGTTTAAGGACCTAAATGCAATGAACTCAATTCTACATTAATATGATTTTACTATATCGAAGGTTAATATTTTATTTGTAGATAAAACAAACAAATGCATAAGCAGCGAATCACTCGACAGAGAATAAACATTGACCTGAAATTGTACTCATTGCTGCTACCTCAACTCGACCTCCTAAAGCCGCAGAAAGTGCAGTTCTCTGTCCAACAGCAGCCTTTTCGTTACTACTGCCACGACGACTACCTGGGTTATGGAGAGCATTTAGCTCTAGCTCATCTTCAAGCCATTTCACTGAACTGACAACCTGAAATGAGAAAAGCAAACATGGTAAAAACAAGGTATTAAGGAAAGCAAGACATCAGCCGCCAGCATGGGATGATCAACAAGGGGTTAAAATCCTAACTGGTAACTCATACATGAAAGGAGAGAAAAAGCATATGAATGAATGACTGAGGATAGTAATTACCCAAGAACTCTAATCCATTATTGTGCAAAACAACAGTAGGTTTTAAAACTAGCAATACTCAATAATATGTTATAAGTCCCTCTTCAACAATAGGATATGTTCAGTAGTACCAGGAAATGAATGAAAACAAGTTCAAATTTATTTATTGAACAAGAAACAAACTGTTGTCCAGCCATATGGCCCTAAACAACTTACCAGTGGTGGAGTTCCTTGTGCAATACGTTGCACTGCTACACACCATTGGCTATTCCACATGTAGGGTCCAGCAACAGCCTGAAGGGCTATAGCACTGATGCTTTCCAGAGTGTTCAATGAAGTGGAAACTGGTTTTGTAGGTGCCTGATTGCTTTGTATTGGAGGAGCTAGTCCAAACAAGACAATGTAGAACCACAAATTACGGAACAATTTCAATAATGATGGCTCAACAGTGGAAACTGGATCAAAATCAGAACATATTTCAGCAACTGCAGGAAGTAATGGACCCATCAAATCAGCACCACTCCTGCAGTAATGAAAATATTATGTTATGCACACAGTACTACAGTTAATTAGTTAGTAAGACATAAAAATACATCATTCAAGTTTGAACTTCAATTATCATGAAATCAATATATACGTCAACAACATAGCATATTACCTCCCAGTTTTAGACTCAGCGGCTAAACCCACATCTGAGCATAGAGACAATAGCCTATGACGGTAATCAGACCTGAGTTTTGTGCTAGTGAGGTTGGTAGCAACCAGCAAAAATCCTGCAGGAAGAGTCTAGAATTTTGTAGACATGATTAGCATGGAACATGGAACACATTTTTTTGTAAAATAAGTTTCTTATGTAACTAATCGCACACCTCTATTCTCTCAGTTGTTGCTTCTGATGGCATTGTGTTGTTTTCTGCAGATCCTACAGCTTTAACTTTATCGAGATAGCTTCTTGTCATCAAGACAATGCTTTCACGATATGACTTTTCAAAACCCAAGCATGCCACGCGAGATATTGCATCTAACAACTGCAATAGAGTAAAAAAAAATGGTTCTTTTGTTTAAGAGTCGCAGGTAAGGCCACTAAATGTGACCAAAGGAAAGAGAAAGAGACACAGAACAAAAAATAATATGGTAGTGATGATACAGATACAGAAGCTCCATACCCGAAGTCGCAACAAACTTGGAGATGAAGCATCGCCCTCTTCTAAATGTTCAATGAAAAGAGGCAAAATCATGTCTACAACTTCCCATTTTTTCAAGCATACACATAACTCAGCAAGAAGGCGTATAACATTAAGTCGCATCACCGGAACTGCATCTTTTTCTTTGCCATCCTGAAAGGATTCACAGTCAAGTAACAACCAGCAATTGAAATCTAATTAAAAAAGGATTGTCTTTGTATGCAGGCAGGCAAAAGCAAGTTTAACTTGAACATTGACATATATTCATAAATACCTAGAATTCTTCAAGAAAATGATGCCAGCATATTTGTAAACAGAAGTGCTCTCTAATAATAAAACTCTATAAATTTTATCTACTATAAAATAAAGGATGTTAATAGTCGAAATTGTATTTTGCTGAATGTGAGAAGCACAAAAACCAACAATCCAATTTCAACCTGAATCTCTGGTTCCAATATAATCATGAGTTTACCACAGCATCATAGAGTGGCAATGGCTTATAGAAAGACCATGCTAATCTTCTATTACACCCTTACTCACACGTAATTATAGAACAAACCTTTGATGTTTCCAATGATGCATCATGGTACCTTGATATGTTGAAAGACTCCTGAGGTGATGATAAGGTAGAGAATAACTGCTTTTATGTTACAGTTCTTTCAGTGTGCTTGCTACCATACAAACTAGTAAGTAGTAATTATATATAGCAAAAGAACTGTAGGTATAACTTTCATGTGTTAATTGGCATTTATTTAAAAAACAGTTATCATGTTATCACATCATATGCAGGAATAATATATAGCGAGGCTGCTTCGTATAGCGCTGCCTAATATATGGTACAACATGTTCTTCTAGTGTCCAAAATAAAGACACTTGTGTTGTACCAGATCTTACATAACTAGAAAATTCCAAAAGGATAAGGGAATACCTCCTCCTCATAATCATTGCGTTCACGGACATACGCAGCTAGCCGCATAATGAATGTGTCAACCAGAGCCCTATCCTTTGTCCAACCAAACTCTATAATTTCACAGCTTAGCTTAACCACTGCCTCAAACAAAGCCCCAGGGCTACCACCTGTCATGTCGGCCTGCACCAAAGTGGTCGGTTTCACATCAGAAAACATCTCTACAAACACATATATTTCAGGACTCCAAGCAAGAGTGGTGCAAAAGAACATGCCTGTGAACAAGTGCTCACGACAAGAGGTTTCAAAGGAATCAGCAGCACCGGCAGGAGCTGGCCCCCTCGTGAGACTGTTATCTGGCTGATCCCATTGAGCAGCGTGCAAAATAGCTCCTCACAGATCTTCAGTTTGCGCCAGGATGAGAGGATGCATGACTTAGTGGCCTCGATAAACCAAGCTAGAGTCTGCTGGAGCATATCCTTGGAAGCCTTGCTATCAGCATCCATGGCAGAAACGCTTCGTACCAGCACCACTACTGCAGCCTGGCAACAAAGTAATTTGGTATTTATCCTTGTCTTCAGCTGTGCACCCTGCTCTCTCCAGTCCCGTTTCCTAATCTGCCAAGTGCCAACCATCACATCAACCATGAGCTACAGGATAACAGCAAGTAAGCATACAGCCAACTTGCTAGCATGTACACAACGAATGCAAATGCAGAAACCTCCGTTGTGCACACACACTGCGTAGGGACATCCACATTCCAGTCTCACCTTCAGGAATTCGGAGAGCGACCGGACCTGCCTTGCGGCAGCATTCCTAACCTTGGCAACCTTCTCAGCCTCCAGACCACCCTCGCCCCCCAACATATGCACGATCAGCCTGAAGGCGACCTCCTTCCGCTCCAGCGCCTCCACCTCCTCCTCCTCGAACTTCAGCACCACCTCCCTGACCCCTCCATTCTCCTCTCCCGCCGCGCACTCCCCCTTCCCCTTGGCCTTGGGCGGCGCCGCCTCAGAGCCCCCGAACTCGAGGAGCAGCCGGGCAGCGACGGGCGCGGCATCCGCGGGGAGGAGCGTCGGGGGGCTGGCCGCCGCGGCGGAGAGGAACGCGCGGGCGAGGGGCGCGGAGGCGGGGTCAGCGACGTCGAGCGCGGAGACGAGCGCCGCGGAGAGGGCGGACGAGAGCGCGGGGGAGGCCGGCGCGGCAGCGAGCAGCGGGAGGAGCCTTGAGAGGAAGGGCGCGGGGACGAAGGACTGGGGCCAGAAGGACGGCGAGAGGAAGGCGTGGGAGGCGAGGAACGCGAGGAGCGGCGGCGGGGGTGGGGACGACTCACCGCCGGCGGGAAGGAGGCGCGCGAGGGCGAGGAGGGAGTGGAGGTGCGCCCGCGACGCGCGCTGCGGCGTCTGGACGGCGGCGGAAGGCACGGCCTGGGCCGACGCCGACGCCGGCGCGGCGCCGCAGCGGGAGGAGAGCCAGGCGAGCTTGTCGGCGAGGAGGAGATCCGGGTGCGCCGCCACCAGGTCGCAGAGCTCGTTGAGCGCCTCCATGGGAGGTTCCGCGGCGGCAATGCGGTCAGATCATGGGGAGGAGTCGCCGCTGCAGCAGATCGGGGGAGGGGGCCGATGGGGACGAGGCGGAGAAGCGGAGACGGAGAGGACAGGAGAGAGGAGACTACCCGTTCTTTTTCCGACGCGAGAGTAATTCTCGGAGCCGAGGGGAGGACAAAGGTGGGGGTAATTTGGGTGGCTTTTGTTAAGTTATTTTTCGATTTATTTTTTGGTTGACTCTGCTCCGCGGAATGTTGGAGCCAACGCAGATATGTTTAAATGGACCGTGTCCTGTCGGGCCGGCCCGAGTATAGTGCTACAGTAACCATGCTTGGCCGGCGGTGCGGGCCAGCATGGCATGGCCTGTCGACTGTAACGGGCCGGCATGGCACGGCCGGCTCGGAGGGCGGCGGCGTAGGCCACGCTGCCGCAGGAGTCGGCTGGCGCGGGCGGCCGCCGGCCGGAGGAGGACGGTGTTGGTTTAGTTGCCGCTACAGTATATATTACAGTGTCGAACAGTGTTTCCTCTGTACAGTACAGTGTCGAAGGAAGCGACCGTTGCACACCTGCCCATTGCTACCGTGCACATGGAGATAACCATTTGCTGCGGCGTTCGGCCGCATTGGCCCAGTAGCAAAGTGACATGTGTCCCAACGGTCTGAAATAACGGCTAGATTTTGAATCTAACCGTTGGAGGATAAAAAAATTTAAAAAAATATTAAAAAAATCCAAAAAATTGTGAAATTTTTTCCTACAAATAGAGGAACCCCCGGCCACATTTTTGCTCATCCAAACCTCCCAATCTCTCCTCTTGTGCTCTATTCTCCTCTCTTTTGCTCTATTGCGCTCTAAATTTTTGATTTAGACAAAATTTTGTCTAAAATTCAAAAAATTTCCACATTCTCATAGCTAATACCTGCAGCCTCCGGTGCTCCTGCAAGGTAAAAAAATCCTAAATTTTCTTCTTTGTTCGTACTATTTTTTTAATATTAATTTTCTCTATTTATATTGCAGGATGGATCCGAACTACACGACGTTCCAACTGAGCGACTTCGACCCGAGCTATGTGCTGATGTCGCAAGGAGACAACTCCGGGTCAGCTCCTACACTGCAAGAACATCCGGAGGAAGTACATGCGGCTTCAGAAGGATTCGGAACTACGAGCGGGAGCCTATCAACGGCAACCGGCTCGAAGAGATCAAGAACTTCCTCCACCTAGCAACATTTTGATGAAATCAAGGAAGCCGATGCGGATGGAAGGGAGGTAACTGTTAACGCCAAAATTTGGTAAGGCCTTGTATCAGATTCGGTCAAGGGAACGATTGCAGTCGATTAACAGAAATTGGTTCAAGGAGCAGGCCGAGTCCGAGAAAGAGCCGTGAAGACCGTGCGTGGCAGTTAATTACTATATTTATTAGGAAAAGATTGATCTTTTTTAGGGAACCTGACCTCGTGTCCGGTCAGGACTAGTTAGCGTTTTCTATTATAGATAGGAAATCATATACCGTGTCCTATAAGGACTCATGTAACTCGGGGTATATATACGTATACCCGGGGACCTTGTAAATCATCAACTACAGATCAATACAAAATTCGGCGCATCGCCACCCTTTCGACGGGATCCTGCTTCTCGAGCCGGGCTGCATCGGTTAGGTCCGAACTCCTGCGAGAGGGTAAGTCTCGTCACCCCGGCTACCAATCGGCTAAGACTTCTTCGGTTAGGTCCGATATTCTAGTCGGTTTATGGTAGTCGGCTTACCACGATATATTTACTTTATCTATGGCTGCATCAGTTCAGTTTGATCTCATAGATTGATTAGGTATATCACATCACGCGTGCATAGACTGTATCGACTTACCGGGAGCGATTTATCATCAGTTCGTGCTGCATTGGTTAGGTCCGACCTACTGAACTGCTCGTGATAAGTCGGTCCCGTTAGGCCGATGCTTTGTGCGCATGCGTCTTATCGGAGTGCATAGCCGATAAGTTATCTTCATCACGATCGCATTATATCTATCGGCCTATTGAGGCATTGTTATCATTGTCGGTCTGTGCTGCAACGGTTGGGTCCGATCTACTAGACTGACGATAATAGCTTTACTCTTGATGAGACGATGGTGTTGTGCGATGGTGTTATCGGAGTGCTTAGCCGATAAGTTATCTGTTAAAGCCGACTACATTTATTCATTGTCTTATCCTATACTCGCTCCATTCAGTAGTCGGCTAGCTTATCAATTATTTATCATTTACGTTATTGCATACTTTATTATATGTTCTTGCCTGTATTATTGTTACAATCGGCTAAGGGCTAGCCGATGGGTTTATTCTGCCGATCCAAGTACAAGTACAAGCAGGTTCCCGGGCACGACCCCAGGTGAGGGCCCGGGCATGAGCCCGGGTAAGGACCAGTGTATAGGCCCGGACAGCGGACGAAGATCCCGGAAGCCGATATAAGCAAGGGCCCGGGTGCAGGCACATCTTCATAGCAACACCAGTAACGCTAGATCATGATCGGCTAGGATCTATTTGATTTATTTATGCATTATACTTGCTTATTTTATCAAGTTTATAGCCGGTTTTTGAGTATCCCTTTGATGATCGGCTAGCACTATATTTGTTTATTATCACGTTATTGCTCTTGCCGTCATCGGCCTTAAGCCGATGTATAAGTGCTACAGTGCGCATCGGCCATCGGCTGATAAAACGAGTCTAGATCGGCTTCCAGCCGATTGGCTTATTAATCTAACATTTTCCTCCTTGTCAATTACAGGGTCAAATTGACTAGCACGCCTACGAACCTCAAACTTTAGGACCTGCACTGGAGTGAAGCAAATCTCCCAGGCCTTCGCGTGTCACCCAGACGCCGGACGGCCCCCGGTGGGTTTTCGGCGTCAACACGCTTTTGGCACGCCCGATGGGACACGAAGTTTCAAGCCAAAAATTCCAACAAACACAGTTTCAAATCAAGATTTCAACATGGCCGGAAAAGAAAGTCAAGACGGACAACGGTAATTCCGGTCACCATGGAGGATCTAACTGAAGAACAAAACAACAAGTTGAAGCAGACCATGACAAATTTCCAGAAGCTGTGCCTGGAATCCTTCAGTATGACAGGCAAGGGCCGATTCAGAAGTCTCAGTTTTCAAAACCAGTACTGGAGAGAATCGAGCCGCACACAAACCCGAGAGTCCACCAATCAAGCCTTTACAGGAGATGGTCAATGAGGCTGTACACCACGCGCTCATCAATCAGTCGGGTCTTAGTAAATACATGCATAATCTTATCAAGAGACTGTTGATGATCGATTGCCCACCGAACAACTCGGGCCCCATTTTTCTCCCACGAAGATAGAGCCAGGCCAAGTTAATTACAGACATTGGCAAGGATATACCGGAACACTTGTTCGCGCAGAACGAGGCTAGGGGGCAAACAGGATATCCCCTCCTGGATATCACCGATCTATTTATTATGGGATACCAGCAGAACTATCCGGAGGAGGAGCCGATCCAGGTACCTACCAAGAGAGTATCACAGACAGAATCGGCAACCAACCCCGCCGATACAGTATCGCAGTATCAACAGGGAAATGCAAGAGAAGAAGAACTTACGCACGGGTTGAGGAATGATAGTAAAGGGAGCAGTTCGGGATCAAGCCCAAGAACAAGCGTTCATGTATCGGCACCCATATCCTGATGGTTTGACAGGGTTCCGTTACCACACCGATACAGGACCCGGATTTCTCTAAGTTTTCAAGGGCAGGACAACACGTCTACAGTGGAACATGTCAGCCGATTCCTGGCGCAGTGCGGGGAGGCATCGGCTGAAGAGGCCTGAGGGTTAGTTTTTCCCCTATCACTATCTGGATCGCTTTACATGTTCTCTCATTACCGCGCCGAATTCTGTTCGGGGGTGGGCCGATCTGGGGAGAAACAGTTTCACAAATATTTCTTCGCTGGAATTCATGGCTGAGACTGTCAATTTGAATCGGTTAAGCACGACTAGATGAAACAGTACCGGAAATACATTCAGCGGCATTTCGGGATATCAGAAACAGTGTTAAGTTTAAACACCTGAGCGATGGCATCTGATCTGGCTTTTCAGGACTCTTGCCCAATCAAAGAGAGATTTCATCTCAAGAGTTCGAATCCTTGTCGCACCTGGCACAGAAGGTATCGGCTCATGAAGCCGATTTCAAGAGGCGAAAAGACAAATACCAGAGGAGGGTTGCTCAGGTTCAGTATATTCATCAGCCTCAATAATGAGGAATCCGATGCGAGGTTGATTGGCGGAGTGACCAGGAACAAGAAGTCAGTATCATGCCCGTGGGTCAAAATATCGGCAAAGAACGTATGATTTCGATATGTAAGCAAAGCCGATAATCTTTGACTTGTTTACAGAAAGCAAATACAATTGCCGCCAAACCACGTGATTCCAATCAGCCGAAGAACTAAGAAGAAAATATTGCAAGTGCACAATCGATATGCACCAAACTAACGAGTGCAAGATTTTTCGCAACAAATTCAGTTCTGTTGATCAAGGACGAATCAAGTTTGAACAAAAACCAATGAAGATAGATGGGCCCCGTTCCGTAAACATGTCTATGCGGGGTCATCATTAAGGGATCAAGCCGATGGAGCAAGACTCAAAGGTATAAGTCAAGGATAACTTCATCGGACATATAGAAAAATACTCAAGATGTGAAGAACAGAAGGGTGAACCGAACGATATATCCGCATTGGACTGCCTGTTTTTTCGTTTCTGCTCGGGTATTCAAGGAATGAGGCTGCCATCGGCTGGAATTGCCCCGAGTGTAGCCGTACAATGGATCGCCATGATCAGTTCCCTCAGCAGAGGTTTTTCGCAAAGATCGGCCGTTTGTGAAAAGAGCTCCCGTTCATAGCCGACTAGGGCGATCCGTAAAGAAGTTTTTTGAAGAGGATGAAGAAGAGCCCCTGAGAAACAGGTTCAGAATCCTCATGGTGTCCTAGCGCGGCATATTCACGAAGAATCAGAAGAGAAGGGCACAACGGTTAACGACACCGAGAAGCAGCAAAAGAAGAGCACCCAAGATTCAAGAGGAAGCCCTATCATTCGTTCTCAAAGGACCAAACAAGTCTGGCAGTAGTAGGAAGGAACGATGAAGACCGAATAGGCTCCAATAAACATGGTTTTCTTTCTGCCCAGAGAATACAGAGCGTTCTCAGACGAAGAGGGTGAGAAGTTTTCGCTCAAGCTGACACTCACCTGACCAAGCTACATTTGATAAACCCGAGGAGTCAGAAATCGGCACCTGAAGCCATTGTACATCAGGGCTATGTAAATGGAAGCCTATGACAAAAGATGTTGGTTGATGGAGGAGCAGCGTTTAATCTTATCCTCAACCACATTCCGAAAATTGGGGAGAACTGCCGAAGATTTGATCAAGACAAATATGGTGTTAAAAGACTTCGGTGGAATCATCAGAAGCGAAAGGCTATTAAACGTGGAGCTGACAGTAGGGAATAAGACATTACCCACCACGTTTTTTTGTCATTGACAGGAAAGGGGTCATATAGTTTGCTTCTTGGCAGACTGGATTCACTGCGAAACTGTTGCGTGCCTTCGACAATGCATCAATGTCTAATACAAGTGGCAGGGAGATCAAGTCGAGGTGTGCTAAATCGTCGACCAATCATTGCCTGACCGAGCTACCAGTCTGGGAAGCCGATGTGTTGACTGCCTATCCGGAAGAGTTTGGAGGAGATTACCTCAAGTTACTAGCCAGGGATACAGCCGATCCACGCAAGTCGGACTCTCGAATTGTTACTCTGATGGGATTATTGAAGACTTCGAGGGGAAACTGGGGCAGGATTACACGTCGCTGATGATTTGGCAAGAGATCGATATTGACCAGGAGATAGCCAAGGCCGACGTACATAAGCAAAAAATTACCTTTTTTGAGGGGGGGGGGATCCTGGGGGGGGAGCTACGAGAGGGGTTGATAGCACTAGCTGCAAGAACATCGGGATTGTTTTGCCTGGGAGTACCAAGATACCAGGATTGAGCCGATCGATCGTTGAAAACATCGGCTGCCTATTAAACAGGGGTATCGGCGTGTCAAACAGGCTCAGGATTCAAGGCAGAATTATATGAGCCGATCACAGAGATCACAGGTTATATGATGCCAAATTCATAAGACATGCCGATATACGCCTAGTGGTTTCTAATATCGTCCCGGTGGAAAAAAGAAAAAAATGGGAAATGAGGATATGTATTGTTTCCGGGATCTGATAAAGCTACCCCTAAGGATGAATACCCAATGCCGTAGCGATCTGTTGGTGGATGCTGCCTCGGGTCACAAGATTATCAGCTTCATGGACGGTAATCAGGATACCAATCAGGTTTTTATGGCCGAAGAGGCTATACACAAGACTGCGTTTTCGATGTCCTGGAGCTATCGGCTTGTATGAGTGGGTAGTAATGACTTTTGGATTAAAGAGTGCCGGTGCGAATTATCAAAGAGCGATGATTAATATTTCATGTCTCATCGGTTTGTGGTGGAATATACATTGATGCATGTGGTGGTTAAGTCTAAAAGTGGGGAACGCCATATAGCCGATTTACGAAGAGTGCTGGAGAGGCCAAGAAAATACGGACTTCGAGAATGATCCCAATAAGTGCGCTTTTGGGTGTATCGCTGGGCAATTTTTGAGTTTATGGTTCATGAGCGAGGATTGAGGGACGTTAGTCACGAAGTATCAGGAGCCATTAAGACTACAGAGCACCAAGCAATAAGACGACAGTTGCAATCGTGATCGGCAAGGTTAATTTTGTGAGGAATTTATATCAAATTTGTCAGGAAGAAATTGAGTCTTTCACATACAGTTGTAAAAGTTAAAGGCCGATCAAGAATTTGTGTGGGGGCAGCGCAGCAGAAGGCGTTCGACAGAGATAACATTATCTTAGTTCCCCACCTTTTTGATTCGCCGCAGAAAGGAGTGCCGTCAGGTTATACTTGTCGGCCGATGAGAATTCCAATAGCGGCTCTGTTTGATGATCCAAGAATTTGAGGCACACAATTACGAGCGAGTTGTGTTTTATCTGAGTAGAAGGCTTTTGGATGCTGAGACGAATACTCCTGCGGTGGAAAATTATGCTTGTGTTTATATTTCTCGTGTACAAGTTGAGAGCATTACATCCTATCAGCTGAGTGTACAAGTAGTTTGCCAGGACCGATGTGGTCAAATATATGTTGTCGGCTCAGTCTTGAAAAGGGCAGTTGCACGTGGATTTTTGCCTTGACAGAGTTTGACTTGAGGTATGAATCGGCTAAGGCGATTAAGGGACAAGCAGTGGCCGATTTTATTGTACAGCACAGGGTCTCACGAAGATTATGCGGAGCCGATCCCATGGACTTTATTTTTTTGAATGGATCGGTTTGTAGGCACGGATCTGGTATCGTTTTAGTTATTGTATCGTCTCGGGGCAAGTTTTTGAGTTTGCTTTTACGATTAAGCCTTATTGACTAATAATCAAGCAGAGTCGAGGCGGTGCTGAAAGGCTTCAACTCTTGAGAAGTAGGAGCCGATATCGTAGAGGTTATTGGTGATCTTTGTTGGTGATCAAGCAGTTATCTGGGAATATGAGTGCAAAGATGATGTTTTGAGGTCATATTATGAAGAATGTATGGATTTATTGAAAGATTCAAGATGGTGTCGATAATCATATTCCCAGGGAGCAGAACTTAGAAGCCAATGATCTTGCACAATTGCTTCAGTGATAATCGGCTGAATAGGCAAGGTTGAGATGGAGGTAGCCGATATTGATGTCCAGAATAAGGCCGATGACTGGAGACATGAGATAATTGATTACTTGCGAAACCCGTCGCAGTCCGTTTCCAGGAAGATTCGATATAAGGCTACTAAGTATGTGCTACTTGATGGGGAGTTGTATTATCGGACGTTTGAGGAGTTCTGCTTAAGATGCCTGGATTTGGAAGAAGCCAAAGTGGTTATGTGTGAAGTGCATGAAGGCATCTGTGGGACTCATCAATCGCTCATAAGATGAAGTGGTTGTTGAGAAGATAGGGTTTTTTGGCCGACAATGCTGGAAGATTGCTTTAGGTATTATAAAGGATGTCAAGATTGTCAGAAGTTTGGAAATATACAACGGGCACCAGCATCGGCTATGAATCCTATCATCAAACGTGGCCGTTCAGAGGTTGGGGAATTGATATGATCGACCAGATTTTTCCTCCATCAGTAAGGGACATAAGTTTATATTGGCGGCGACAGATTATTTTACCAAGTGGGTGGAAGCGATTCCTTTGAAGAAGTTACGTCCAAGGAAGCGTCGAGTTTGTAAAGAAGCATATTATTTATCGGTTTGGGATTCCTCAGACGATAACTACTGATCAGGGGTCCATCTTTGTGTCTGATGAGTTTCAATAATTTGCTGCCAGAATGGGAATCAAGCTATTAAATTCATCGCCTTATTACGCTCAGGCCAATGGACAAGCAGAAGCTTCTAACAAGAGTTTGATCAGTTAATTAAGCGAAGATTGATGAGCAGCCACGCGATGGCATGCTACATTAGCCGATTCACTATGGGCCTATCGGATGGCATGCCACGATCTACTCGGGTGCCGCCGTATCAGTTGGTATATGACATGAGGCAGTTTTACCATGGGAAGACTAACATCGCTCTAGGAGAATTTCTTTGCAGAATCAGTTGACAGCCGATGATTATTATAATTTGATGACAGATGAACTTGAAGATTTGGCTCAGAATCGGTTGAGAGCGTTGGAAAGGATCAAGGAAAATAAGGCTAGGGCAGCTCGGCATTACAACAAAAAGGTGGTGAATAAGTCGTTTGCCGAGGGGGATCTTGTGTGGAAGTTGGTTTTGCCGATCGGGTCCAGAGATAATAAGTTTGGGAAGTGGTCGCCTAATTGGGAAGGGCCCTATCGGATTAATCGTTGTGTGTCTGGTAATGCTTATATGTTAGAAGATCTCAATGGGATGGAATTTGCTAAAGCGCTTAACGGAAAATACCTCAAGAGGTACTACCCTAGCGTGTGGATTGATTCCTAAATCGGTTAAGTATGACCGATTTCTAAGTAATTCGGAAAGCCGGTGTTTTTTTACATCGCCTAAAGACAGCCGATATCAGTTGATATCGCCTTTAGATCAAGACAAGCAGAAAATTATCAAGACTGAAAGAGATAAGTAGCAGAGCCGGTCAGATTATGTGACAGCAGAAGGATGATCGGCAGGTTCCAGAAGGTCGTCGGTTACAAAGGTTTAAGATTTACAAGAATTTTTGGATCACTTCAATTGCGCGCAGGCGGATCTGATCAATCTCATTGATAGCACGGATGTCATCTTCATCAGAGCCCGGGATAGTCTTCAGGTTCTTGCGCCAATGAATGACTTGACGTACTATCGCTGTAACCTTGGCTTCTTGGTCTTGGATGGCTTGCGGTAGGCCGATTAGCTGGGATTCTGTTGTTACGAGGTCCTTACGAACTCTTTCAAGTTCTGCCAGCAAATCGGCCTCCTTCTTCTTCAGCTGGTCTAACTTAGGTTGGAGCTCTTGGGGGGCAGCAGCCATGTCATCAAGCTTTTTCTTCTCTGCTTGGGCTAATAGCCGATCGGCTTGGATGTCTTCGGTAGTCTTCTGTTGGTCAGCACGGTCGGCTATACGTTGTCTAAGCTTGATGAGTTTGAATCTATGGGATTCCAGATATGCTGCGGGAGTTAGTGCGTCGACAAGTTCTTCGGGCAGATGGTGTTCAATTTCTACGAATCTTGCCCGGATTGGCCCGCAATCTTCTGCTAGCGCGTCAATTGGGTTTTCTAGCCGACTGAGGATGCTCGTCAGATATTCACGTACGTCGGCTAGGAAGGATGGTTTGGTTGTTGCGCTGGTGGCTGTGGATTCTTCTACTTCTAGGTACTTGCCGATGTCAAAGGAGAATAGATCGGCTAAGGACTGCAAAATTGGCATCGGTAAAGGAATCAGTAAAAAAGTTAAGAGCAGAGTATGGACATAAAAGAGTTACCTGAGGAAGGACATCGGTGGCTTGCGCGACATCAGCTTCAGGGGGATGAATGGGCTGTTCTTCGAGGGGACCGATGTCAGCCGATGGAGTAGGGACAGTGTCATCAGCAACCAGAGGACTTGGTGCTGAGAGGGGAGCAGCTGGGGAAGTCATCGGCTCAACGCTTGGAGGGACGTCAGAGGGATGGTGAGGTTCTGGAGCCGATGGTTCAAGCTGAAAAAAGGATTTGGTAAGATAAAATAAGGAAGTGGATGATAATAATAATAAGGCTTGGCGCATACCTGAGGAGACGAAGGAGCCGATGTGGTCTGGGAGAAGATGGCGTCGTGGCAGCAACATCGGCATCGGTCTTCTGTTTCTTTGAGGAGGGACGATGCGCTAACTTCTTACGTTTTTGGCCCATCGGCCGAGGCGCCTTGAGAAGAGCCGATGGAGATGGAGCATCACGCCCTAAGTTTGGGGTGGCCGATGGAGGTTGATACTGGATCAGCCGACCGCTGTTGCTTGTTCTTGGGGTTCGACGCTGGCGCCTGCAAAATTAGAGGTGAGAGTTGGTTGAAGAAGGCGATTAAAGATTGCAGGTGTTTTACCTCGTCTTCGGATTCAACATAGTCGGCGTCCAGACGGGAGCAGTAACAGGCGGGTGCTAAGCAGAACAGATGTTTCTTCCATTCTGACCACCATCGACAAAGAACTTGGTGTTGGATGCAGATGAACACTTCGGTGGCGGCGCCTAGCAGGAGGGAGTCTGTCAAAGACCGCAGCCGATCATATTCCAGGGCGCTGCTGACCGTGCCCCGGGCTTGGAGTTTGTCGATGAAGAATAGGCCTATCGGGAGCTGACCAAGGCCAAATTGGCGAGAGCCGACTGATGGATGGTAGAACTCATACGATGGCTGAGTTCGGCCCAGAGAAAAGCCGGTTGGCAGCAGACAAGGACTGATAGCCGATAGGAATATGGCTTTAGACTGATCATCATTCAGAGCTTTTGAGTGGATCAAAGTTAGAGGGCATCTCGAATGATGATGCGTCATTGTACGCAAACCAAAGAGTGGGCATCCCTGGTAAAGCCGTAATAGAACCCTTGAACCACTGACTAACTTCAGCAGGGGTTATCTTGCGCCAGAAGGGCCGATGCAGCTTCGCCATAGAGATGCATCGGACGGTAAACAGGGTCTTGATCTTCTGGGTAATCGGCCGGGAAAAGATTGCTTGAGGAGAGAGGTTTCTGGATAGCCTTGGAGGTATAATATTGAGCCAGAGCTGAACGAACCACCAAGGACCCCCCAATGTGGCGACGGGCTGGCCAGCCGATAGCTTAGTTGCCACCTGGTGAAGTAGCTGGTAAGGTGCGCCAAGGAGATAGTGCCCAACGGAATTTTGTTTCCTATCGGCCAAGCACTCGGCCAGGCATTGCATATTGGTCGTCGGGCCGAGGGTTGCACCACCAAAGACGAACGTTCAACCACAAGTTCAGAAAAGCGACATGCTCCCGATCATCAACCGGTCCAGTTCCTTTGTTGTGGAGAGATATATACCTGGACCAGCCGCCGATGTTTTTTGTTTGAAGCCGGTGAGCAGGCTTGAACCGGAGTTTAAAAGGGTTGATGTAGCTTGTTGTATCCAGGCAGGTGAGCATGGTCACGTCCAGCAAAGTAGGGGTCATCGGCCCATGCCCGAACATGAAAGCATTGAGAGCATCAGACCAGTAGTATGAGGCCGATGCAAGTAGGGACTCATTCCTTTCCATGTCAGCCAGGGAGAGATTGATGCAGTGGCCGATGTGAGATTCTTCCCAATAGGTCCTCTTTGCAGCCGATACCCTGAGGTACCAATCTCTCCACCCGGACAGCTTACTCGGCCATGATCTGAAGCTGTTGGTCCAGTCGCTGACCAACATAGTCGAGTTCTTGAAGGGAACGCGTTGGGTTTCGGCGACGATGAAATCGGTGGGATCTTCGCTGCCCATAGGGCCATGATAGAAAAAGCAGGGGTAATCGGCGGCCGGAATCAAGATCTGGGCTCTAAGATGCTACAGTGAACAAGAACACGACGAAGAACAGGTGAAGAACATAGCAGATCGGGTTCGTATAGATTGCAGATTGGGGGAAAATAATCGGGTGAGAAGATTACCTCAGGAACTGCAGATGCCGATGCCATCGCGGAAATAGGAGAAGTTGCAGGGATTGACGGCCAGAGAGAAAGGTTGCAATGATTCGTCTGGATTCGCTATGAGCTTGGTGAGGATGTGGAAGATGAAGCGGTGGTGCTCTGGTGATGTGAAAGCATAGAAAAGGGCAAGAAGACGAAGTGTTTTTATAGAGGTATGACAGCCGAGCGGGAATCGAGGCCGTTGGCACTGTTTCAAACATTTATGGCAAGTGGGCTATCTTGGGCCGCCTTGGTATGGGAGAAATTTGGAGGCCCAAAGTGAAAGAATTTCGAAGTCCTATTGGAGAACTCCGAAATTGGGGGGCATGTGTTAACGCCAAAATTTGGTAAGGCCTTGTATCAGATTCGGTCAAGGGAACGATTGCAGTCGGTTAACAGAAATTGGTTCAAGGAGCAGGCCGAGTCCGAGAAAGAGCCGTGAAGACCGTGCGTGGCAGTTAATTACTATATTTATTAGGAAAAGATTGATCTTTTTAGGGAACCTGACCTCGTGTCCGGTCAGGACTAGTTAGCGTTTTCTATTATAGATAGGAAATCATATACCGTGTCCTATAAGGACTTATGTAACTCGGGGTATATATACGTATGCCCGGGGACCTTGTAAATCATCAACTACAGATCAATACAAAATTCGGCGCATCGCCACCCTTTCGACGGGATCCTGCTTCTCGAGCCGGGCTGCATCGGTTAGGTCCGAACTCCTGCGAGAGGGTAAGTCTCGTCACCCCGGCTACCAATCGGCTAGGACTTTCTCGGTTAGGTCCGATATTCTAGTCGGTTTATGGTAGTCGGCTTACCACGATATATTTACTTTATCTATGGCTGCATCAGTTCAGTTTGATCTCATAGATTGATTAGGTATATCACATCACGCGTGCATAGACTGTATCGACTTACCGGGAGCGATTTATCATCAGTTCGTGCTGCATCGGTTAGGTCCGACCTACTGAACTGCTCGTGATAAGTCGGTCCCGTTAGGCCGATGCTTTGTGCGCAGGCATCTTATCGGAGTGCATAGCCGATAAGTTATCTTCATCACGATCGCATTATATCTATCGGCCTATTGAGGCATTGTTATCATTGTCGGTCTGTGCTGCAACGGTTGGGTCCGATCTACTAGACTGACGATAATAGCTTTACTCTTGATGAGCTGATGGTGTTGTGCGATGGTGTTATCGGAGTGCTTAGCCGATAAGTTATCTGTTAAAGCCGACTACATTTATTCATTGTCTTATCCTATACTCGCTCCATTCAGTAGTCGGCTAGCTTATCAATTATTTATCATTTACGTTATTGCATACTTTATTATATGTTCTTGCCTGTATTATTGTTACAATCGGCTAAGGGCTAGCCGATGGGTTTATTTCTGCCGATCCAAGTACAAGTACAAGCAGGTTCCGGGCACGACCCAGGTGAGGGCCCGGGCATGAGCCCGGGTAAGGACCAGTGTATGGGCCCGGACAGCGGACGAAGATCCGGAAGCCGATATAAGCAAGGCCCGGGTGCAGGCACATCTTCATAGCAACACCAGTAACGCTAGATCATGATCGGCTAGGATCTATTTGATTATTTATGCATTATACTTGCTTATTTTATCAAGTTATAGCCGGTTTTTGAGTATCCCTTTGATGATCGGGCTAGCACTTATATTTGTTTATTATCACGTTATTGCTCTTGCCGTCATCGGCCTTAAGCCGATGTATAAGTGCTACAGTGCGCATCGGCCATCGGCTGATAAAACGAGTCTAGATCGGCTTCCAGCCGATTGGCTCATTAATCTAACATTTTCCTCCTTGTCAATTACAGGGTCAAATTGACTGGCACGCCTACGAACCTCAAACTTTAGGACCTGCACTGGAGTGAAGCAAATCTCCCAGGCCTTCACGTGTCACCTAGACGCCGGACGGCCCCCGGCGGGTTTTCGGCGTCAACAGTAACGTACGTGAAATGTAAAATTTGTAAGACTAAACTCTCTAAAAAATATTCTGGTGGAACAAGGCATTTAAGGCGGCATGTTGAGGCGTGTTCGAAAAAGCAAGGTTACCAGCTACGACAACAGTAACTGGTACTAAATTCTGACGGTACGGTACGTTCATGTTGAGACAGTAACTACTACATCGCCATTGCGATCGCTGCCCGCCCGCTCTCGAGATCCGCCCGGGCCTCGGGCGGACTCCGGCCGGTCTCGACGGGCTGCCACCTGCACTTGGCCAGCTGCGATCGCCATCTGCTCCACCACGGAATGTAGCGTCGCGTGTCCGCGCGCCACTCCTGTTCGCTGGGCAGCAAAAACTACCAGGGCCCGCTCCCTCCTCGCGGGAGACGACTGGGCCCTGGCATTCCCCTCTTCTTCGGCAACAGGGACATCAGTCAGTTCCACGACGGCCCGTTTCGGCGTGGCCGCCGTGGCCTCCATGCTCACTACCACACATGCAGTAACCGCGATAGCGGCCCCGGTCCACCCGGGGTCCGCACAGCTCCAGGAGGTGGCGACCAGGACGACGGCCGCCGAGGCAACATTCTTCACCTTTTTGGCCACCGGCAATCCTAGGTGGGCCCCGCATCTCCTCGTTTTGCCCAAGACATGGCCCTGTTCCTGCCCGGAGCAGCCCCGGCGAGCAACAGGGCTAGGGGCCACTGTCGGCGAAACGGGATAGGGGGTCCCACGTATCCCGGGGTCGCGTGGGTCTTCTACCACGTCAGCTACTCCGGGGCCCGCATTCCGCACAACTAGCGGCCGGCTACGGCCGGCTCTCCCGCTAAGTGCCCGGGGCCCGAGCGCTGTCCGGGCCCAGGAGCGCCACCCCGTGCCCGGGTGCGTCTTCCTCGGGCCCGGGAGCGCCTTCCCTGGGTACGCCACCCCGTGCCCGGGTGCGCCTCGCCACCCCGTGCCCGGGTGCGCCTCGCCCGGGTGCGCCACCCCACGCCCGAGTGCGGCCACCCCGTGCCCGGGTGCGCCTTGCCCGGGTGCGTCTTCCTCGGCCCGTGTTCCAGGGACATTCCCCTGTCCTGGGACCCACACGCACGGTCCCGGGGCGCGTTCCCTGGGAGCGCACCAACTCTCCAACTACCTGCATTAATGACAGGCGACAGGGCCTGTCGCCCCTGTCGCCCCTGTCGCCTGCTCTGCCACGCGTGGGCGTCTCCTGATGGCCCCCTGTGGACGCACGCCTGCGCCGTGGACACATGCCTGTGCAGTCAGAGACCTTTTGACTTTGGCGGCAAGGACGTGCGTTGTCACATCTCTACGACTTAGCCGTCCGCAACAGCCGAGCAGCATGGCGACCAGACGACCAGACGCGCCGAACCTACTCCGGCCTAGGCTCAACAGGCAGGACGTGGGCGACTAGACGTTCCTCCAACGCGGCGCGGCAGGCGGCTGCGTGCGTGCGTGCGACAAAGGCAGATGATAGCTAGCTTCCTCTCAGACCGTATATCTCAGCACTGTGGACTCCCCTTAGCCTATAAAAGGAGGATCCATGCCACAAGGTCAGGGGGGATGGAGGACTCGATCTATGACTCTAGCTCACTGTCTCACTACGGTTCATCTTCCATAGCTCGCCCGGTCTTTCTTCTTCCCCGGCTAGCTCCTCAGTACCCTGAGTTCATCTTGTAACAGCATACCATATTCATCTCCACATAGCCAAACACACAGGAGTAGGGTATTACTCCTCCGCGCGGCCCGAACCTGTATACTTCCTCTTGTCTTCCTTGTGTGTCATCCATCGTTCTATCAATCCACCGGACGCCGCAGTCGCCTGAGAACCACTCCCCTGGTCGAACCTCAAAGGGGGGTCTCCAGACTCCCCGCCGTCGGGGTTTCATCCTTCGACAATCAACGTTGTGCTTGCCATGTTATTAATCTTATAGTTAAATCCGGTTTTAAAAGAGTAACTGTATATCTAGATTCTATCCGTGAAGCCATAACATGGCTGATTGGTTCTAATCCTCGACTTGCAACCTTCAAGTGATTCTGCATCGCTTCGGACAAGCGTCCAAGCAAGTTCCAAACGGATGCGGACCATCGGTGGAACTCGACTTATTTGATGTTGAGACATGTCTTGTCTTATAAAGATATACTGACTGTTTTCTTGCATTCCAAGAGTGTTGTTACCAGTGACGGGCAACCGCTACTGACAGAACAGTCTTGACATGTTGTAGAAAGGTTTTATTACTTTCTTAAAACATTTTATGATGCAACTGTTACTTTGTTTGGTGTTTACTATCCAACTGCTAATTTAATTTTGCATAAAATTTTTGAGACTGCCACTTTATTAAAAGAATATGAAGATGACCAACTACTAGGACTTGCAGTATTTCACATGAAACAAAAATATCTTAAATACTAGAGGAACATTCCATACTTGTATGCTTTTGCATTTATTCTTGATCCTAGGGTTAAAATACGGGGGTTTCTAAATATTTTGAATCTTATTGGGGATGCAATGAATATTGATTACACTAACTACTATTTTGATTCTAAAACAAAATTGTATGAAGTATTTCGAAAGTATGAAACTAAGTTTCAGGGAGTTCGCGTGCAAAGAGCCCCACCCGTCCCTGTCCCTGGTAAGAAGAAATTGCAGTGGGGCCGAATTTGGGGTGGTTCCTCTTATTCTTCGAGCACCGGTGGTGGAAGTTTGGCCACCACATGTCTTGCACATGCTTCGCTTGAAGCCCTTAAGTTGTCCACCTATTTGGACAGCGACTCCATCAATCAAGAAGATCTCCACGTTCTTCAATGGTGGAACGATCACAAGACCCAATATTCTGTGCTCTCAAAGCTAGCACGGGATGTGTTCACGGTGCATGTGTCTACGGTATTATCCGAATCGACCTTCAGTCTTTGCGAAAGAATTATTGAGGAGAGAAGAAGCAATCTCCATAGTGAGGTGGTAGAAATGCTACTTGCGGTTAAAGACTGGGAGTTAGCCAAGGAACGTGCCCAACACACCACGGAGAACCAAGATTTGGCTGAGCAGTTCGAAAATCTTTACCTCCAAAATTAGGAACTAGAATAATGTTTTTTATTTTTGAGTGTTGACCTTTAGCTATACTCTTTTTTCATTGTCATGGTTTTCTCAACATTGAGTTTTTATATGACAGAGTTTTTAATGAGGCAGCTGTATAATATCAAAATCAATAAAGGTTATTGCGCAATGTTCCCCTATATTTATATAGAAATTAAATTACATAACTATATAGGTGCTTCTATTTTACTTGTTTTAAAAAATAAAAATATTCCTCCTCTAATATCATCAAAAAATACCCTCATATTTTTTACTCATCTCAAATAATTTTTTTATATTTTTTCTTTTTTTACAACTCCTCTATTTTTTTACCCTCATATTTTTTTACAGCGTCGGCTGCACGCAGCCACAGGCTAGCGGCCGGGACGAGGCGGGGGCGGGTGTGGGAGGCGCGCAGGAGGGGAGACGGCGGTGGAGGGCGGCGGCGGAGGCCGCTGCAGGCGGAGGCCGGCCGGGAGGAGCGGGCGCGGGGAGGCGGCGGAGGCCGGGGAGGCGCGGGGGCGGGGAGGCGACAGCGGAGGGCGGCGGCCGGCCGGGAGGAGCCGGGCGCGGGAGGCTGGGGAGGCGTGCAGGCGGGGAGGCGGCGGCGGAGGGCAGCGGTGGACGCCGCTGTAGGCGTCGGCAGCCGCGGGAGGACCGCTGGCGTCTCGGGTAAGTCTTCGCTACAGTGGACCGGGCCGGCCCGGGCACGGTGGGCAGCCGATGGGCCGTGCCGTGCCGGGGCCGGGAGAGAGGCAAGCGGGCCGGCACGGCACGGCCCGCTACAGCAACCGTGCCTAAACGGGCCGTGCCGTAGCGGGCCGTGTCGGCCCGGTCCGCCCGTTTGGCCACCTATAAGCGAATGGCATGGGTATGCGGTATGCCCGTTTTTTGAATTTTTTATTTTTTATATTTCTTTTTTTAATTTACAAAACTACATTTCGTTCACGAAATTTGCAGAAATACACTCCTTCCATCTTTGAGAGGGTTTTTTTTTAAAACAGCCCTCCCGGAGGGTGGTTTGTACGACGTGGTAGGGCTCAGGTAGCTGAGGCGCTTGTATTTTTGCAGGCCCCTTCCCGCCCTCCCGGAGGGCAGTTTATCCATAGCAGGGGGCCGCCTGCAAAAACAAAAGAGGGGTAAGGGGAAAGGAGAAATATTTGATATGTAAAAAATATAACTTTACCATATATGGATGAGAAAAGAGTATAACAAGTTACTTCAAGATATATAAAATGATACATAATTTATAACAACATGATCAACGTATAATTATTTTATTGTGAAATAGGAAGATCGTGGAACTTCATAGGAATACATCTTTGCAGTTTTAAAACAGTTAATAAAAGGTGAACGGAATCCATGCTTGCCGGGTTGCTACCGATGTCTTCTTCGCCGTTCGGATTGGTTTCAACCATTCTCATTCTTTCTCTGCGTATACTCTGCTATTGTTTTAGCCTCAGTAACCCTTCCGTCTTTATAGTTGGGTCTCACTAGGTCAATCCACGAAGTGAATCCAAACACTATTGGATTGTCATGTGAAAAGAACATTATTTTAGCATTTGTTGTAGTAGATAAGATGGTATGAAAGTGCGAGTGTCGGCGAAACGGGACTGGGGGTATCCACAGTCGCCGGGGACGCGTGGGTCTTCGGCCACGTCAGTTCCCCGGGGCCACGTCCTGCACGACTGACGACCGGCTACGATCGTGTCTCTCACACGGTGTCCGGGGCCCGGGCACGCCTCCCGGTCCCAGGATGCGTCGCCCCCGGCCGCGGACGCGCCTCCCCGTGCCGGCCGTGTCTCCCGCACGGTGTCCGGGCCCAGGGCGCGCCCCCCCACGCCCGGATGCGTCGCCCCCGGCCCCGGGAGCGCCTCCCCGTGCCCGGGGGCGCCACCCCAGACCCGGGTGACAGGCGACGGGGCGTGCCGCGCCCCGCCACCCGGTGGGACGCGCGTGGATTCTCAAGACGGCCCCCCGTGGGCCTGCTCCCTGCACAGTCTGAGACACAGCGACGTGCACTCTCACTTCTTAACAGGGTGCGCTGTTGTAGCCGTACACAGCCGCCCAGCAAGGGGCCGACCAAACCAGCCGCCCGCAGCGGGCGACCGGGCGACCCGGCGTGCCTCCCGCACGGCTCAGCAAGCGGGCGTGGGCGACTGGACGTCTCTCCGGCGCGGCGCAGCAGGCGGCCACGAGCGTGCAACAAGACATAGCAACCTCTCTCTCTATGTACGGGGCACTGTGGACTCCCCTCACCTATAAAGGAGGATCCATGCCGTAGACTTACGACAGGCAGCTCAAGCTCTGGCCTTAGACAACAGAGATCTCCTCCTCCTTCCTCGAGTCCGGTCGCTGGTAGAACGACCGACGCCACCTCCGGGTTCCCGGTGAGCTTCCGAGCTCCCAGGGTCCTCCTTGTAAACTCCGCTCCACATTCATCTCTCTCTCTCTCATAGTCCAAAACACAGGAGTAGGGTATTACGCTCCGGCGGCCCGAACCTGTGTAAATCCCCCCCGTCTCTCCCGCGTGGTCACAACAGATCGGACGGTCCGGACCCGATTCGGACGGTCCGGACCTTTCTGTCTCCAGCTCGGGCCCCTCTGTTTCTGTCCCGAGCGCTGATTCATCATCTTCCACCCGAAGTCGGCTTCGCCTGAGAACTACTCCCCTGGCCGAATCTCAAAAGGGGGGTCTCCCGATTTCCCGCCATCGAGGTTTAATCCTCCGACAGCGAGTGAGACGTACAATGAAGTCGTCATCTATGTTTGGACAAATAAAATATCTCCCCATGTAGGTTCCTTATGTGAATGATGTTATCACCTGGAAACGATCTCTACATGCGCACTTTGAACGCTGAGACCATTTGGGCACCCCGAAAGGATTGTTTCTCTAGTCTAAACTAGCCACCTCCACTCATCGCTCGTGCTCCTCTTTCGCCCGTATGTATTGTGACCTTGTTTCAGCTAGTGTTATCATTCGCCCATCAGACGACGGTCTCTCCATGTCAATCCACATTGTGAGTGCACACATTCTTGGCTCTACTTGTGTAGCAAAATTTATGTTAATCGATATGGTAGATTAACTGATGATTACAACGATCAAAGAAAGAAAAGTTTGATAAGAAGTTATGACGAAGTCGTCATCAATGTTCAAACAAATAAACTACCTCATCCCAAAGTATCTTGTTTTAAGAATGTTGCAACTTGGCAACGGTCGCCCCACGCGCACTTAGGACGCTCCGTCCATGGAGGGAGGCCTAGATGATTACTTCTCTATTCAATTTGTTTGGCCTTCATTCGGTGCTTGTACTCCTCCTTTTTGTGTATGTATTGAGCTCTTGTTTCACTACGTACGTACCACCGTGTTCCATCGAATTGGGGATTCTCCGTGTTAATCCATTTAATCTATTCGCACATTCTTATGTCGTTCTACGAATAAATATATTAGTTGTGTTTAAACTATGTTGTAAATCTTAACAAAGCGTTAAAATAGGTGTGACATGTGGTTCATCATTGGGAAGTAGCCCAATAGATTCTGGTGTGTCACCTACTTCCGTCGATTGCCTCATTGCGTACTCTTCCGTCTATTTTGTTGTCATCTTGTCCAACCTTGCCTATAGCTCGTTGAATTTTTTTGCTGATTCTTGACACATAGCCTCTTGAAAAAATCCATCAAATGCTTGTTCTTAAATTGCCTGTATAAGTTTGCACCTAGGTGCATCATACACCACCTACTACAAACATCTGTCCATCTTGCTGGTAAATCCTTCTCTACGCACCCGTTCTTCAACTCATTGATTGCATGTAACAAGCATGTATGATGGTCATGTATAAGTCACACATCTGGCCTCATCCTGATAACAACGTGCTTCACTCGCTCAATGAACCAATACCAACTTTTAGTGTTCTTGCTCTCAATGAAAGCGACTGGTAAAATTTGGTTGTTCATTACAGTCAATATTTGGCATTTATATTTCCCAGTAAGGAATGTCTCATATAAAGAAAGGATAGGACAACAAATTGTCATATAACGCTTTAAATGTGCCGAACCTCATCTCCACAGCCTTCTACTTCGCCCTCCATGCTTTGGCGTAGCTCACGGCGTACCTTTACTTTTTCTCAATGTATGTAATTATTGACTTTGGTTCATAATCCAGGTTGTTGACAACCTGTCTATATATCTCATTTGCAATGAATGCAGATATTATATTATGGTATTTCTCAACCCCTTCTAAGTGATAATCAGTTTAGTTACAATAGATATTGTCCAATAGTCTTTTCATCTTTCCTTAAATACATGCACCGCCAAGGACAACCGTACTTCACACACTTCACTTCATAAATCGTCTTGCATGACTTCACGACCCTGAACTCCCTCTGTAGAGACATTGTCCATTTCTTCACTGCCTTCTTCAGCTCCTTTATGTCACCATACTTTGCACCTTGCATTACTTCATTCTCCTTATACTCCTATGTCACATGATGCCCCTTAGAAATAACAAGATCGGAAAAATCTTGGCCCGTCCATTTCGCGGGTGTTACATTCCCCTCCTCATATGACGATTCATCTTCATCAGCTTCCTCATTTTCTGACCATGCTCGAATGCCACCTCCACATACCTTCTCTATGTTTCGGTGGAATCCAATGGGATTAGTTCCCCAAAAAACCCTTCGGCTACACGGCTGACCATGACATGCACCATGATCCCACGATTATATGGATCTATTTGAAACCCTCGCATCAACTAGTTGCACACATCTCCAAATCTTTTTTCTACTATACTATCAATGTCCCTTTTCACTGTCTTGAAATCTGTTTTATCTACACCATCTAGCCCATATGTAATATTCTCTTCACCGTAAAATAACTGAAAAACCACCTTACTTGTCATATATGCCCACGCAACAAATATATGTCATGCTAAATAACTTTAAGTCTACAGTACTAGCCTATTTCAAGTACTGCTAAAGGGTGGATGTACAAAACCATCATCTTCAATCTATGCACTAACAATATATGGAACGAACATAGTCCTTCGATACTTATTAATGGAACGAACATAATCCTCCGATACTATTAATTGAACAAAATAGTTTACTAACGACGTACTTTGCTTGTGATTACTACATCTCATAGACTACTCATAACCGGTGTTATTCATTTACTAAATCTCATACAATATTCATAGTAAATTTACCTCAAAGGAAATTGCAATGTTTAAAGGAAATTACCTCCAGGTGAGTCCGCAAACAGCCAGGGCTTTGTCTCTTTTCTTCTCCTCTCCCCTCAACCTTTTATTCTTTCCTAGATTTTACTGGATTAAACGAATTTTCAGAGAGGGGGGAGGGATTTTATAGGAGAATGGGATAAACTGTCCTCCCCTAGGGCGGCAAATGAAATATTTACAGGCGTCCCCCTCCCTCTCGGCCAGGGGTGTCAACAATTTTATAGGCGGCCCCCTGCCATATATAAACTGCCCTCTAAGAGGACGGTTTTTTTTAAAAAAAACCCTCTCGGAGAGCGGGAGGAGTATATTTCTGTAAATTTCAAAATCAAATTGTAAATTAAAAATAAATATAAAAATAAAAAATTTCTGGTTTTTCCCTGAAACCAAATAGGCTGCCCGTTTGCGACTTGGGTGACAACGGATGAAAGCAGACAATAGCTATCTAGCTATGGTACTTCTATAACAATTTTTTTCTTTAGAATACATAAGGCACACGCCTACAAGTACATTGCTTTAACACTCGCGCAAATAGACCAAAGCAGTCAGTAAATCCATAACCTAGGTAAATCTTTCTATTGTTACATTATAAAGGTAGCTTGAAAAAAAAAGCTACCACGTCCGTTTTGGATGACTAGAAATTACTACACTAATCGGAAAAAAGAATGGCATCTATACCATTAGAACATGCTAGAACCAAATTATAATGGTGTAGATTGATCGCAATAATTCTATACAAAATACAATTGTACCTATAGAAACAGAAAAAAATAAGAGTTGTATATTAAATCTAATTCTATTTTCAATATAAATTGCATATATGAAAATAGGAGTAGAGCAAATCCAATTCAACTAGCACGTGCAAAATTGCACACGAAATCCCCTAGTTACTATTGAAAACACACCCCCCATATGCATAATTATGGGCAACACGATTTTGAACTTATTGATAAATGGAGTATATGCTATTGTCGGCGAAACGGGAATGGGGGTCCCACATTCCCCGGTACTCTCCTCGGGTCCGGAGCCTGCGGCCTCGACGCCCAGGCGCACGGCTGACCCGAGCTGGTCAGCCGCCAACCACCGCCTTAATGGCGGGCTGACCCGAGCTGGCCAGTGCCAACCACCGCATTGATGGCGAGCCGACGGCGAGGTGACAGGGCGTGTTGCCCCCGACGCCTGCTCCATTCCCTGTACAGGCAGAGTGCTTTTGACTAAGAAGGCTCCGGAAGTCCACGCCCTGGCAGTGGAGGCAGGTGTCGTCCCATCTCCATGCTCCATCCGCTCACGGCGACGTGCTGACCAAGTGCGACTGGACGAGCAGTACCAACTCCGGCGCATGCGTTGCAGGCGGAGGGGAAGACCGGAGAACTCACCAGAAACTCTCTCTCTCGGTGTGCTGGCACTGTGGACTCCCCTGCTCTATAAAGGAGGATCCCAGCCGACGAGAGAGGAGAGGGCAAGCTTTAGCATTAGCAACCGCTCTCTGCCTAGGACCGGCCTTCGATCACACACAGTCGCCACTGTTCTTCTTCCCCAGCTCCGTCAAGCGGGTTGAGCTCACCTTGTGACACCGCAACCATATTCACCTCCACATAGCATACACACAGGAGTAGGGTATTACGCTTCCAAGCGGCCCGAACCTGTCTAAACGCCTCCCGTCTCCTCTGCCCCCCACGGTTCTCTGCCTTCCAGACGATTGACTTCTCTCCCGCAAGTTATCACAGTTCGGACGGTCCGGACCCGGATCGGACGGTCCGAACCCTTCGTCTCTCAGCTCGGGCCCGTGCACAGATACTCACACCGGACGCCGCGTCCGCCTGGGGAACAGCCCCCCTGGCCGAATCTCAAAGGGGGGTCTCCTGACTTCCCGCGGTTGGAGTTTCATCCTCCGACAGCTATGAAAGCTACTTTCGTATTTTGTATCATGGATGCCTTAGAGAAAATATTCTAAAAAATTTCAATAGCAAATTGATCTTTTTGAACCTGCAAAGTCCATCAATAGGTCTTTTCTACCAAAATTTTGATGTAGGTATAGAGGACGGGGAGAAACACACACTGAAAAATGGTTACAATTCTATCAGATATGCTTGTTATTCCTTCAAAATCCCATTTTACAATATATAACTTGTTTATCTGAGCTGCTAAAAAGAATGACAGAGGAGGACTTTGTATAATAAACTGAGGTCATGTATTGGCTATATATAAAAGTAAAGAATGCAACCGAGATGCTCCATTCACAACTTAGGCCCTATTTGAGGGGCTTTTGTCAGCTGCAGCTTTTCCCAAAATTTTCAGTTGGTAGATGCTCCTCCAAACGGTTTATATTCTGATCCAGATTATAAGAATTTATAGTTGTAGAATCCAGAAAATAAAGTATAAACCACAAGCTAGGAAATCTAGCTTCCTCAGATTTTCAGCAGCTGCTTCGTAGAAATTTAAGCTCTCCTAAACAGGTCAGGGCAGCAAAAAAGCTCATTCCCATCAATTTAAACTTGGGTTTGAACTTTGCAAAAAACTTTATTTTTGATGATGCCACCTTTTGTTAACTCTTCAATAACCGATACTTCATCCGTTCCCAAATACTACCTCGAAAATAAATTAGTAAGAAAGAGAAATGATCGAGATGCCCTTATTAAATGTGGGGTAGTCGAGACTTGAAAGTAAATGAGTAATAAGTATAAGGCAGAGAGAAATTTAAGTGGGAGAAAAACAGTATTCTAAGAATATATTTTTTGTGGGACAAAATTTGGATCCTATAATTGCATTTATTACGAACGGAGTGCACCGAGCACTATTATCGCATTTTAATTCAACTTTAACCGCTCGTCTTATTTATAAATAAATAAATGCTTAAAAAGATATCATACTATTAAAGTTTGTAGTATCCTAACATCGACCTTTCATTCATCATAGTCTAACCATTTAAAATTTATTAATGGTCAAAGTTGGAACTGTGATGTCTGTAGTGCCAAGTACTTGGACGGAGGCTATACACAGTAAGACACAAACACAAAACTGCTGTAACTAAGCCTGTAATTGCAGTAAGCTTCCCTACGTAAAATAAGCCTGTAACTTACAGCAATAACTGTGTACAATTGACATCGCTCACCATGAATATAGGGATGGGGCTGGCCGACCCATGGGTATCTTTCAATCCACTCTAGCTCAACTAAAATGAACTAAATCTCACTTTTACCCAAGGGTACGCATAGGTCGGCCTGCGCCCATCCCACTCATGACTTAACACCAACTACAGCCTTCACAAAGAATTTTGCACTATATTTTCTATGAATGGTTGCTATACTGGATTCAACAACCAAAATGAAAAGCTTACATGTTGCAGCAGCCAAAATTGATCTACGGAAAAAAAAATGGAAACAGGAACTCCCTCGATTCAGCACCAAAATTTGCAGAGGTGGTGAGGTGAGCAACCAACAGGTCAATCGGTAAAGGAAGAAAGAACACAAAAAAGAGTAACACGGTTCGTCAGTCATCTCACTTTCTTTGTTTTCCCACTCATCGCCTATCTACAGTAAATCATCGGGTGATAAACTGTGAATAAGGCTTTGCTATTGTACTTCTCCCCGAAAATCATCTCTCTTTCTTCGGCCAAACCCACATCTACAGAAGTATTCAGCAACTGGCCCTTGGTCCCCAGCAACCCAAGGATGCTCAGCTACAGCCTGCAGGGTTATACGATTTGCTGGATCTGCAAGGCAATCACGTGGGGAAACATAAAGAACGTTCATTAGTAGAGAATAGATCTGGCAAGACTAAAATGTGCCAGAATCATAAGGTGGTAAATCATTTTCTTCTGAAAAAAGAAAACCTTTGCAGAGAAGCCTTTCCAGCAAATCAGCAAGCTGGGGATTCATGTTGTCAGGTATTTGCACCGGATCATTGACAATCTATTCCGCAGCAATGACTTGAATGAGTTCAGTGAAACAGGTAAAGCAAAAGGAAATGGAAGGGGGGCATTTTTGTACCTTATCATAAGTTTCCTGCAAGGTATCTCCTAGAAATGGATAGTCACCAGAAATCATACAATATAGAGTAACACCAACTGCCCATGTATCAGCTGCCCGACCATGGTAGGCTGAACCTGAAGTGAAGTAGATTCAAAGGTTGGTCAAATTTAGCAAGCCTGCACCAATGGCCAAAGACTATGTTGCGATTTGAGCCAATGGCAAAAGAATCATGAGCTTTGCCTTTTTAGTTTCTAATCATTAATCATTGGCATGACATTCATACCCATGCTTCAGTCGCTTAAAGTTGCACAATCTAAGTAATTCGTTTATGTCATGTCCTAAATCTAAATGGCATATTTAATTATTTATATTGGACTCATTCCGTTTGCCTGTTGGGTGTTCTGGCGCAGCAGATTACTTTATCTGCTTTCTGAAATCAAGTAGCTGGGGAACATCTAGAGGTGCTGTATATCTAACAATTATTGCACTTCATACAGATAATTTGGTGATCGACTGATTCTGCATGCAGTAAATACAACTCAAATATAAAAGGTAGGCAGTTGTACCTTGACAGCATTCTGGCGCAGTGAAAACAGGAGTACCTGGAGACCTCCAAAGTAAATCATCATCATCCTGCAATACAATCACGTAACACTTTATCGGTGCAGCACCAAGCTATTAGACTCCACAATCATATGAGGAAATTGGCTAAAAACAATTACAAGTTATATCCATTTCTACATTGGCATACATTAAAAGTCAAGTAGATCATGTATCAAGTTAAAGATAATCAAATGTGGTATGAGTTCATCCTGTTTCACCATATAAAGTCGTGGGCATGCTTAACTAGAAAAGGCGACATGTAATCATCTACTCGAGTAATCTTAAAAATATTCAGAATGGCAGGAACTGAACAATATCTTTTGAAGTTTTTGAATCAAAAGAAGTATGGCTTAGAATTTTGAGCCCCAAAATTGCACTTAGATAGACAGTCTACAGTCTAAATCATGATACGCACGGGGTCCACTAAACTGAAAGACCTTTATGCCATGACAAGGAAAATAGCATTCATTGCAATACAGAAGTTACAGGATAAAGACCCACCTCAAAAACCTGACTAACACTGAAATCCCCTATCTTCACATTGCCAGTGCTTGTGACCAACAGATTGTCTGGTTTAATATCACCATGAATAATATTCTGTGTATAATGACACGAAGAATTCAGTGATAAAGTGAGCTAGGAAGCACAAAATACAGTGCAAACTGCATAACGTAGAGACACGTGCGACTAGAGCACACATGTATCCAATTTAAATAGGCACAAATTGAGGAAATAGAAACATCAACAAGGGCCTACATAAGAAGTAATGAATTGTAGCATGTGTGATGGAATTAAGCCACAACTAAACTGTAACCAATATACATTATGCACATAAGAGCATGCATAAACTAAGAATTTAGATAAAGATTTCTTATATAACTGGACACACTGTTTGCACCAAGTTTTTAGTCCATGTCACCATCCTAATGATTGTAGTTTGCTAGTGCCATATTTCTAGCTAAATTTAACCAGAAAACTATGAATGAGCTCAATTTCCAAAACAATCAAACAGTGGATAAGAGAAGAAATGTGTGTGTAAGCTCCAATAATCATAACCTAGTACTAGAATGGAATTTAAGCTTTTCTTTCTGAAACCATTACCATTCAAATAGTACAACTTGGCTGGGCTAAAAAAAATTGACATTTGCAAATGCAATTAGTTACCTCAAAGACAGAAAGACTCAGTAAGTAGCAAAAGAAACATGAAAAGTAGCAACCAATTAGAACTTCAGCCCACAAGCATAGACTACGATTATAGTAAAAAAATAATTGATGAGATAACTTCAAAGAGGATGATATTACTCTGCTCATGAAAGACACTGGCAAATTGATTTTATCATGAAATAGTTTGATTCATATACCATTGGTGTTTACGAACTGTAGACCCTGATATATGGCACAGCATTCACCATGATGAAACAGATCTTAGTGAAGGAAATTTGAAATCTTACATGAGAATGAAGATATAAAAGACCAGAGATTATGTCACGCAAGTAATTTCTGGAGGTAGCTTCTCCTAAACCATTTTTCCAGACCATTTTTCCTTCAACATACTCAAGAACTGGCAATACCAATGGAAAAATTTTATATAGAATAATATGGAGCATCAAATAAAACTGATGATAAGTTTGACGAGAAAATCTCATGCTACAATTAAAAAAGGAACTAGATTTAAAAAATACGATGAGAATGTCATTACATACCCATGTAGAATTTATCTGCGTTTGGGTCATCGATCACTTCAATGAGATTTACTATATTTGGATGATCCAACATTTTCATGATGGATACCTGTCACCAATATAAAAGGTGATGCTTATTTAGATATTAAATAGTAAACAAAGATTCTGTGAGCAAACAATTTTATTCCAATCAAATTAACCTAACAAATGTAAAAAAGTTATTTTATCGTGTTCATGCTCTGAACAGAGCAAGTACGTGAGCACACTCAACTTGTATCATGGAAATTGGGCTCAGAGCCAAAGGCCCATGGCCAAGGAGGAGCAGGTGTGTGGTAGGAGGCACATACATGTGGGCTACCATGTGGTTACTGTTCACATGGATGTTTAGATTAGATTGATTTGTCAGTTATTAAGTTATTTACATAATCTTAGAGATAAGCTTCTTCAAGGTCAAGCCATCCCATCTATATAAGAATGCGGTTGTATCTCCATTTGTTAAGCAATGAAGAATAATTAATCTAGTCTCTCCCTAATGTTCATCATCTAAGTCTATGTCCTCCCTTCATCCCTAGCAGCCAACGCCGCCTGGCTATCCTCCGACAGTGTTTTCCCGACAATGACAACTTGGTTACAGTGTATGTGGTTGGTTTGAGAGTGCCAGTGTTATGGTAGCAACGCATCCTCACAGTGCACATGACCAAGGTTATCAGGCCAAGCCCAGCCCAGTAGCCTGACCACAAGAGGACCTGAGGCAAGCCTCTGCTATTCTGGGCTTCCTTTGACGATTCTTACAATTTTCATCCATTTTGAACAGGAGAAACCCTGTATGAACTGGCTAGTTTAAGAGTGAACAAATCAATATGAGCCAGATGATGTAGCCCTGCTTAAGAAATAGCAAAAACTAATGCACAGGGTGGATCCACCCAGGCTCAAACACAGAACTTATCGTGCAAGAACCAAGTGGTTTTGTTGGTTTGTTGTGTAGTGTACCAAGAAACTTATGTAAGTCCATATTGAGTACAAGAGTGAGATAATTAGTAATTACTGTCTACATATTTCTCTCTTAAATAGAATGTGCAGTTCAACCACTGACCCAAACCTTAACTGGGTCAAGGACTGGATGGGTCTGGAAACCATGCACAACACTACTTTTCCAGAGTACTTAAGTTGTGTCATGACATAAGAAAAAAAGTAAATGACATGTACAATGATGACAAACAAACTGATAAGGTTACTCACTTCCCGAAGAACATCTGTCATGGCAGTTTCTGATCGTACAACACGTACTTTCATCATGTAAGATTTATTCAAAACCTGCAATAGAAGGGCAAAGGCTACAGTTCCATCAGTTAGATGCCGGCACTGTGCATGGAACATAAATATAACCGCATAGGGCGTAAGACTAATGCACTGAACAAGTAAAAGTAAGTGCTCAGACTAGCAGCTAGTAATTAATGAGTTCTGACACAAGCATAAAAATCAGTAACTAACATAAAGAAATAGCAAATTATGAAAATGGTTCATAGAAAAGACATTTACATTATCAGCACGTAAGAATAGCAAAAAACACTACCTTCACTGCATACAGCTTTCCATCTTTCATGCTTCGGTATAAGACCTTTTAAACAAGAAAAAAATGATTTAGACATTTATTGTGGGAAGTCAAGTCACTTAATAGCACACTTTGAGCTATCTTACCACTTTGCCATAGCTTCCAGCACCGATCTTCCCCAAGTGGACATATTGGTTGACCATCTTGTTTCCATTTTCATCCTAAATGTGCCAAAAGGAAAACATTATTAAGTTTTTAACGGAAAAAGGTAAAATATCTCATATAACACTGATCGAAACAGTAGATCATCTGAACATGGCGCTTTAAACCATTAAGGTTTACATGTCTTATACGTATAATACAAATGATGTTTCAACAGATCATATATAACACGATTGTATTTTCCTATAATAAATTAAATATTGCTACTCTACTAAATAATATAATGACAAGGATATATTAATTATCGTTCATTCCAAAATCATATATTACTATATAACAACAACCAAATAATCTAGACTTTCCATGATTGATTAGTGGTCTTCAGCTTGTCACTTTCCGAGCAGGAGGTCCCACATTCTAATCCTAGTTGACGGACAATTAGGACAAATGACAGTTACTCTAAAAGGATGTATTAATTATTAATTGTTCCAAAAGGAAAGTGGTATAATGCATAGACAGCTAGCAGTATTAGCATTGATGTTTTTCGCAGAAGATGACGCGTTCAAAACCTAGCAGTGGCGCCATATTTTTTTCATTCATGCATGGTGGAGATCCAATCACTCGAACAAGACTGAACAACAACCTTTACCTATTTTTGCAGTCAAACCGCTGAGCTAATCTTGTTTGTATAACAATGGTCCATGTGACAGTTTCTCATGCACGGGCTAGCTTGTAAAAGAAGTCTACACTAGATAAGACTAAACCTCCATACATGGGCATACAAAACGGAAATGCAAATAGAATAACAGTGCTAAAGAATTCAAATCTAAGAAGATGGTACCTCTGAGCGAAATACTTTTTTAGTCTCCTTAACTAGGCTTTCTCTACATGCAAAGCCATTCTGAGCTCTTGACAGTATAATATCTTCAGATCTCTTCCTTGGGTGCCCATCATCACTTCCATAAAGATGATCGGGATCATCTCCATCATAGAAGCTTCTGTCAGGGTCATCGCCATTGTTGAAGCTTCTGTCAAGATCATACCTGTCATAGAAGCTTCTATCAGGATCATCTCCGGTATAGAAGCTCCCATCAGGATCTTCAGTAGATTGATGGTTCAACAAATCTTCAGATAGGATGCCATCAGTGTCCCGTGGTCGACTTATGGAAACCCTGGGCTTCCTTAAAAAGCCAAAACAACTACAGCAGCCCATGTCGGTCAGGTCAGCCATTCAGACCAAGTAGGCACCAGGAACCCTAGGAGAACAAAAACAAGTAAAGTAATAAGAAAAACCATCAGGGTAGGAATTGAGAGATATGTCGAATTTATGGGATTCGGCAAGAAACCATCACAACAAAAATGGGAAGTTCCTAGTTCTCCTCTTCCTTCTTTAGGATCATTTGGCTATGTCGTCACCAACATACTGTACCAGATCACAGTAAAGCAATAGACCATTCCCTTACAAATAAGTCGAAACTAGAAAACAACCTACATACAGGGAACTGAACATGAAGATTCCTCGCGGGAGAACTCACTTGATCACAAATTTTAGTATAGTCAAACTTAACCCTGGGATTTCACATAAGATGACCGCGGGAATGGAAGCACCCAAGCAACACGACTAAGCCGGCACTCTCCCCCTGCCACCGCTCGCGGGCTAAAAAACACAATCTCCACAAAGCCACCCAGATGACCAGATCCCTGCCCAAAACCGTCTCGATTCCCGGTTGACCCTAGGGCACAATAATCACCGAATCAGCCAGCCTAGCGCCCTAGCCCCACTACTCCCCCGCGACCAACGCCTTCCCTACCCCTACTCTACCCAATCCCCCGCACCCAGCCAGCATGAATGTACGACGTGGGGCAGATCGGACGAACCTCGTCGTGCCCGGACCGCCGCGGCGCCGTGCTCCTGCGGCTGCGTCGCGTTGATCTCCTCGTCGCGGTTTTGGGGGTTTGGATGGGAGAGGGGAGAGAGGGAGGGAAGGAGACCGGGGTGGCCAGCAAAGCGGAGCGGAGGTTGGGGGACGGGATGGGCGAAGGGCGCACGCGACGCACGCTGCGGCACGCGGCTTTTGGAGGCGGGAGTGGAGCGGCCGGGGGTTTGGCGGCCGGCGCGGCGGCCAAACACGCGGGGTGCGTTGGGAACGTGGGGGCGTCGCCGTCGCTGTTGGACGGTTAGGGAGGGAGGGGAGGTGGGGAACTGAGGATCGCGCTGCCGCTGCCTACCAGGGCTACACGAGCGGCTGCGGGGGTTAGCGGAGATCGCACGGAGGGGGACTGCCCTCGCGGTTTGATTCGTGGTGTTTTGAGCCACCCGTTTTGGAGCATTTCCCTTGCAACACGATAATAGCAGTAGTAGAACACGAGCTGACTATGGGGTTCTCGTGCGAGAGGATTAGTAGTAGAATTACATGAGCTCAGGGGCGGATCTACGTTGGCCCAACTGGGTGCAGCCGCACCCAGGCCAAAATGCGAAAAGCCTTATAGTATATAGATTTTTACTCTGTTCGCACCCCCTCGGTCCAAACAGGTGCACCCACAGCCCAGCGAGGAGAGCCCACATCAGCCCACAATCTCACGTATGATCTCCCTATCCGGCCGTCCGACGCTTCGACTACACGCTTCGCTCGCGGCCGTCTCTCTCTTTCTCGTTCTATTCGTCGATTCGTCTCCCGGCTGGCTCAAGGCTCAAGGTTCTAATCGGCGGTGGCAGGTGGCCTCCTGGCCAGCTAGCAGACGGCCACGGCGTGCGGCACTGCTGCTGCTAGGCGCTGGGTGCACCAGCGCAGGCAGCACGGCCACGGCCCACGGCAGCAAGCAGCTGTCGAGCTGCGCAGGACCAGGACGCTAGACGCAAGTGCAGGTGTAGTCCGCCCACCTCCCAGCTCTGCTCTTCTGTCATCCTTCAAAAAGTAAGTAACTTCATCATTTTTTTTCAATTTCCATCAGTCTAATCATCCAATGATTTTAGTTTGTGGTTCTTGTTAGTTTGTTTAGATTTTAGGGTTAGGATTTTTTTTTCTTTCTGTGATATTTATTAAATATTTTTGTGGGTTCTAGGAAATACATTATACATGGAAAGATTTTATAAAAGAAAAGCACCAGACAGTGGTAGTGCAAGGAATTCATGTCATCCAGATGATATTAATTGGGAAGAGGAGATCAAATATGACCCAGGCTTAAGAAAGGAAATTGATTCTTACCATCCTAATCAGAGAAAGAGGGTGAGAAGGAAATATTTGGAGAATGGACCATGCCAACCTTGCACGTGCAATTTTCCCTTTACAAAGATTGGGGAAAAAGACAATCCAAGAAGATTTCAACCGGAATGGTTTGATGAGTTCGGAAGTTGGCTTGAATATAGTGAATCAAAAGATAGAGCATATTGTTTTTGTTGTTTCTTGTTTAGAGAAAAGAAGGATGCAGGATATAAAGCATTTGTTGTTGAGGGTTGGAATGGTTATCACAGAAAAGAGCGGCTAAAGATACATGTTGGCAATGTTGGTGGATCACACTTTATTGCTATGAAGAAGTGTGATGATTTGTTACAGAGAAGTCAGCACATAGATATTGTTTTGCATAAGAAAAGTGAAGCATCTAAGAGGGCTTATTTTACTAGATTGAATGGATCCATTGATACCGCTAGGCTACTATTGAAGCAAGGCTTGTTTTTTCGTGGCCATGATGAGTCGAAGGAGTCGTTGAACAAAGGGAATTTTTTGGAGGTTTTTGATTGCTTAGCAGAGCATGATTCAAATTTGGGAAAGGTAGTGGGTCTTGCAGGTAATAGTTGTATGGTGGCTCATGAAATCCAGACGGATATTGTAGAGTGTTTTGCAAATGAAATTCTACGATCTATTCTTGAAGAACTTAGGGATGATGTCTTTTGCTTGTTAGTTGATGAGTCAAGGGATGTTTCTTGTAAAGAACAAATGGCTGTGGTCTTGAGGTATGTTGACAAATGTGGAATTGTGAAAGAGAGGTTTGTTGGCCTTGTGCATGTGACTGAAACTTCTTCCTCATGCCTCAAGTTATCTATTGATTCTCTACTTGCAAAATTTAAGCTGAGCATAAAACAAGTTAGAGGACAAGGATATGATGGTGCTAGCAACATGCGAGGTGAGTTCAATGGGCTGCAAACATTAATTATGAGAGAAAGTAGATCAGCATATTATGTTCATTGTTTTGCTCACCAACTTCAGTTAGTTATTGTGGCTGTTGTGAGAAAGCATAAGGGTATAAGCAATTTCTTAACCATGATTCATAGCTTATTAAATGTGGTGGGTGGATCAGCCAAGAGAAGGGACATGATTAGGGATATCAATCATGAACAAGTGACAAAGGCTTTAGGTTGTGGGCAGCTAGAAACTGGGAGAGGGTTAAATCAAGAGCAATGTCTTCAAAGACCTGGAGATACTCGTTGGAGTTCCCATTATAAAACTCTAAAAAGTCTAGTTGACATGTTTTCTACAATTGTTGAAGTGCTAGAATTCATGGAAAGGGATGATAGAGATTGGAAAAATAGAGACCAAGCATCAAATCTTCTAGTCTACTTCCAATCTTTTGACTTTGTATTTTACTTGCATCTCTTATTGACCACATTAACCATCACAAACACTTTGTCATTAGCATTGCAACGCAAGGATCAAGACATTGTGAATGCTATGAAGTGCTTGCAATCAACTAGATTACATTTGTGTAACCTTAGAAGAGATGGGTGGGGCAAATTATTAGATGAAGTAAATGAGTTTTGTGAGATACATGATATTGCAAGGTTAGAAATGGAAGATGCATATATTGATCCCAAAAAGTCTAGGAAGGCATCTAGAATTACAAACAAGCATCACTATGAAGTGGATTGTTTTAGTGAGGTTATAGACTGGCTAGTTCAAGAGCTTGATAGCAGTTTTAATGAGACAAGCTCTCAATTGCTTGTTTGTTCAGCCGCTTTCAATCCAAGAGATTCATTTCATAATTTTAATGTGGAGAGTTTGATAAACTTAGCAAAATTATATCCTGATGATTTTAGCTCTGGAGATCTGAGGGATCTTAGCCACCACCTTAGCCTCTACATTGTTGATGTGAGAGAAGACAATCGATTCTCCAACATAAATACTATCAGTGAGCTTTCACAAAAAATGGTGGAGACAAGAAAAGATCTTTGTTATCCATTGGTTTATCGACTTTTGAAACTTGTGTTGGTATTGCCAATTGCTACTGCAACAGTGGAGAGAATATTTTCGGGGATGAAGATTGTCAAAACAACTCTTAGTAACCGCATGAGTGATACACACTTGAGTAATAGACTTATTTGCTATGTGGAGAAAGAAGAATTAAAGAAAGTTACCAATGATGCTATGATTCATCGCTTCATGAACATGGAAGGAAAAGGACGTAGATTTGATCTATAAGAGGTAATGCATATCTTTTCAATTTTTCAATGATACATTATATAAATTGTTTGCTTACAATAAACGGTTTATTTCTTTTTCTTTAGGTCAGTGAGGATTTCATGGTTGAGGATTGCATTTTGCGAATGCCGACAATCTTTTGTTGTTATAATTGTGGGGTTCTCTTACTATATTTTGACAAATGGTAAGCACAAATTCAGTGTCACTGCTACTTCACTGTTGATGTACATCAATATTACTTGTTTTAAATTATTCACGCTAAAATCATAACTATGTTGCTATTAAATTACATTATTGCTTTGTCATTAGACCATAAGGTTGCACCCCCCTCCATAATTTTCTAGCTCCGCCCCTGCATGAGCTGGCTAGGCTTTGGGGTTTTCGTGCTTAACTTTGCTAAGGCACACTCTACCCAAGTTGTTGTGGTTTTGGGGTTTTGGTGTTTAACTTTGCTAAGGCACATTCTACCTAAGTTATGAGTTATCATGAGAAATATAAATAGAAAAATATTATTTATATCTTATGGAAAAGCAGCTACGCACACGTGTAGCAAGGGTCATACTGTGCATATATAGTAAAAATAATATTATTAAAAAACTAAAATATTAAAAAAATCATGTAAACTTTATATTAATAATTTAAAACCTTCATCTCTAATTTTGAAACTTTCAACTCAAATTTTAAAACTATCAACTAAGAATTTAAAAAAATCTACTCAAAATTTCAACCCAAAATTTGAAACTTTTAATTAGATTTTCGAAACTTTTAACTGAAATCTAAAACTTTTAACTCTATTTATTTATATATTATTTTATAAATAAGAATCATTAAACACTAATGTTGGTGATTAGAGAGTGATTAGTATTTAATGGGGTAAGGCGTACGGCTGCCACGCGTGCGTACTAGCATTGCCCTACATCTTAGACAAGCTTAGTCAAGAAACTCACATACGAAATCATATGGAAAAAAATATGGTGCGTCTACTATTATACCAATAAACCAAACTGTAGTCTATAAAGTTATGGCGGAACTACGATTTGGAATGACTAAGGTTCAGCATGACAAGTTAAAGGCTACTAATCAAACATGTTCCATAACTTAAGAAGCTAGGAATATTATCCCGGTTATAGAGTATAACCAACCTAACCATATAGTTTATTGCCATACGGTTACAGAGTATAACCAATCTAACTATATAAAAAGTTGCTCTTTATAATAATTAAAACTTAATTAATTATGTGCTAATGACTTATCTCGTTTTGCGTACACTAGAACTTTTACTTCTTTCCTTCCCTCCGAACACAGCATAAGGGATAGTTTGGAAGTGCTAGTTGAAGAAAAACAAGTCCTCGTTCCCCGTGGACACGCTTCCCAAACTATTAAACAGTGTATTTTTTACAAAAATTTTCTATATAAAAATTGCTTTAAAAATCATATTAATCTATTTTTTAAGTTGAAAATAATTAATACTCAATTAATCATGCGCTAATGACTCATCTCGTTTTGCGTGATCTTCTTGCTGTTCTCTCAGCTTTAAACTATCCTTAAGAGCAAGGCCAATAAGAGAACCTACTGCTGGCTGCAATAGATGTCCATGTCATCTATAATAAGTATTAGAGCTAATGTGTACAATAGAGAAAATTTTGTTTACTGTAACACCAATATTTTAATGTTGTTTTGGATCCACTTCTCTCCTCTCTTTCTCTTTCTCTTTCTTCTCCCATCCCTTCCTTTCTAGTGCTGGTGCAGGCGAGCAGTGGCGGGCGGATGGGAGCAGGGGCGGTGGTGGGCGCGGGCACAGCGGAGGCCGGGCGCGGACTCAAGCGAGGACGACGACCGGCCAGTGTGGGCGTGGCGGCAGTCAGGACGGGGACGGGCAAGGGCGCAGGCGCAGGCCCACCTTGCATCGTTGCGCGCGTAGAGGCCGGCGACAGATTAGTCACCAGCTCCTCTTTTATCTCTTCCCCTCTCTCCTTCAGGTCATCAAAAAATCCTACGTGGAGTCCTTATAGCCAACTATTATACCTGCTCTAAGCCCCCTAACTTCACGCATGCTATCTGAGAGATTTTTGTATAGCGTCTATTAAATAACCAATACCTAGAGGTTCACCCCTAAACTTATGAATAGTGTTACTAATGAGCAAAGAGCACTTCCATCAGGTCAAGTCAAAGCTTCGTCTACAAGAAAATAACTCAAAACAAAGGCTCCTAGAAAGGTGACATGATCGTTTTGAACTAAACACCATTATTAGTACGTAACAAGCAATCCTTGTATTTGTGGTGCTCTCTATGTTAATCTTCACTACGAGGTCGGTGGCCATATACATCCGTTATTGATTTTTTTTTTTTAAAGTTCAGTCAATGCTTTGAACAAGGTATCACTGGGCTTAGCATTTTCCCTTGCAAATTTTGTGGATTTTGTAGGATTGTGTCCATATCTACCATAACTTCGTAGACTCGTAATAGTTTTTATTTTCAGAAAATAATATTATAGCCATGTAGCTTTCTTATTGGGTCATACTGCCCCTTGGAGCATGCGTCCCTAAATATTAAGCGCATCTTTAATGTATATGCCACACCAAGACCATAATAGTGAGGCCACCAAGTTCGTTGAATCCTAAAGCCCAACTCTACGGTGTAGTAGACATTAGCTGTGAGTCCCATCTTAATTGAAAAATCAATCTTGTGTTTCTCCGTTGGTTGCTTTGTACAAAACTGAATGTTCTCTAAATTACTTGCCAATGGGCCCAAAAAAGAGTATAGGATATTCTAAGCGTATAGCTAGGTCATAAGCATAGGGTAGTCTATCCCTTCTCCCTAACGCCTACCCTTACCATGTTCGTAGCCGAGAAAATTGACTTTCTGTCATTATCGGAGAGGGGTTTCGCTGGAATGCCATCCCAAATTTAGGTTTTGATAAAATGCCACTATCAAAACGGACCAACATGCTGGATTGCCATTTTCTCCATCTGAGGTGATTTATTCCATAATTTGGAGCTTGCCTGACATTTTTGCCCCTCGGCTTTTCTTCACGTGCCACATAAGGGGACCGATCCCCAATTAGATCGAGCCGCCCTCCCGGTCTTGCCTCTTGCTCGTCGGCGGCGCCCCCCAGATCTACACGGCGCGACAACCTCTCGGCCTCCCCAAGCTTTTATGTGCCGCCCCCTCCCGGCCTCCCCTCTAGATCTACGCGGCTCTGGACTTCCCGTCACTGCCGGTGCAGCAGCAGACGACGGCGCCATTCCCGACTAGGGTCACGTCGCCGGAGAGCAAGCAGCAGGGCGGTCAGCAGCCGGTGGCGACAGGGGCCATCGTGCCACTGCAGAGGCCGAGGGGGCGGCCGCTGGGGTCCAAGAACAAGCCGAAGTCGCCGATGATCATCGCGCGGGACAGCGCTGACGCGCTCCATTCCCACATCATCGAGGTGGCCCCGGGAGCGGACGTGGCAACATGCGTTGTCGAGTATGCGCGCCGCCGGGGCCGCAGCGTCTGCCTGCTGGGCGCGTCGGGCGTCGTTGCGGATGTTGCCGTGCATGGCGCGGCCGCGTTGCTCCCGGGTCGATTCGAGCACCTCTCAGTGATGGGCACTGTGCTTCCGCCCCCGGCGCAGCCTGGCGCATCCGGACTCTCCGTGCTGCTCTCCGCCGGCTAGGGCCAGGTCGTTGGCGTCTGCGTCGTGGGGCCCCTCATCACCGCGGGTCCCGTCAAAGCCAACCTAGGGGCAAAATAGTCAGCACGCCACTACATACAGCGCAAAAAGATTTTCGTTTCGCCTCAATGGAGAAAATGGCAATCCAGCATGTTGGTCCGTTTTGATAGTGGCATTTTACCGAAACCCAAATTCGAGATGGCATTCTAGTGGAACTCCTCTCCGATAATGGCAGAAAGTCAATTTTCTCTTCGTAGCCAGCCCATATGATCACTTTTTTTGGCTCATGGTTTGCTTTTTGAACACATCGCTAATACGGACGGGGGAGAGAGATAACTGATGTTACGAAGACTTCACTTTTTGTCCTTTAACTTTGTCCAAGAAAAACTTTATTTTTCCTTTCTTACCTACCTTCGGTCTGTAAATTAAGAAGTTTTATCCTTTTAATACCTCTTACCTACTACTTTAGAATACTACTTTCTTATTAATGAGGAGTACTTTCATGTTTTACTCTCACAACTAATTTGCCAACTTTGTCTCAAAGTTAGAGCCTTTGTGGGATGAAGGGAGTAAGTGATATGGAGGTAGGTTGTCACACTCGAAAATTCATTATTAAGCATTTGAAAATTATAAAACAAGTAAGTAATTAAGCAATATTAAGCATCACTAAACAACCTTGGCCGACAAGACCATCCTCTCCGTGCTCGGAGAGGCAGAGATTATCCAAACCACCTCTCCATGCCAAGAGATTCCATGTTATCCATATTATTCCAAATTATTACCATTCATGAGCAGTGTGGGACTAATCACGAAAAACATTGATAGGCTCACCCATAACCGCGGGTATGGCTATTCGAATAGTTTTACTCTGATCAGAGATGTACAAATTTACCCACAAGACACAAAACCTCGACATGTCACCCTGCCATGCCTGAGTTACCATGCAAAGAATTGTGACAAGACCCATCGCATAACATAACCCAACATAGTTACACCTTACCCAAGTTCCATGTCTTTCCCGAAGGTATGGACTCACTCGGCGTCCCCCGTGGACTTATCACCATTACTTCACAGTCTGGTGCACCACATCGGATCGTGCTATACAACTAGTCAAGCCATTACCCATTCTGACTTGTGGTTAGTACGGTAAATGCTTCACAACAGTAGCTCGTGAACAGGTCCTTAATTGTCATGAGCACAATCAGCAAAACCCTGTGCTCACAACCCCCACCATTAGTCAAGTTTTAGTTGGATATTAATTAACCAACCACGACTAACCGTCATGAGCTACCATGAATTATCTATAGTGAAATTATAGATGAAGTATATGTCATGCGACATGAGATGATACTAATGTTTCTAAGCAGGGCTAAGCAAAACTTAGTTAATCTAGCCAATGCATAAGATCATGGCTAGTCAAATTATATCCCAAGGTGACAAGGTATATGGAATCAAAAGTAATAATAGCCATAAGCAAAGTATATAGAAATATAATAATAACCCAATAATAATGTGATATTTCAAAAATGTATGCAATAATGTTAAAACAAAATAATTTTCGTAATTAGGAACAACATGCTCAAGGGGATTGTTATGTAACTTGCCTTGCTCCTTCGAATAATCTTTCGAAATGCTTCCCTCGAACTCATGATCCTCCGAAATGATAGAAAACTACACCTTACACGCAAAACGTGGAAAAACACTAATAAAAGTAAACAAACATGTAGATCTTGATTTTAGATGGATTTTGAGACTTGACGACCTCTTTTCGAGTTCGTATGAATTAGTTATGAATTTTAGAAGATTTAATCCAATTAAAACCTATTTAAAAGGATTAAGTAGATTTATTGTGTCATTGTTAATTACTTTTGTATTAGAAAAGAAAGATTATGACTTCAACCGAGGAGAGAGGATGGCTGAGGCCACTAACAAGTGGGACCCACATGTCATAGAGAGGAGAGAGATCAATCTACCGTGGACCAAGTTCACAGAGACGGCTCACGATAGATGGGCGGTCCAGATCAAACCGAATCAAGATCAGATGGCTCATATTAGATCAAAGGAGATCTGACAACTAGGATTTACCAGGAGAGACCGCATGGGTTGGACGGCCAAGATTTGATCCTAACAGATCGGATGGCTAGGATTGTATCTGCTGGTTTGTCCACTCCGGATGCCACACAGGACAGAGGAGAGGAGCTGGTGCTGACGAGGCGCTGACACGGCGATGCCAAGGCCCAACAGCGGCGGTGTCTCGGGGATCTATGGTCTCCAGCGAACGGTGGCGCTTTTGCGGACGGCGAAGCTACCAAAAGAGAGGGGAGGGGACAACGTACTCATCGATGGGCGCAAATCGAAGAAGGAAGGGTGGTAGCGACTGTCACACCTAGAATTTCATCCAAAATTCAGGTGCTTTATTGTGTGTAAATCCTCATCCATGAATCAATCGAGGCACATATGACAAAATTGATAACAGAGTAATTGTTTACATAATGAAGTGTATTTATTACAGCGGCGAACAGCACCTCTCAAAATAATTAAATCTAAGCAGCGGAAATAAACTACGAACGACGTGACAAAATCCCACTCCACGCACTTGACCAGGCTCCCGCTTAGTCCTCCAAGAAGTCTTCCTCGCTGTAATACTCCTCTGATGATGATTGTTGATTGCAAGGTGAGTACATGAAATACTCCGCAAGCCACACGGCAAATATGCAAGTGCGCAGGATATCCGAAGGATGGCAAATATGGCTCAACTTGCATAAATAGCATTTAATAAAGCATTTCAGAGAGTAATAAAGCATTAATCATTAAACAATATTAATCAACACTATACCGCTCACCAAAACGGTATAGGCCCAACCACTCCAATCTAGAGCTAGCAAAGTTCCATCATACACTATTAATGTAATATAATGTGGAACAAATCGCGAAAAACATTGTTAGCCCGCCAATTAACCGCGGACATAGCTATTCGAATAGTTTTACTCTGGCCAGAGGTGTACCAATTTACTCACAAGACACAACTTCACAACACATCATTGTGCGCCTTATTACCACCATAGTACCTCGAAAAGGAGTTGTGACAGGACCCTCTATGAAACCCGCACAACAAGAGTGCCACCCGTTGGACCACCAATCTTCGGCAGGAGCTAATAAGGCCTCCAACTGGGAAACGATCCAACGTCTAAAACATGGACTTATTGACACAGCCATGGTGGTCTTATTGACACAGCCACAACACACCGTGGGGCCTCTGGTTGAACGGATCACACTTTAGTTCCCGTCATTACCCATTCTGGCTTATGGTTAGTACGAGTATTGCTTCGCAAAGATAGCTCGCGAACCGGTCCTTAAGTGTCATGAGCACCACTAGCAACATTCATAACTCTGGTGCTCACAACCCACCATTTAGTCAAATTTTAGTGGACCATTAAGTTAACCTCCCATGATCATAGTCCTGAACTAAATCATTATTTCATGTGAACAGGACCTTATAATCAGGGTTTTAAATGATTGCCCATGTGTTATGCTACAGTTTCTATGCAAGGCTAAGCATGATCCTAGAATTATTCTAGCTAACCAATAAATAAAGCTAGCTAGTCATATTACTCCCATAGGAACAAAGGCAAGTATTCAAACCAATAGGGCCATAATCAAGGAGAAAGGTTTCCCTTCCAAATGACATTATAAAATAAATGCATAGTTGAAGCAAAATGTAGCTTAGAATATAGGTACAATATGCTCAAAGGTGTTGAGAAATCTATGTGACTTGCCTTGCCGCTCTACAAGTGCTTCCGAACTCTCCTCGAGAAATCCCGACTCTTCTGGAACGTCGGCGGCTAAAGGCAATAAACAAAATGAGAAAAATAGTATATAAGAACACATAAAAAGTACAATATTATATTTTTAGTGGGTAGACCTTGATTTTTAATGAATTTTGCAAGTTGAATCACTCCAAACGGAGTTCGGATGAATTAGTTATGAATTTTAGAAGTTTAAATCCTTTTAAAGCCTATTCAAAAGAATTAAACCGATTTATGACATCATTTTTGATTTATTTTAATTTAGGAAAAGGGATTTATGGCGTCAGCGTTGAGTCAACAGGCGGCTGACACCCGAGGCCCACTAGGCAGAGGGAGAGGGGTCAATGGTTCCCGGTAGACCGGGTCTACCGAGGGCCTACAAGAATCCAACGGCTAGGATTTAAAGGGGTAAGATCGGACGGCCTAGATTGATTGAGGTTTTGAGATGGATCGGAGGGCTTAGATCTAATCCAACCTAGATCGGACGGCTAGGATTAAACAAAGCAATCTACGGCTCGGATGAATCCCGATTAGACGGGCCCGCGGCTGAGCTGGAGTCCACCATGGCGTCCACGTCGGTTGCGGTGATGGCGGCGGCTCGGAACCCGATGGTTGAAGGTGATCGGCGGCACGACGGAGCGCGGCGAAGACAAAAAAAGTATAGGGGATCCCGGGGGTTCTTACCGTGGGCAGAACGACGACGATAGGCGATAAGGGCAACCAGTGACGTGCTTTTGGCAGTGGAGCTCCTCGGGTTCTCGGTAGAAACGAGGTTCCGGCGATCTCCGATGGTCAGGGGACGATGGCCTTGCTTCTAGATGCTGAGGCAAAGCTAACCGAGGCGGCGGCGTGCACTAAGGAGGGCTAAAGCGATGCCGATGCTCAACTAGAGGGCGGCGGCGGCGGCGGATTGAACTCAGCATGATGCTAGGGGAACCGGGGCTTGGGCGAGCTTGGTTGACGACAAAAGGGGATAGAGAGAGGCCTGGGGGTGCTATATATAGCGGCGGGGAGGTGAGATCGACTCAGATACGGCGCGGCGGCGGCGGCTAGGGTTTAACCTCGGAGTCCGGAAGTTAAACGAGCTCGAATAGGCGGCAGTTCTGGGATCTATCCTCCACGATTCTAGGGGGAAACGACGAGGGAGTTGAGGGGATAAAAACCCCTCAAGAAATTTGGAGAAACCCCGCTCAGATGGGCCGAATCGGTGCGGGATTCGCGGCGGTGGCGTCAGAGCAGCACGGTGCTCTCCGACTCGAGGTCAGGGATGACAGGTGGGCCCCACCTATCAGTGGGCGGAGAGGCGCGGGCGGCCGTAGGCCGTGGGCCGAGACGCGCGTCCGAGGGAGGGAGTGAAGTGCACAGTGCTGGGCCGATTACGGCCCGTGAACAGAAGAGGAGTTTTATTTCCTTTTTCTTTTGTTTAAATGTTGTAAAGGTTGTTTAATTCACCAAAAATACTTTCCTTGCTCAAATAAATCCGAGAAAATTCTAGGAAATAGATAATTAAGCAAAGTATTTTCTAAAATTATTTTCAGGCCCATTTTGTTAAGATTTTTCTCTATTTCTATTCACTTGCACTCCTTGAGACTTTTAAATTGTTTTCTAAAATTCCTTTTTCCACGATTATTTAAATTAGGCAATTTCAGGGTGTTACAGCGAACAGTGGTGAGCTTTTGGCGACAACGCACTTTGGATCCATGGCATTGACGGTGCTCTGGCGATCTTCAGCGATGAGGAGGTAGCGGCCATGCTTCGCCTCGCTGCTATGGTCTCGAAGCTGGTGACAACGAGCTCTGGAGATGGCTGAATCGACGATGGGGCTTCACCGGAGTCTTCGGCAAGCGGCAGAGTGATGTTGAAGCAAGGCGACGGCCCTAAAGCTTGCGGCACGATCGAGCAACTGCGAGACGAGACCGAGGGGCACCACGACTCACTATTTAAAGGGAAAGGAGGAGGAGATCAAGTCGGGGATGACATGGAGACGGCTAGGGTTCTACTCGGACTCCCGAAGCTTTACGAGGTCATGGCAGCGCCTATTTTTTCTGGTTTATGTCCAATTGAGTGAGTAGAAATGGAGAGGAGTCCAAGGGGATCTCGTTTCCTTGATTGATTTGGAAAGAGATGAGAAGGAGAGGCCGAATCGGATGCGTGAGGTGGTGTCGGCGTCTAGCGGGGGGGAGGGGGGCTACTGTCCGGAGGAGGAAGAAGGAGCTGACAAGGCAGGCCCACATGGCAGCTTGAGAGAAAGAGGAGCGGCGCAGGAGACGGTCTTGTGCCGTCCTGGGGCGAGACAGAGAAAGGACAAGAGAGAGAATGGAGAAGTGGGCCTCGCCCATGGGGAAAATAGGTCAGTAGGAAAAGAGAGAAGAGAAGAATTGGGTCGGATTCAGTCCAAACCGAGGAAAGATTTTTATTTGATTTTCTCAATTTAAATAATCTCTGAAATGCTCTTTGTAGCTTTAAAATTAGTTTCTTTGCTCTGAAAAATCCAAGAAAATTCCAGAAGGTTTATTTTAACATGGAGAATTTATTAAGAATAAATCCAACCATGATTTACTAAGGAAAATTTTATTTTCCCACCTTAACTTTAATTGTTAAGGATTTTTCTCTTTTAAGTTAATTACTTAATTGATCTTCCATTTATTAAAACACCCTTTAGACTCAAACAATTCCCAGAGAAATCCAGGAAATACTAGAGCCCTCCAAGCATTTAACAAAAAATTTTATCTAGCCCCTTTAAACGTTGGAGGTTTGAAAAGATTTTATTCAAACACTTTTATAGACTCTAAAGGATTTTTTTTGGTAAATTGATTTACAGAAAACCATTTTATAAAAAGATGATTTTCAGGTTGTGACATACGTGCTAAGCTAAAATATGGCTAATACCCCTGATGCTAGTTGTACTAACCGGGGCTTTCATCGGTATAGGGGTTGAGAGATAAGTGGACAGTCAATAGGAGTGGAGTGAGGCCCTAGACAATTAGGGTTTGAGCCCTATGGTTAGATTGCAAAAACCGATGAAGATCCTTGTTATAAACAGTAACAAAATGTCATCTCACCAAACACCAAACAATTCGTATTAAGCTTAGATGGTAGAACAAACCCCAGATCTGACCAACCAGCATTACTTGCACAGCACAACTATACACCAGCCGCGATCTAATCGTAAACCACGTACATGGGTATTTGCCTCGAGTGTTCTCATTGCACCATGAACGGATCACGCGGAAATCTAACGGCCTCGAGACGTCCTCCAACGAAGGATCCCACCAAATGCGGGATCACTTTAATGCTTAATAAATTTGTAATATGCTCGTGCTATCATTATGGTGCCATAATAATTTAGTTAACAATTTTATGTTTGTTAAATTAATTTTCCTATAATCAGTAGAGATACATATATAAAGTTAAAAGAGAGTATAATGTCCATGTATTAATAACATACGTAGGAAACAAAGTAAGTAGTAGTCTCAACCATTTCTATTTATGCCAATACATATATGAGACCAATATTTGTCCACACAAAAAAAGCAATAAATATTTATTCCATTAATTTGTTGCTGGCATAAACATGTCTAAAATAAAATGTCGGTATAATATAGAACCAAGCACCTAATTAACTAATTCTAATTTTGAGCATTTACGATACACTTTAAGATATCTCGTGCGCCGTCAGGGATATTGCTTTCACGTTCATTCTCTTGATACGTCAATAGATATGCCAAAAATTATTTCCTTAGATCGTAAACATCCTACATAAGCAATTATTTGATAGTAAATTATATATAATATTGTAAATGGTCAATGCTAATGATACGGCACTAACCTTAAAACTTGGCAATTGTAGTTCTTCATTCTTCCATTTATGTATGAAGAGATGAATAAGATAACCGGATAGGTCTCTGAGATAAATGTATAGTTAGCTATATTCAAGTAAGAAAAATGAATTTAATAATTCCGATGAGATATTAGAAGAAAGCTTACCTATCGTGAATTGGAACATTTGGATTGATTATTTGACTCCATAGGTTGATGTCCTCGTTCCACAAAGAACCGGAGCATGCTCTGCGCATCGCTATATTAAAGTGGAAGTGTTTAACAACCCATAAAAGTTTTTTTACATATCTTATGGTTGTATCTTATGTTTGGATTGTTTTTATAAATAGGATTAAGTGGAGTAGGGTCCAAAAGAAAATATTTTCTTGTATCTTGTTTCAATATAATCAGAATATAGGTATTGCCGCTTTCTATTGATATAAGAATCTGCAAAATGCTAAATGTTAAGATTGCAAAAACATGACCACATAGGAGCAAATGATATAAATCTTACCGATTTGCATTTTCAATGTTGTAGTCAATTTCGGACCAGCTACAAACCGACTTTGCCAATTATGCAATATCCAGTTTTTTACGGAAGTCCGGATATGATCCAAACTTAGTAGTAATCTATATGATATAAATAATGTTCTAAAAATATGAGCAAAAGGAGAGAGCATATGTGATTCTAAAAATATACCCCAAATTACAAGTCTAGACAATGCTTTGATAATGCTCCTTGCTCCGATATTACCGATTGATTTTTTTTTATTGTCCGGATGTTTTCATACATGCCGTACAGCTATGTTGAAGCAATCACGGTCCATTAGTTCATCATCCTTTAGTATTAAGTGGATTCTTTCGAGAGTCAAGCTAATGAAATAAGGCTTTGAATTTTGCACCCAAACTTTCCTGTAAATGAATAAAAAAATAAAATAATGTATGCTTCAATTGTATGTATGTATAAATATATATATACATTATATAGTAGTGGCTTACTCCAAGGTTTTAGCATATTTAATCTCTTTGATGTAGTGAGAAAGGCCTCCTATCAAGTCCTGTCCATCCATCATAGAAACCACTGATAGTAGTGAATCATATTCATTTCCACCAGATGCCGAGTCTGCTGGTTTTGATTCTTTAATATCCCTTTTAGCTATGGATCTATTTTGATGACTACCCAATATTACAATATCATTTAAATCTGAATTATCTTTGGCACCAACGCTTTGCCTAGCGCCGGAAATCGCTTCTGCCTTATTTGTTTTCCAACATATTAGCATGCTGGCTAGCTTGAACCTAAAAAGTTCAAAAATCATCCTGACAGCTCTCTGTTGGTTCATGTATTGATGGAACTCTTTCTTCGTGTTTTGGTCTGTGGAAGGATGGACAACATCTATGGAGTTCATAGAATTTTCCTGATCAAAAGAAGTTCCATGCAGCATAATGTCAGTTTCATAAATCAATGTATGCAACATTCAATTGTCTAAGTACATATGGTATGATCAGAAAATAATATATTAGTAATAGGCACCAGGTAATTCGAGGACTAAATTTTTTTTGTGAATTTTAATAATATACCACTCAATTTGCAGTCCTTTAGTTTTTTTACCACTTAATTCACACACCTTTGATAAAATAACATCCGGGTCATGAATTTTTTAATTTTGTACCACTTTCTTCACTTTTTCTCTATTTCTGAAATTTCTTTTGATTTTCTTTTTTACTCTCAGTTTTATGGATGAATTTGCCCCCTGACGCCACATGTCAGAAAACAGAAAGAGAAACACATTGCTGAAAAAACAGGTCCCTCCAGACTCACGACACCACCCGCCGACTCCCGACTCCGCTGACGCCACCCGCTGACGCAGCCGACGCCGCCCACCGCTGCCACCGCCGGCGACGCCCGGACCCCCGCCGCCCTGCCCCCCGTCCCCGGCAACGCCCGTCCCCAGCTTGCCGCCGCCCGGCCCCGGCGACGCCTAGCCCCTGCCCGACGCCTGTGCCACCGCCCGGCCCCGGCCTGCCCCCACCGCCATCGCCACCGCCTGGAGCCGCCGCTACCTGCGCCACCCCTAGCCCGTACAAATGAGATTTTGATTTGTATGGACCTTCAGCTGTGGCAAAGATGAAGCCGATGGTGTTGAGGGCAATCCAGGCGGCGACGCCATGGCCACCACCGCCGTTGTGCCAGTGGAGCCAGGAGCAGAAGCATGGGCTAGGGTGGCGCAGTGCGACATCCTGGCCCAATTAAAATCTAGCCTATGTGGCCCATAAGTACTGTGTACACTTGATTAGTACCACCATGTTAGTTGAGCAAGAGTTGAACTAATTTATAGGCCCTTGTCCCTCCAACCATAGCACTTTCGGGTTAACCCTTTTGCACGAAGTGAGGACGAAAGTATAAGTGGAGTGCTATGTGTAAGTAGGCCCGCCCGACTGATGGGCTAGGTTGCGCGGTTCTGGAGGCGTCGTGAGTCTGGAGGGACCGATTTTTTTCCGCGATTTATTTCTCTTTCTGTTTTCTGACATGTGGGGCCAGGGTAAATTCGTCCACAAAACTGAGAGTAAAAAAGAAAATCAAAAAAATTTCTGAAATAGAGAAAAAGTGAAGAAAGTGGTACAAAATCAAAAAATTCGTGACCCTCATGGTATTTTATCAAAGGTGTGCGAATTGAGTGGTAAAAAACTAAAAAGACTGTATTATCAAAATTCACTTTCTTTTTGAGATTTTAGGGTTTATGGTTGCATCTCCTACAGCACATCAATAGCACATCTTAAACTTCGGTGATGGAACAATTTCGCATAATCACTGCTCTTTAGTGACAAAACTTAATTGTACATACACTTGTAGGATAACCGCTAGACTTGAAACGAACACACAATTTTCGATCACAGCAACAGCACATCTTCGATCATCAAAGGCAACTGTCGGGGGAAAATAATCCCGCCGGCTACAGATAACTGAAGAAGTGTGGTAGGGGAAGGCGCAAGAATCGGACCTGTTCGTTGACCTTGAGGGTGATATGGGCGCCGCTGCCCTCTCCCGTTGCTGGCTTCTTCCCATCATCTCCCGTGGCCGACATTCTTCAAAGAGCAGGTTGTCAGGATTTATTCCTCTGTAGAAACAATCTTCAGACCCTCGCTGTAGAGGATAAAACGTCAACTAAAGATAAAAATGGCACAACCCCTTACCAACTGACGAACGGGGAAGAGTGGACGATGGTAGGAGGATTTGCGCTGGTTTATAGGCGAGAGGAGCTGGTTACAGCTCGAAAAGCGAAAGGGGATCAGGATGAGATAGTTGGGTAGGCAATATATTGGACCTATTCCTTCCATCCATCCTTGAAAAAGCGTCACCAGCGGCTCTTTTTGGGGATTTGCGGGAGTTGTTTGCGATCTGGAGGGTTGGAGCATCGATCTGAAGGGGGTGCAGGAGGCGGCGGCGTCTGCTCTGGGCATCGAGGGGTGCAGGGGGGTGGTTGGGTCGTGATCTCCCAGTTGCGATCGCGGCGCGAGGAGGATGGGGGCGTCAGGGATGGGTGTCGATCTGGGCAGGTGGCGGCTGTTGCTGCTCTGGGCAGTTGCGGCATCTATCGAGGTGCGGGGGGATGGGGCGTCGATCTCCTGCTGGGCATACCGGCGTAGGGGGTATTGGGATGGTATTATCGCTGCATCAATAACTCCGCCTCGTCGTTGTAGTGGACGCCGGACCAGGATCAACCACTGCAGCTGCAGCTACCACTGCAGCTTTAGCAGTCATTACTGATCCAACCATTCAACACATAGCCAATGGCTAGATGAAAAGTTTACTTCTTCTCTCCTCCATTTGCTTAATCAGTTTGCATATCACGGATAGAAATAATTCATGATTATTTTGTTAATGGGATCAATAATAATAATTTAATTAGATATAATCTCCTGTATCTAATTGTATGTCAAGCATTCCAGTTTAGAGAAACAAGCAAATCCCTCGGCTTGAGCAAACTAATTGTATGTTTAATTAAAAACTCATTGCATGCTTAATGTTTGGATGGATGATGGCGGTTAGGTTGGGATTTAGTTCAGTTAAAAATAAATCCTATTCTGATAACCCTCAAGGAAACTGGCTCATTGATGATCATAGCTATGTAAGGAATCTCCACTTCATGCATATGTGCAACTATTGAAGTGGATTCCCTGGAAAGGCATGGCTGCATCATTTCGTTCCCTGGAAGTGCTTCTGGAGCTCGAAAAATGAGTGTTTCCAGTGTCTGAGATAGACTGCAGTGCTCAAGACTATTGTTATGGAGAATCCAAGAGGTCAGCTACAGAGTAGCCTGCAGAGAGCACTGAGCAGAATAGGAAGGGCATGAAGCTTTGCAACACGCGAAGTTCAAAAAAATAACTCACGATGTTCTAGCTGAGATTACGTACTGCATTGTTGGCAGCTACCCTATTCTCATTAAATCCTCTTCACATCCACACAGGAGGATGAGAGAACAGGGGTTTAAAGATGACTTAGATGAGTGCATGCATTAGTGCTGTAAAAAAGGGGTCATTTGCCTTGTTTCATGCAATCCTGTTCTCAAGGTTCATTGCATCTGCAGGCTTGCATTTTCTGGCAATATGGATCAGTCAATCAGTTGAATCTTAAGGCATCCAACTTCTGATTACCCCAGAACGCAAAATTGTAAAACTCGACAGAATGTACTCAGCATTGGATATTGTTGAAGTGTATGGTTGATAATATTGTTTTCTGCATATGAATTCCTTAATCTGTCTTCTAGGTTTTAACTGATTGAACATATGCAACTTCGTTAGGAGCTTGAAAAATATTGCCCTCCTGCTGTTTGCTGTTTAGTTCTGATTTTGCCCTATAAATGTTCATGGTTTTACTTGCACACTTATAAATAACAAGAAGAAGAAATGCAGCTCCCTCCGGCGGCGCCCTCGTTGTCGCAGTACTCCCTGCATAGCCCTTTCCTGCAGAACAGGGTCGGGTATGTCCTGCTGAAGAAGGTGTCGCCGCAGCCTTCAGTCCCAGTCCCTGCAAACACAGCTGCAACAAAATTTTCCCTTTTCACGATACTGTTTGCTTAATTCAGTGCCAAATGATCAGTGATGTGAGTGAATCCCATTGAAAAGAATTCATTCCTGCAGAGAGAAAAGCTAGAGAAGCCTTCACCTGTTCTTCACTGAATTAATGTCTGAATCAATGGAACTTTGATGAAGGTGTTGTAAGGTGAAACAATTTATCTTTTTCAGATGAGCCTTATATATGCAGGAGTGGCATGATCAGCATGAAATGTAGAGGTTATGAGTACCTGAAGTTAACAGGAGTGGCATGATCAGCATGAAATGTATAGGTTATGAGTACCTGAAGTTAACAGGAGTGGCATGATCAGCAGGAAGCACAAGTGTGACACCTTGAGTACCCCCATTTTCTCCAGAATAAAATTGAAGGAAAAGCGGTGCAGAGGATATGATACAGAAAACAATTTGTGAGCATCTTCTCTTCTTATAGCCACCGAGGATGATATCTCAGAAAGATGGAGAATGTGACAAAAATAGGATGATGTAATTCTAGATGGATGATGCAATGTTGTGTTACCAATTAAAGCTCATTTGCACAGTGCATTGAGGCCATTTTGAATTTCTCAATAGCCAACAAAAAGTTCAACAGTTTGTGAAAATGACCACGATGAACCAAAAAGGTGGCAATTTTTGTTGCCATTTAGCCGTTCTACCTTTAATATTTCTTCCTGTAAATTCTAGTGTTGAGTTGCTCATCACTATAAATACAAGGTAAAAATTCACTTGCTGCCTACAACACCAAAGACATCATCGATTCAAGCAGCCTGTCATCAGTGTGTGCAGTTCAGAAGAATCCTGCATGGTAGGACAACAATCATTTCAATTTTCAATTAGCAAAAAAAATCAAATTACTTCTAAATTGATCTTCCCTCTCGAAATATTTCCCAAATCCAGCCCACACACATTCATATGCTCCAGCTCTACTTACTACCAGAATCCTGAAGGCTATTGTTCACAGGTAAAAGAAGAGCCTACATAGCCTAGTTAGCATCATCTGTTGTTCACTAACCTGACCAGAAAGGAGCCTGCTGACACGGCGGCGCCTGAGGCTGCCGCTGCCAGAGCTGAACCTCAACGTCCATCCGCGCCTCGGCAGTGGCTTGGTCTGCGCTGAATGGTTGATCTGAAGGTGCCATCCCATGTGCAGTGTTCAGAGTTTGATAGACAGCTTCTTGGCTCTGAGTTGGCAGCAGCCATGATGAGACCATGGTTGCAACAGTAGTATCAGTTGGAACACCAGCTGATGGTTTCTCTTCTTCCATCATGTCTGGAATCTCACCATCCTAATGACAGAAAGTAGAGGAAAACATTGCAACACATGAAAAACTACGCTACTTATGAGGCTGTGGAGCGAACCTTTGATATAGTGATTTGGTGGAGACAACGACAGAGCATCGTAACACATACACACACACACAAAAGGAAGGCGTGCTGCAGTAAAATTCTAATGCAACCAAATGCTGATGAACAATATATATGACATTGATCAAAATGATTAGAATTGCCCTGCGTATCTATGTGCTAATCGATTCTGCTTTCTTTTAGCTGCTATTTATTATCTCACAAACCTTTTCTGCAAAAATAGCTAGAGCCTAGAAGAACAAAATCAAAATCTATCAACAGCCTGCTGAAAAGATTGCGTATGCGTGCTAACCTTCTCGAGTGCCGGTGCTGCGGACAAGAAGATGAGTGGCTAGCTCTTGGTGTTTCTGCACAACACAAGGCTGTTTCAAAGGCAGGGAGGAGTCGGGCGCAGGGGGCAGGGCAGTCGCAGGGTGTGCGGCGCCGGCGCAGGGGAGCCTGCACCGAGGCAGGGCGGGCGGTTGTTGGCGAGCCGGCGGCGCAGGGGAGGAGGCGGGGAGGAGTCGGGTGCAGGTCGTTTTCTTTTTTTTTTTTCCTTCGGGGTTTCCTGCGGGTGCGGGCGGTCCTTCGTCGTTTACTGCGGATGGATGGATCGGAGCATTACGGGATTGGTAGAATTGCAGGACTGTGGAATTAGAACTGGCACATATAGATAATTGATTTAAGAGAACATCACAATAAATAATTGATTCAAAAGAACATCTTAAATCATATATATGTTTAAGAGCTCCAATCTTCCATCAAAACAATAGCTTCGTTATTGATAAGGAGTTTGTTCAAGAGAACATCTCAAATCATATTGAGATGTCCTTCGACGAAGGATCGAACTAAACATGAGATCCCTGTAGTGCTTAATAAAAATAGTTGATTCAAAAGAGCATCTCAAATCTTTACTTATTATAAAAATAGGACTGTCCAGACAACAAACAGCTGAAAAGTTGTGGTTTCAGCCGAATTCCTCCACCACACGATGAAACACGTAGTCGCCATCTGTTAGCTGGCCTGATTCAAGCACCTCGCGCGCGCTGCGCTCGCGTCACAGTTCTGTCGACTTGTTTGGTCGCATTCTGGGTTCCTGTTTTGTTTGGCACAAAAGCAGCCCAACCACCTGCAGCGCCACACGTTTACCACGTCCCCAGCCCCCAACAACAGTACAAAATTTGTATCTCGTACTTATCATTAGTTACTAACATAATTACATCTCCATAGATGATAGGAGTGGATCTGAACCACATTTGCAGCAGGCAGCAGCTATATGAGTAAAACAAGCAATATACAACATACTGCTGATGAAGCTGGATCAATTGCTCATCTGGTTCATGCCTTGTGCACTGCCGAATACCTATGCATGTGCTCACCGTGCATTGGAGCAGTACCATACAGCACAATAGTCGAGCCAACTAGTATAACAAGCAGGGCGGTGAAGTTTACAAGCAGGGCTTCAGAGTTGTACTTGCCGAGGCCTCCGGCCTAAAGGAAGGTAAGCTTCACTAGAAACACCAGCTCTGCCGCCAGCAACGCCAATATGTAGATGAAAAGCCTGGAGCGGCCGCATCATAGAAGCGTGGTGCGTCAAAGCGTTGGTGATGCACCAGGGAAGAAGAAGGAGACAAAGCCAAATATCCACTGGAATATCACCCTGAGGTTAGAACAATCAGCTTTCAGGTAAGCCTGAAGGTGGGGTAAGGGTCATAAAGATCCAACTAACAAAAAATGGATCATGATTTAGACGTTTTGGCAAAATCTATGAGTAGGAGCTAGTACCCAATGTAGCAAGGTCGATCGCTTTTCATTGTAAAACTGAGATCAGGGTGTGAGGGGAGGTTACCTGGAGGAAAGCATTGCTGTCCAAGAATGGCACCCCAGTTGTGCGACATCATGCCCCCATTGAACACAAGGACTAGAACAAAAAAAATCCAAATATTAATGCAATCTAGTAGTAATATCATAGAGTTGAAACAAAAAATTGATCTCATAATTAGTATAATCTACATAGTACATCAGGTTCCTCTCAACTATTAACTGACAAAAAAAATGGAATTATGTAGCTAACAAAACTAATTGAAATAAGTAGATTCCTCTGAACTATTAAGAGAAGTCTAGAGTTATATAATTTATGACGGATCTAGATGTACTTATTTCCAAGAAGGTATTGAAGAGCAAGACTCTGATTGTCAAATGAAATTTGCTAACGAAACTAATCAAGTGCAGTGCAGAAAATCTAAGTAATGAATGACTCCCTCCATCTACACAAAATTTAAATGAAAAAACAGGAGGAGGGAGAAGAAGAGGAAGAGGAAACAAAACTAATCAGTAGGGGACATTGTCCATTGACACAAAACTAAGCACTATTTGTATCCGACAAAACTAATCAGCTAGCTCTGGCTTAGTAGATGACTGGGTTAACTTGTAAACTCCCCAGTTGGCTGTAGATAGAGAACATGCACAAATGATCCATGTCCTCTTCTAGACTCAAATTTAGTCCAATTAATTGACCACTACATTATAGCACAAGCACAAGTCCCAATCTGAGATACTGAAACAGTGAAACTAAAGAAATTTAGATGCTTCATTTTAGTTGGTGACAAAAGAGTCCCAAGTCTCAACTCCCTCATCTTCTTCTAATAGAATATATGGCTAAATATAAATTGAGCCCTCTAAAAGATGTAGATAATTTATGTTCAGAAAAACCCAGGGGTGTGAAGATTGATTTTTCTCCACATACCATGAAAAAAAATCCTGGGCTTCAGATGAATTTGAATCTGCTAGCATAAATAAATAGCATCATAGAAGTTTCTGAGCTAGTTTCCCTAAGAGAAGATTAAGGTCAGCACATTGGCAACAGAAATGAACTTAATGAACATAGACACAGTGGTGGTGAATCAAGAAAATAGTCAACTTATGAAATTTTACTGAAATCACAAATATTAAGCACTGTGAGGTGGCTGGAAAAAGTGGCAACGTACATAATCATGTCAGAAATTAGCAACGCAGAAAAAAGTCAGCAGTTAGCAGCCAAGTCCAGTTAGTTAATGCAGATAGCAGAACAGTTCCAATGGATGATCAGCCAATCCTAACACAACAAATTTGCATATCTGTCAAATTTAATAAGTGAACTAATCAAACTCAGTGCATTTTTGCTAACTCAAATTTAATATCTGTCAAATTTGCATATCAATGTTAACAAAACTAACATCTACAGGCTGATATTTGCTCACAAAACTAACCTGCATTTTTAGCCTAAAAAACATAGCCTACAAAGCTAGGCATTTTTAGCTAGTAGCTAACAAAACACTATCTAATGACTAAAACTACTATATTTCAGAATGTCCAATTACAAAAACGATGTTACTAGGTACTGACTAGCTACTGACTGTAGCTCACAAGACAAATCAATGTTAGTTGAAAACAAAACTAAAAAATGACAGAACTACAAGGTACTAATAAATCCAAGTATTAGCTAACCAAACTAAGTCATGTTTAGTAGCCGACAAAACATGACCTTATGTAACTAAAAATGACAAAACTAAATCATAAGAAAACAAGGTCTTATTAGTAGCTGACAAAAAAACAAAACTATTTTAGTAGCTTACAAAACTAACAGACCTATGTATAACTAATACCCACTGCCAGAAATTTGCTGACAAAACTAATCTCTAATGAATGAAAATGTTCTACCATTTTGCGGACAAAATTCTATTCTCATGCTCAGTGCTCATGCTCAGAAATTTGCATGCTAGGTGTTCTAATGAAGAAATTTGATAACAGAACTATACAAAACTCCTCCCATTACCCTAATCTGCTTATGTAATGAAGAAATTTGATGTTCTAAGTGACAAAACTAACAAAACTGTTCACCCCCTGTTTTGCTTATGTAATCAATAAATTTGATGCATACATCGCTAAGCCGGCACCATCCTCCTTGCCGAGTTAACTGATCGGATATTGCATTGGACAGGTATGCCATACTCTCGAACACAATTGTTGCTTGCTTTGAGACCTGAGGATTGTAGATCTTATTCGTTGTTCTGTACATGTAGGTTTACTTAAAAGGTAAACTAAAAGGAGTACACATTATCATCAAATTTATGAATGTAACGAAATCACAGGCTGAAAATTTTGGGTTTGCTGCCACGCCTCCACCTGCACAGAAAACCATCTACTCATCGATACCAATAGGCAACCTTACCAACCCACCGATTCACAGATCTAGCGACGGCTCAACGGAAGCTCATCGATCGAGCGGCACAAACACATGGGTAGCAAACCCAGAGAGACGTCACGTCCTCACCGGCACTGCATGAGGTGGGTGGGTCCTTCTGCAGGTCCTTGAGCTCCTTGAGGATCTGCTTCGACGCCATGGCAGCAGCAGCACCTAAACTCCCCCAAAATCTGAATCCGGTGGAACGGAGGTGGCCGATGGATCGGAGAAGGGTGGTATTAAGAGGGGCGGTTGCATGACGTGTGAGGAGGGCGGGGGGTTCTGGAAGCTTCGCGTGTGTGGCAGCGGCACGCTGGCTCGGACTTGTTCCTTCCCTTCCCTTCCTCGACCGCTGCGCCTGCACGAGCACGGCGAGGAGGACTGAACCCTGTGGGGAGGATGACGACACGAGACGAGACGTGACGGTAGGGACGGGGCGGTCCTCGGACCTTTGCAGAACAAACCGCGGATCCTTTGCGGCGGGCTCCGCGTCTGCCGGAGGAAACGCCGGGGCTCCGTGTCGTCCGGCGGAGATGACGAGATCAGGGGTTCCGTCCGCCGGAGACGCTGCCACGACGACGGTGATCGCCGCCTCTCTCTCTCTCTCTCTCTCTCTCTCTCTCTGCGTGAAGGAGATTTGGGGATATTTTGAACAGTTACTGCAGGCGCGCGTGTATGGCTGGGGAAAAGACACGCGGGCATGGGAGCCGCTCTATCGGATTCGGACGTAGCGAATTGTCTAGATCGGGCCCGGTAACCAACACGAATCTTGAAGTAGATCAAATGAACAAAAATTCGGCTGCTCAAAACAAAAAAAATGGCAGGCAACTGTATAGCAAATTCCTATAAAAATTGAAGTTATTCCGCTGAAATTTTGATGCTTCGTCCGCGCTTGTCTACTACTATTCCTGTGACGTCCGCGCGCGTGTTCGATTCGGTTCGTCACATTTTTACGTCCGTCGCCCATGCGTGCATCATCCCCAGTCCGTGCCGTTCCAGCGCAGTACGCGCGTCCTCATCGTGCGTCATCCCGAGCTTAGTCACAGGGATCGCGGGACGACCCATGGTTCCGCGTCCCCGGAACGAAGTTCCGGATCGAGGGACGGGGACGGCGCGCAGTACGCGTTCTGGGACGTTTGTGGATCGTGAACCGGTCGCGTCTGAATCGATTTGGGTGCAGGCGGCTGCGGGCGGCTACGAGCCTACGACTCTTCGATTTGGGTGCAGGCGGCTGCGGGCTCCTATTAAATCACATGGAAAGATGAAACGGTGCATCAATTCTCAGCGTCGCCTCGTCTCTTGTTCAGCGGTACTTCAGCCTCAAGTATAGCTCCTCGTTTCTTTCTTTCTAGAATCCAAATCCCGCAGCTCCAGTCCAGCACTCCAGCTCGAGCACTTCAAGGGCGCCGGGAGGCCAGCCAGGAGCCCAGGTACATCACTCTCAGTTCTCGAATTTCAGTTTTTCTAATCTGGGATCGAAGTTTTACTGCTTTCATTCAATCTTCTTACTTTTAGATATCAGCTGTCAGTGGCTGCAATGGCATTTGGATCGTCAAGGAAGCGCAAGCAATCCGAGGTGGCTACTCAACATGAAGATGATCAAGCTGGCAGAGATGGCAGTGACAATGAGGCGGCCAATGTTGATGAAACTAACGCTGGTGAGGAATACATAAACATAACTATAGAACACGAGGAAGAAGAACGTGCTGACATTGGTAAGAGAAATCCTCTCCTCGAAGAACGTGCTGACATCGTTCCAAAATACTATGGTACACGTCCCGCGTTCCACATTTAGCGTTTCGAAGATGTATACCCTCTTCGTACCGTACTTTTTAGAATTATCGAATTACGTTCCGTGTTCCCGTTCCTCGATCCGGTCGACCCGGGAACATTATGACTAAGATCCCGAGTCCATGTCGTTCCCGCGCAGTACGAGTCTGCCTCAGGATAGCAAGTCTCCTTTACGCACACGCGGCGCGATCTTTTCTTCCCGCGCGCCATCGCTCCGACTCCTTTCGTCTATCGTCAGATAACACAATGCAACGAGGCGCGGCTCAAATTCCGGAGAACCCTCCGGAGGGGATCCAGACTCCAAAGTAAGGTAGTGGGGGCTCGCCCAGCGCAAGCACGGCCGCGTCTTCGACGACGGCGACGCGGCCACGGAGGAGGACAGGCTCAGTGATCTGCCTCTAGACAACATACATCCTCGCGCAGCTCGGGTCCCGGCAGATCGTGCAGACGATCGAGCGTCAACCTGTCGTGGTGGTGGCGGCACCTTGCCACGGCACGCGGAGCGTCGACATCGACCTTGAGGAGTTCCGCCTCGAGGGCCCCCACGGCGTCGACGACTTCAATTCGTGGATACCATCCTATCACCAGTGAGATGAACGGGTTTCGAGCTTCCAGCTGCACCTCGACGAGAACGGCTTGAACCCAAACTTGCATATAGATGTGGACCTGCCAAGCCATAAGGCACCGGCCCTCGTTGGTGGACATCCACTACTACGTCCACAGCTGCAGCCTGTATCAGCTGGCCGCTCGCCCTGAGCCTGAACCCCGCCGCTAGCCGCATCAAGACCTCCGCGTGCCTCTCTGCCTCTTTGGGCTCTGTCTGACGGTCGGGCTCAATGAAGAGCCACACCATCGTCTCCTAACCGACGGGTGAACTTGATTTCTTCGTTAATTAGCGCCAGCGACGTGCTTGTCCGCCTCACCAACGTCAGAAATCTCGACCTGACCGGGCTCACTGCAACGGTACATTTTCTCCGACCACAGTATCGTCAATTTGGCAGAGATCAAATCAGTACTCGAAAATAAAAGGTTAAGTATATTATTAATTACTTTTGTCATTTGCTTCATAAGGGAGTCTCTTCTTCTATGCCAAAAACTGTTGTTCACTCATAACAACAGTGGCATGAAATTACTGCTTCTTATTATTCTTTTACTGCAGGTGTTTGTTTTCAATTACTGTTGGGTTGGAGTTTAAACGCCGTGTTCATTTCTGATGTTAAGAGTGTTGGGCTGGTTCTTGATGCCATTAGCACCTCGGATCAAAAAATAATAGCCACAACCACCGAGTCAATCATGGTGTTCTTTTTGTTTGTCAGCTATCTTATGTAAGTAAACAGGTAAACTAAATATGCTACAATTTTATTTTGATCCCGTAACGAATTACGGTCATTTTTGCTAGTCATATCATGTGTTTAAGAGCTCCAATGTCCTATCAAAACAATTGCTTCGTTATTGGTAAGGAATTTTTCCGTGTATGGCATGGTCCAGGGCTCCAAGCATCGAGCGCTTCGCTTGGCAGCACTTGCTTGCTTGGCAGCGACTTGCTCGTAGACCTCCAGTATGGTGGAAAAAAATGTTACTTTACCTATAATAATCTCTCTAGGCAGTGTGTACACATGGCCAAAAGAAGTACGTAACTGGCAGGTATCATCTTAGGCATAAACATAAGTAGATCTTACTAGCATTGAGTATGGTATTCACCTGAAACAAGTGTTAAACCAGTGTTATACAGATTCTGTTAAAACCCATCATATGAATCTAGTTTAAACTTTGGTCTGCATCAAGTACTTTTAACTGGCTAAAACAAGTGTTTAACCCAGCATATTCACATCATGAATATACAAACCACCATGCTTATGGTTTACTTCTGGCCCCCGCCCATCAACAACAAAATAATCCAAACTAAACTTGACATGTCTAAAATCTAATCGGCAAGCAAGCTAGCCCTACAAAATCAGGTAAGATGACAATAGTATAAAACATTGGCATTGCCTTGTTAAGAAGGTTTGGCTTGTTGAGGGGAAGTGAAAATAATCTCATGAAGTACAGTTTTTTTGTTCCCATCCATTCTGTGAAAGAGCGCCCGTTTCAAGACAGCAGAAGTACCACCACCATTCACTACTTCACACAACCACACCGCAATGCTGATACGACCAAACAGGCAGCACACCGCATTCGTTTGATTCGATAAATACAGCTCCACCAAGCTGTTAACTCAACCTGTCGAATGATTCAGGGGACAACAAAAAACAATATACAGACCAATGCAAAAACTAAGCTCCAAGCATACAACAGAATGTATGTAACACCACGACACCGAAAATTTACACGAGTTAAACAAACATTGGTACATAAAGTCCGAGCATAGGATTTGCATGAGCTGATCAAAAGTCCTTAAGCATATATCAAGTATAACAGCCTCAAGGCAAGCAAAAATCAAGAACGGAAATGAGGAAAAAGGGGAAACAAAAACTCGACCATGTATAATACTTATTCCTTACAATCAGTAAACATCCTGGTAAAATATATCATAGCGAAGTCTTTAAGAGAGACTAGAAAGAATATAAGGGAGAGCTCTACCTAGCGCCGCTTATCTCAACTGCGTAGGGGAGCAGAGGAGGCCTGAAGCATCTGCACCAACCACGGCAAGCTCACATATGGTACAAAGCTGCCCTTCGATGGAAGGAACGAACCGGGATCCACAGTACGGGCAGTAAACATCCTTCTGGCCACGGTAGATTGGAACATATGTGGCACCACATACAACAAATGGATTTCTGTAGTCGTAGTTCAGCTCACAGCTATCCTTCTTACCACTGCACTGTTGCTGCACCTGTCGGGCCCTCTTTGCCTGGGACTCATTAGGGTTGTTCTCCAGCAGCATCCTTGCAAAGTGCTCTGCAGTGGCGAAGTTCTTTTGCTTGTAGCACAGAGTCATAGCACTTGCAAGCACAAGCCTCATATGAACTCTCTGAAGCTTGCAGTTAGTGAAGTAAGCCGCCAATTCTTGCTGGCGGTTGACATCGTCTCTCAATTCCTTCCTCCTAAGTTCCATCCTCACGCCAAGAATATACTCCTTCACAATCTCAATCAACTCTTTCACTTCATCAACTTCCCTCCTCGAGTCTACCACGATAAGAGGGATGGTATGCAAGATGCTAAGGAACTGCCTCAGCGCTTCTGGGAACTTACCTTCTGTGGTGGCCTTGTAGGCAGCCTTGAGTCTGTCTTCCAATTGTGAGAAGGTGAAAACAAGTGCAGGAGGGCCTCTCACATTAGGGCTTGCAGACTCGCTCCAACCTTTCTCAACAGCAACTGGTATAATGGGAGCAGTTGCAAGGGCACGCAGATACGAGTGGCTTCCCATGTGCAGATCGAGAAATAAGGGCTTTAGGGGAGCAAAGTTTTTTATGCCCAATTGGCGGCTAAGCAACCTCATTGCAGTGTCAAAGTTCCCTGCTGCAGCATGCTCCCCAGCAAGAGAAGATTTCTGAGTCCAAATCTGCCTGACAGGCATGCCTGGTGGAGGAGCAACAAAGACTGCTGAGCGAGCATTGCCAGCATTTTTGGGAGTCTCTGCTTCAGGCGGCAGTTCCAGATCTTCAAGGTCCCAGCCACCTTCCTCACCATCCTCCTCATTTCCTTCACCCTCCTCAGCATCAAAACCATCACCACCATTTGCCATCGCTTCGCTTGCATCAACCATATCCAGGTCCTCATCACCCCAGTCAGCACCAGCAGCTTCATCATCTTCCTCAAGTTCAGCCCTCCCAGTAGCATCCAGTCCACCCTCAAAGATACCACGCATCACCCTCAGCAATGGCCAATCACCACTGGCTGTGAGAGGTGATGGGGGTATCAACAGAGAGCGAGATTTTCCTTCAGGTAGAGAAGGTACATTTTCACCCAATTCTTCTGCAAGCCTATCAGCAATTTCAGTGAGCCCATGAGTGGCAGCAGTAATATAGGCAAGAGGTAGTTGTCCAGCGTTCTCTAGGATCTCAACTCTTTTTTTGGCATCTCCAAGATACAATGCGTTGTGGAATTGCCCCATCAGGTTATTGTTCTGTCCAGCAATTTTGCACATGAAGCCCACCTTCTCCATGAAGCCAGTAATAAGATATAGGAAAGCAAGCCTCTCAAAATTCTTTGTCCGTTGGTACGCATATTCTACAATACCAACATTTCCTTGCCTCAGGGCCTCAATTCCCAACCTGTACCAGTGATCTTTATCATCAATCTCTTTGGCAGAAGCAACTGCAATTTGGATGTTACCACTCTCAAGAGCAAGGTTAAATCTTGTCTTCTCATCTTTCACAAAATGGAGGGCAACTTCCGGAAAGCCCTTCTGTTGTAAATAAGAAATCACAGCCTGCCCACACAGCTGGGAATTCTTTATCATACTCATCACATGATCATATCGTTTCCGTAGGAGGGCCAGCTTGAAGATGTACTCAGAAGCATCAACTGTGATCAGCTTGTTCTTCCCATCACGGTCTAGACAGAAAATGTTGTTTCCTATAACCCTTGTTATGTAAATAGGGACATCAAGGGTTTTAATAATGCCACTATCTCCATTAGGAAGGCAATACTTGATATGGTTCAAAGTAGTGTAAATAAACACACCATTCTCATCCCATGCACCACTTTTCACACGGATGGTCTCATGCAGTGTACAACGGTGGACAAGCTTCTTGTTTGCTATAACCACTGCATGCTTGCTCAGTAGTGCAATAGACTCCATGTCGCTCGACCAAACAACATATTTGACAGCAGGTGCCTGCAGTTCACCAAGAATTAGCCTTTGCTGCAAATCAAAGATGGTCACTCGGTCTTCAGCTTTGCACAGCAAGTTACCAGTCCCAGCATAATAAATTGCATCAGTCGCAATAGGAAGAGGGCTTTTCTTGACAATTTCATTCTTAAGATTCTTCACCAGAACTTGATTGCTACTCTTCTCAAGGACTGCAAACCTGTTGCGTGCCACAAAAACAGCTGACCCACCAGCTCCCTTCTTTGCCTCCTGCAAATAGTCAGCCCTTCCAGCAGAATCCTTGGGAACAATGTAGAGTTCGTATGAGCCTCCGTCCACATCAGAGCAAATCAAGACAGCATTTTCGGTTGGACTGTAGGACAGTGTCCTGGGTGACTGGTTCAAGCTCACTGATCCAGGCCTTCTTATTGGAGCCAACTGAACTTCCTTCTGCGTGGAGTATTCAAAGAACCGAAGAAAACGGTCCTTCACATAGAATACGGTGTCACCACTCACAGAGAAAGCTGGGCGTTCCCTCTCTAATTTAAACACAATCATACCACTGTCATGACCAGCGGCAAGAAGGTTCATCTCAGGGTGGGCAGCAAGAATCCAGAAACGGTCATGTTCCCGCCTGAATGTTTGAATACCGGTTCGTTTTGTGGCATCCCAGATGCGAATGCTTTTGTCCTCTGAGTTGGACACAATGATGTCTTGCTTTGCATGGAACATCACACAGGACACATTATTCATGTGCCCCCGCAAAGTATCAACTTCCCAGGCCTTGGTGTCTGTCAATAAATAGCACATTTTAGATTGCATTATTTCAAATACCTCAATAGTGGTACACATATACTTTTGTGTTTGTTCAGTTTACCAATATGCAGATAAAATGAAATGCTATGCAACAAGAATAACAAACTATTCCCAAACAAAGTGATATACTGGAGGTCTGGCGCTAGTAACTAATTCAGTAATTGTGAAACATGTTTCTTGCATTCAGCTTGTTTGGAAACAAGTTACTTAGTTCTGTGAAAGTAAGACAAATTGAACAAAACAAAAAGAGTTCATAATAAAACCAAATCCACAGTATTATAGTACTGTTATATGGAAGAACAAATAGATACAGACACAAATATGCAAGTGTTTATCTATGGAAAATGATAATAAGAAAGTTTGGGTGTAATAGCAGTATTACCATTCATTCTCCATAGCTTGACTTGTCGGTCATCTGCCCCAGAAACAATGAGTGGCAATGTGGGGTGAAATGACGCCCAGTTCACCCCACGGTCATGCCCTTCCAACACATATTTTACAACTGCATCAACACCTCCAAACAGATCTGTGTTCATCTGGGTGAGACGCAGGATGTCATCCGCAGGTGACACCGTTTTCTTCCTCAAAGCACCAATATCCCAGACACGTACGGTTTGATCCAGTGATGCTGACACAACCAGGTCCTCCTTGGGGTGGAATGATGCACACATGACATAGTGGTTATGCCCAGTCAGCACAGCCACACATGTGCGTGATTGCCAGTTCCAGATCCGGATTGTCTGGTCATCACTAGCACTTACTATCCATGGGTACTCATGGTGGAATTGCACAGTGCGAATATAGTCAAGGTGCCCATGAAGTGTGAAGAGGCAGCGGTGCGTCTTGTAATTCCACACCTTAATCTTGTAATCATCACCTGCAATACATCACAGAAATCTTAGAGTAGTTCATAAGTTGCTACAGCAGCAATATGAATGGACACCAGCGTGACTTAGTTTCTAGTTTCAACAAATCCCAAAGTTCATGTTTCAACATACCGAAGTTCCGCGATGGCACCCCAACACTACTAACTTGCCATGGTATTAGAATCACAACCAGAAAAGCTTACTTCTCCCTGGTGGAGGGCTACACATCAACTGGTTCTACCTTCTATCTTACCTCTAGTTTGAAAGGATTGCAAAATCGATTAAGATCCCGGTGAAAAATAGAAACAAAATGTCACCTGAAGGTCTCAAACTAACAATTCACCAAACAGTTCATCTTAAGCTAAGATGGTTGAACGAATACCAGATCCGACCAACCAGGATCACTTGCACAACCACCACTATAAACCAAACGCGATCTAATCGTAAACCACGTACGGTGGTATCTACCTCGAGTGCTCTCATTGCACCATGAACGGATCACACAGGAATATAACGCCCTCGAGACGTCTTCCAATCCAAGGAAGGATCCGACCAAACGCGCCAAACGCCATACCCGCGAACGGCAAATCACACAGAAAAATGCTCGAGGCGGGCGAGATCTAGCAGGATTTATTATTACCTCCGGAGACGAAGAGCGGCTGGGTGGCGTGGAAGTGGACGCCGCGGACGGGGCCGTCGTGCTCGTCGAAGCGGTCGAGGAGGGTGCCCATGCGGTAGTCCCACATCTGGATCACCCCGCTGTGGAGGCTGGCCAGGATCCATGGCCGCCGCGGGTGGAAGCTCAGCCCCTTCACCCGGTTGCTCTTCGTCTCGAACTTGGTCAGCATCTTCGCTGGCCCCCCCCCGGCCTCGTCGTCCCCGCGCGACGGCGACGGCGGTGGCGGAGGCGGAGGCGAAACCCCTAGCCCCTGAGGCGAGCGGAGGAGAGAGAGGAGGCGGTGGATCTGGCGCGGTGAGGAGGGGAGGGGAGGGGAGGTGGGGGGAGAGATTGGAATGGCGTTGGGTGGAGAGGACGAAGGTGTTTTTAGATCTCGGGCTCGGGGAGGAAGTGGGATCTGTGGGTTTCGGACGCGGTGGTGAGGTGGTGGGAGGCGTGTCCGCCGTTGGATCTGGATACGCGGAGATCGGGGCCGTTGGTTTCGTGTGCCCGGGTTGTCAGAGGGGGAGGAGACTCCTTGCCGTGTTTGGGGTAGACTTGTTTAGGGGTGAGTCAGCTTGGTCCCAAAGGTACCTGATAAACTGTAGCTTCAGTAAGGAGGCACGGCGTTTTTGACTTGTCAGTAGCAGAAAATTTTATCATCTATAATTTTTTAAGGAAACAGGACAGATCATATTAACTAAAAAAGTGATTAACAACCATGCTAGTAGAAGAAAGATATACTAAAACTCGCTAACATATAAAGAGTTTGCACATCCTAAAACATTATAGGAGATGCAAGCTGATAAGTACCATCACCATGCTTACCAACTTTAGCAAGTGCGGTAGTATATGAATGAGCATCGATCACCTATTAGTTTCTCTGATGGATCAACAAGCGGATGTTATCAAATAAATCGGTGACCCATACATTAAAACCGATGTTGTCTATTAGAACATCAGTAACTTGATAGACGACCCATACCAAGTATTTATCCAGGACAAAAACAGTAGCAATCAATAAAGAGACAAAACAATAGTAACTCCATAAATAAAAGGGAACACAACCCTAAACAACCTATTAAATCTAATCCTCAAAAGATTATTCGGAACAAGTCCAAAAAATTTACTGAACTAAGATAGAAGGATCCCTTCCTCCTTACCATCAACAAGTGTCGAAGATTACAGAGAAGGAGAACTAGAGGTGGCGAAGATGAAGGCCCTCACAAAATTGGCGAGTCACAAGATGAAAAGGCATTCTCGCTGCAAGATATTCCTGTTTGTCATCTTTATCGATAAATACTTTATAGATAGACCCACTTGGTGTAGTTTGTTGTAAAGAAGTTATCACATTAACACCCTGTTCGCAAGAGCTCATATAGTTGGCTTATTTTCTTGTTTCTTGTGAGTACGCTTTCTGAACTGCTAAACGGTGTGTTTTTTATAAAAATTTTATATATGAAAGTATCTCTAAAAAATCAAACAGATCCATTTTTCAGGTTTTTAATAGTTAATACTTAATTAATCATATGCTAATGATGTTCTTCATTTTACGTACGGCTTATAAGTCAGGACAATAAGTCAATTCAAATATCACCTTAAGTCCTGGCTTATAAGCCGCATGTAAAACGAAAAACATCATTAGCACGTGATTAATTAAGTATTAACTATTAGAAACCTAAAAAAGGATCTATTTGATTTTTTAGAGATACTTTCATATAGAAAATTTTTGAAAAAACACATCGTTTAGCAATTTGGGAAGCGTGCTCATGAAAAATAAGAAAATAAGCCAACTTTATAAGTGCTACCAAACGGGGTCTAACATGTTGTTCAGCAGCACTTATGAAAAGTTGGCTTATTGCGACTGGCTTTTGGACACGGGTTGGTTGGCTTTTATGGCTGCAGCTGCCGGCTTCTTCCGTTGGCTGGCGAAGATGGAGCGTTGTCGTTAGCAGGCGGACGGAGCATCGGTGCTGTCGGCCGGATACCTGACGGAAGACTGCTCCATACGACATACAAGCAAATGTGACGTAGAAGCGCGTGTAGGGGATTTCATTGAGGATAGAACATACGAGCATACAAAAAAGTGAAATAATCATATAAATTTTATAAACGTATAATTTGTTACAAAGTGCATGGAACTAGATAAATCTAACCACTTGCCACGTGGTTTGCAATCCAATCATGAATTGTATTCATCGACTCCTCGCTATTTGGCGCATTGTACCAGACGCGGAACGGCGGTGAAACTGGATGGATGGCCTGTCCATTATACAGTTGGTTCATGTGCATGAAGTTATCGTCTTGACGGTCTACCCTAAAATTATGCAGCACAAATACAGATTGTATGATGACAGTCTGGACTTCAATATTGTAGCTCGGGACACCATTTAGAATTTGCCATCTATCTTTTATTCTATCAAAAAGCCTCTCAATTGAATTTCTCAGATAGGAATGTAGGACGTTGAACTCTTCATACAGGCCGTCGGGCGCAGGTGCAGTTGGTCCGACAAACTGGTCCCGGTGGTACCGTACTTGCGGATATGGCGTTAGGAATCCCATTCGACTAGGATACCCAGAATCTACAAGAAAATATTTTTCTACAAAAAAAGCAAATGTATGGTAGTACTGATCACCAAGTAATGCAAAAGACAAGTGCGTACTGATACAAAAATGACCATTTGAGTACAATTGACTTACCAAGCGGGGGTCTAGGAAAATGATATAGATACCCATATATGGCGTTCTGTAACACACGTTGGTCGTGAACAGACCTAGGCCAACTATAGTCAAGAAACATCACCCTTTCGTCCCAGCCAGTAACTACAAGAGCATTTCTTGTAGTCTCGTTGTGCCGATTCCTGTACTCGATAGCACGATGGTCTAGGACTACAACAGGAATGTGCATTCCATCAACAGCACCAACCGAGTTCTAGAAAGGAATGAATCGTTCGTCATTCAGCAGCTTGGGATGAACAATACTGAAATTTGGATCAACCGGCTTCAAAATGTCAGCAGCCATAGCACCAACAGAGTCCAAAACCCAACGAAAGTACACTGATACTATCGAGCTAGATCGTACCCATCGGTTGTTTCTCATTCTATTAGCTTGGGGACCTGCCATTGTAAACAAAAACATGCCAAGTGTTTCTAAGCTACATACTTCATATGTACCTTGCAGGTTGTACCACGTTGTTAGCAACTCATGAAGCCTATTTATCTACTGTGCACTAAAGCGAAAAATATTCCGACACTGCACTGGATTTCCCATTGTCTCTAGCATCCAACTGATTCCACTCTGCACATGTACCCGACGCGGTGTTCTTGTATTGGACTGCATGACTGTCAGAGAATAGAACTCCAACCGCGGGGAATCTGGGGACCCCCCCCTTTTGAGGTTCGGCCAGGGGAGTTGTTCACAGGACGGCTTGCGGCGTCAGAGAGAATATGTGCTCGGGCTCAGGGACCCGAGCTGAGAGATGGCACGCAAGGAAGACAGGAGGTGTAGACAGGTTCGGGCCGCGCGGAGGCGTAATACCCTACTCCTGTGTGTGCTTGCTATATGAGAGAATGTGGCTTGCTGTTACAAGATGAACTCCGAAGTGCTCAGGAGCTAGCCGCTCTCCGGGAAGAAGAGAGGCTGAGAGCCAGAGAGAACCAGAGAGACCGGGCAAGAACCTCCGAGAGTCGCTGGAGAGAGAGCGAGAACCAGCCATCGACCCCTCAGACTATGGCATGGATCCTCCTTTTATAGGTCAAGGGGAGTCCACAGTGCCAAGTATACATGAGAGAGCTTTTCTGGAGACTTCTCCTGTTGCACACGTCCGCCTGCTATGCCCATGCCGGAGTTGGTCTGCTGCAGGCGACTAAGTCATGGAGACGTGACGACGCACGCTCACGCCGCCGAAGTCAAAAGTCTCTGACTGCGCAGGGAGCCGGCCCGCGGGGAGCCGTCACGAGCCGTCACGCGTGGCAGAGCGGGCGACAGAGGCGACGTGCCCCATCGCCTCGCTATTAATGTGGGTAGTTGGGGAGTTGACCCGCTCGAGTCAGGCTCGTGCCCAGGGCAGAGAGCTCACCGAGCCCTCCGCGCGCACAAGGCATCGTGCCCTTCGGGGGTTGAAGCTATGGGTCCCGGGACCGGGGGCGAGGCCCGGGCCCGGGAAGTCCCAGTAACGTTCCCAGGGGCATGCCCCAGGACCGAGGAGGTGGCTCTTGGGACCGGGGCCCGAGGATGTGGCTCCCGGGTCCGGGGGTGAGGCCCGGGACCGAGAAGGTGGCTCCCGGGACCGGGAGGCGAGGGCCGGGACTGGGGATGTCCCTGGGACGCGGGGAGGTGGCTCCTGGATCCGGGAGCGAGGCCCGGGAACGGGATGGTCCCCGGGACGCGGGGCCTGAGAAGGTGGCTGCAAGCCGCCGTTGCGACTCGCCCGGGGAGTGCGCACCCGGGACCTAGGCAGTGCTCGTGCCCAGGTACTTAGCAGGAAAAACGGCCGTAGCCGGCCACCAGTTATGCAGAATGTGGGCCCCGGAGGGGCTGACGTGGCCGAAGATCCACGTGTCCCCGGGGTATGTGGGACCCCTATTCCCGTTTCGCCGACAGTGGCCCCTGGCCCTGTTGCTCGGCCGGGATCCACTCCGGGCAGGAACAGGGCCACGTCTTGGAGAAGAGAGGGGATGCGGGGCCCACCCGGTTAGTCACGCGTAAACTGGACTTGTTTGCCGGGAACAGATACAGGACCGGGACCCGGGGGCCCCGGCATAAATGCGGCGGATATGTGCCCGGGACCCGAGGGCCTGGGCTGGTATATGGAATGAATGGGGACGACGTCCCCGGGCCCGCTCTCGCCAGGGCGATGCTGTCCGGGTACTCCCGCCCTGTCTGGCTGCGAAAATGTTGAGGAAAAGCTGGCGGTAGCGACCGCGATGGCAATGCAGCAAATCACCGCCCGTACAGTCGCCACCGAGATCTTCGTGGTGACCCGCCGGCTGGAGATCAAGACGGCACAGAGGTGCGTCGTCCAATTGTAGGCCGCCGCAAAATCTGCCGCCGACGAGGCCTCCCGCGCCTGGTCCGAGATGGAGGCGCGGGAGAAGGACATATCCTCCCGGGAGGAACGCGTTCGGGCCCGAGAGGCTGGGCTCGCGGCCCGGGAGCATGAGATGACCATGTGCGGGGAAGCCGTGGTGGTTCGCGAGGGGGCACGGAAAGCTGTGGCCGAGGCTGCTGCAACTGGGGCAGGGTCTTCGACCGCGGCGAGCATCTCGTGGAGCCGCTGACTGACAAGGAGTCCGAGGAAGACCGTAGTCCCCATCTGGCACCGCCCGGGGTCCGGCCCGAGGAAGACGAGTGACCACCCCCCGGACGACGACATCTCCCGGCCTCCGCTCGTGCTTGCGCTCTGATTTTGTCTTTGCTTATTGTGTTGTTCCGGGAGTTGTTTGTGTCTGATTTTTCGGGAAACGCCGAGTACCAGGCGCCCTCCGACTCGGAGCGCCAGCAGCCGTGAACGGCCGCAGCGCCTAAGTTCCCCTTCTGGGGCCCGGGGTAGCTGCCTGCCCCGGAAGCTCGGTCCCCGAGGGCAACGAGCGTGATAGTCGCCTGCCCGGGAACTCGGTCCCTGATGACGCGAGGAACTGGGCGCAAGTCTTGCGGAGCGGTTAGGTCCGTAGATTCGACCCCTCCCGTCCTCCGGGTCCGGGGGCCCTCCGTGCCCCCGGGCGCCGTTGGCCCCTGCCGCCCCGGGAGCTCGGCTCCCGAGGGCAGCGAGCTTGATAGTCGCCCGCCCTGGGAACCGGGTCCCCGATGGCCGTGAGCAACTGAGCGCGAGTATTCCGGGCCCGGGGGCCCTCCATGCCCCCGGGCGCTACTGGCCCCGGGAGCGCAGCGAGGCCGCGGGGAAAGACTGCTAGACAGAGAGAAAATACGAGAAGAGCCCCGAGTGGGTTAGGTATGGCCAAAGTGCTAAGCTCGTACCTTTTTATTCGCCGGGAGCCCCTCGGGAACCGACCTTGACCGGGCATGGGGTTGCCAGGCAGCGAAGCACCCGGCGCCTCGGCGGTGGCCGGGGAGGAGCTGGCCAGGCCGGGCACCGCAGCCCGCCCCGGGAATCTAGGCTGGCCCGACGGGGGGTTATGCCCGAGACCCCGGAGCATCAATGGTGCCTGGGGCGTGGTCCACGACCCGACCACCAGGCCTCAGCAACCGGGGTAGCGCTAACCCAGCGGCCCTCGCGCCAGGCCCCGGCAGGTTCCGCTTTGCCCCCGGGGCCGAGGAGAACGAAACACACGGCCACACAAACGGGGGAAGAATAGAAATTGAGCAATGTTTAAAGTGGGATAAGATTACGTATCTGGATGTTGAAAACGGTGGCATGGCCCCGCGAGCACAATCCCGGGGCCGGGAGCGCTGCCAGCCCCCGGGAACGCTGAGCACCAGGTGCCGTCCACCGTGAACGGCCGTAGCGCCCAAGTCCCCTTTCCGGGGCTTGGGGTAGACGCCTGCCACGGGAGCCCGGCGCCGAGGGGCCACGAGCAACTGAGCGTGAGCTTTTGTCCGTCTTCTAGGCCCGGGGGCCCTTCGTGCCCCAGGGCGCCGCTGGCCCGAGGAGTGCAACGAGGCCGTGGGGACGGATCGCTCGACCGTGCCCGGGGTCGCCAGCCAGTGAAGAACCCGGCGCCTCGGCGCTAGTGGTCGGGGTGTAGCTGGCCAGGCCGGGCACCGCTGCCCGCCCCGGGAATCTAGGCTGGCCCGACGGGGGGCTCTGCCCGAGATCCCGGGGCATCGACAGTGCCCGAGGCGCGGTCCACGACCCGGCCATCAGGCCTCGGCGACCGGGGCTGCGCTAGCCGCGCGGGCCCCCGGCCCGCGTCGAGGTTTGGAAAGCCTGTCTAAACCTGCCGGGAATTGGTCTAATCTGCACACGATGAACTGTGAGAGTATTTGGCTCGTTCCCTTGTCCATTCCATGCTACGAACCGTGACGTCAACCACCTCCCGAAGGCGTCCTCGTGGTCGCGACCGTGCGGAGGAAAAGATCACGCATAAGCATTTCACCCCCCACCTCCGGAAAAACCGACCCTGAGGCTAGCCAGACGGGACACCGCAGCAGCCGGGGCCCGGGACGCTACGCGGGGGGGCGCCGCCACGGCCTCGTGGCTGGACAATGTCCCGGGCTTAGCACGTGGGGATACGGCAGCTCGTTGGTAGGGAACGGATGATAATGCGCAAAACCCAGCCGCCGCACGGGCGCGACCCGATTATGCCCCCAGGGGGTGAGACGGCCACGAACGCAACACACAGAAAAAGACAAAAGGCACGAGACTGAAAAGGATATTGAAAATGCTGCTAGGGAAAGCGAATGTACATGGTGGCGGCCCCTGGCCAGCGCCGAAATTTGAAGAAATCCGGCGCTGGCCCGAGCACCCCGCAACTTACAGGATGTGTTTATGGAAAAAATTTGCGGAGATGCTCGACGTTCCAGGGATTGGGAAGTGGGGTCCCATCCTCCTGGCCCAGTCTTACCGAGCCCGGTCGGGAGACACCGATCACCAGGAAGGGGCCTTCCCACATGGGGGAAAGTTTATTCTTTCCGGCACGTGTGAGGACACGGCGAAGGACTAGGTCCCCGACCTGGAGTGATCGGGCCCGAACCTTACGCTGATGGTAGCGCTTAAGGCTCTGCTGGTATCGAGCGACGCGGAGCGAGGCGCGTCGCCTTCGTTCCTTGAGGAAGTCCAGGTTGTCGAACTGCATGTTGTCGTGGTCGGGGTTGCCGGTGTAGTGCTGTAACCGGGGAGAGCCGAAGGTAAGCTCTGACGGCAGGACAGCCTCGGCTCTGTACACCAGGAAGAACGGGGTCTCCCCGGTCGCCCGACTTGGCGTCGTACGATTTGCCCACAGGACCGCCGGAAGCTCGTCGATCCACTTAACGCCATGCTTCTTGAGGTCGTTATAGGACCTTGTCTTCAGGCCCCGCAGGATCTCGGCATTCGCTCGCTCGGCCTGCCCATTGCTGGCAGGGTGGGCAGGGGAGGCAAAGCAGAGCTTGATGCCGATGTCGGAGCAGTACTCGCCAAAGAGCTCGCTGGTGAACTGCGTGTCGTTGTCGGTGATGATGTGGTTGGGGATTCTGAAGCGGCTGGTGATTCCCCGGATGAACTTGAGCGTCGAATGCTTGTCGATGTCGATCACGGGAAACACCTCCGGCCACTTCGTGAACTCATCAATGGCGACATACAAATGCCGATAACCCCCGACTACCCGGGGAAAGAGGCCGAGGATATCGAGTCCCCAGACCGCAAAAGGCCAGGACAGGGGGATCACCTGGAGTGCTTGCGCCGGCTGGTGGCTTTGTTTGGCATGAAACTGGCACGCGCGGCAGCGCTGGACGAGGTCGAACGCGTCTTGCAAAGCCGTGGGCCAATAAAATCCTTGCCGGAAAGCCTTACCGACCAGGGATCGAAATGCGGCGTGACTGCCACATTCCCCTTCGTGGATGTCGGCGAGGATCTCGACGCCGGAGTTGCACGGAATGCACTTGAGCAGGACGCTGTTGGCGCCACGCCGGTAGAGGTCCCCTTCTACCATGACGTAGCGCTTAGACAAGCGAGCGACCCTTTCGGCTTCCGCATCGTCTTCGGGGAGATGCGCTCAGAGAAGATATGCTCGGATTTCATGCATCCAGGAAGGCGCGCTGGATCCGGCCGCAAGGACCATATCCTGGGGCCGGGAGCGCATGCCTAGCTCGGACCCGGGCTCGGGGGCGGTCCCCAAGATCCCGGGTGAGCATGCCGAGGGGGCCTCGAGGGCTTCCTGAAAAACCCCCGAGGGAACCGGCGCCCGCGAGGAAGCCAGCCTTGAGAGCTCGTCGGCGGCGAGGTTGCGACTGCGAGGGACGTGGCGAAGCCTGAGGTTGTCGAAACGGCGCTCGAGCCTCCGCACTTTGTCCACATATGCGGCCAATTGGGGGTCCAGAGTCTGGTACTCCCTGGACACTTGGTTGATGACGAGCTCGGAGTCGCCTTGCGCGCACAACCGTCGCACCCCGAGGGCGATCACGGCCCGGAGGCCGGCGAGAAGGCCCTCGTATTCGGCCATGTTGTTGGTAGCTCCGAAGTTGAGGTGGACGATGAAGCGGAACTCATCCCCGGCGGGTGACATGAGGACGACCCTGGCCCCGGCGCTGGGGTGGGAGGCCCGCCTGGCGCAGGAGTTGTCGAAGTTCATCGTCCAGCAGAGGCGCAGATCGGGAGCTAGCTCAGGGACCGGGGATCCGGCGTCGAGCACAGGACCCGGCTCGGGCCCCGGCGTCCATTCCGCTAGAAAATCCGCCAGGACTTGGCTTTTGATGGCATGGCGCGCCTGAAAATGGAGGTCGAACTCGGCGAGCTCGACCACCCACTTGGCAATGTGGCCCGTCCCCTCCCGATTATGCAGTATCTGCCCGAGGGGGAAGGAGGTGACCACCGATACCTTGTGCGCCTAGAAGTAGTGGCGAAGCTTCCTGGACGTGATGAGGACCGCGTAGAGCATCTTTTGCGCCTGGGGGTAGCGCGATTTGGCGTCGCGGAGTACCTCGCTGACGAAGTACACCGGCTTCTGTTGCGTGTTCCCCGATCCCAGCCCGACAGGGGCCGGGAGCTCGGCCTCAGCTCCCCCGGGAGGGAGCGAGCTCTCGCCTGCAGGAACAGGTATGGACCCGGGACCCGGGGGCCCCGGGTGGAATGTGGTTGGTATGTACCCGGGACCCAGGGGGCCGGGCTGGGATGTGGAATGAATCGGGACGACTTCCCCAGACCCACTCTCGCCGAGGCGATGCTGTCCGGGTAATCGCGCCCCATCTGGCTGTGAAAATGCTGAGATTGTCCCGGGCGCCGTGTCCCCAGACTCGCACTCGCCTTGCCAAGGCTGCCCAGGTTCGGGCTCCGCGGTGGCGGCCCCGGGAGGCGGATCCCGGGTCGCGCGCCTGTTTGGTTGTGAAAATATTGAGGTTGTCCCGGGCGCCGCGTCCCTAGACTCGCACTCGCCTTGGCGAGGCTGCCCGGGTTCGGGCTCCGCGATGGCGGCCCCGGGAGGTGGGTCCTGGGTCGCGCGCCTGTCTGGCAAGGGGCGCTCGACGACGAGTGCCGCGCTCACCACTTGCGGGGTTGCCGCGATGTAGAGCAACAAGGGCTCGTCTGGTGCCAGTGCCACGAGGACAGGGGGCGTAGTCAGGTACCTCTTGAGCTCGTCAAGGGCTTGATCGGCCTCATCCGTCTAGGTGAACTGCCCGGTTTTCTTGAGAAGCTTGAATAGGGGAAGGGCACGCTCCCCAAGTCTGGAGATGAAGTGACCTAGTGCGGCCACGCACCCGGTCAGCTTCTGGGCCTCTCGGAGCCTCGTCGGGGGGCACATGCGGTCGATTGCTGCTATCTTCTCCGGGTTCGCCTCAATGCCGTGGCTGGACACGAGGAACCCGAGGAGCTTGCCAGCTGGGACCCCGAAGACGCACTTTTCCGGGTTCAGCTTCATCCTCGTGCATCGAAGGTTGCTGAACGTCTCGACCAAGTTGTGGAGCAGAGTGGCGCGGTCGCGCGACTTCAGCACCAAATCGTCGATGTAGGCCTCCATATTGCGACCTAGCTGTGATTCAAATGTTACACGGACAGCACGCTGGAAAGTAGAACAAGCATTTTTCAACCCAAAAGGCATGCACACATAACAATAGGCCTCCTGGGGGGTAATGCAAGAAGTTTTTTCCTCATCGTCCTCTGCCATGCGGATCTGATGATATCCTGCATAAGCATCAAGAAAACACAAGAGGTCGCACCCCGCTGTGGAGTCGACTATCTGGTCTATGCGGGGCAGAGGGAATGGATCTTTGGGGCAAGCCTTGTTGAGGTCGGTGTAATCTATGCACATGCGCAGCTTTCCGTTGGACTTGGGGACAACGACTGGGTTGGCCAGCCACTCCGGGTGGACGACCTCGTGGATGAAGCCGGCAGCAAGAAGCTTGTCGATCTCCTCGCGGATGAAGGCTTGGCGCTCCGGGGCCTATCGTCGTACCTTCTGCCACACCGGGCGTGAGCCCGCGCGGACGGCCAAGCGGTGCTCAATCACCCCCTTGGGGACCCCGGGCATGTCCGACGGTTGCCAAGCGAAGACGTCGGAGTTTGCCCGAAGGAAGGCGATGAGCGCGCTTTCCTATTTGTCGTCCAGCGAACCGCCAATTTTGACGGTCCGGGACGGGTCATCGCCGAGGACGACCTCCTTGACCAGCTCCGCGTCGGTGGCGACGATGCGTGGCTTGGGGGCACGGAGCAGCGAGGGCCCCGCGCCGCCCACCGTGTCGGGAGTTGCTGGGGCGATGTCGGCCGCACGCTGCTCGGCGCACGAGAGGGCGGCCTTCACGTCCCCGAGGACTGTGATCGGGCCCGAGGGGCCCGGAAGCTTCATGGTTAGGTACGCGTAGTGCGTAACCGCCATGAACTTCACCAACGTGAGGCGCCCGAGGACCGTGTTGTAGGGAAGGTTGCACTCGGCAACGTCGAAGACGATGCACTCGGTACGGAAGTTGCCGCGGTCACCGAAGGTGACGGGCAACGAGACCTGGCCGAGAGGCCAAGTGAGGCCCTTCGTAATCCCAATGATGGGCAACGAGGGCGCAAGGTTCATCCCCGGGGACTTGATCTTCTTGAAGACCTCGGGGGAAAGGATGTTGAGGGCGGCGCCCCCGTCGACGATGACGCGGCCCACCTTGACGTTGCATATGGTGGGGGAGACAGCCAGGGCGAGCTGCCCCTCCCCAGGTACCCGGGCCGGATGGTCCGTGGGGCCGAAGGTGATCGGAGTGTCCGACCACTTCAGCCTCCGGGACGCCGCTGGGCCCGGGGTCATGGCCAACAGCTCGCGCTTCATGGCCTTGAAGCCACGGCGCGAGGAGTGAGCGTGCGCCCCGCCATCGAAAGTGGCGAGGACATTCTCGGGTTCTTGGAACTCGAGAGGCTGCTCCGAATCGGGAGCGGGCTTGGCTTGCTGCCGCTCCTGCTAGAACTTCTTGGTGCGCTCGGCCAAGTTCTGGACGGCGCGGCATTCCGTGAGGTCGTGACGATCCGTCTCGTGGATAGAGCACCACTTCCGGCCCGCAGCCGGTGGCGGCGGCGCGCGTACGGCCTTCTGCCGCTTGCCGCCGTTGTCGTCTCCGCGGGCTATGTCGCGCCGGGGGCCGCCCGTAACAGCCAAGATGAAGTTCTCGGCGGCCTCCTTGTCCTTCTGGCGCTTCCTCCTGTTCCGCCGCGATGCAGAACATGAGGACTCGCCGTCCTCTCTGGGGCCCTGGTCGGGGACCTCGGGGCGTGGCTTGTTCCATGCCCGAGCCTCCTCCTTGCGAGCGCAGAGGTCGGCGAGACTGAACAGCTCGGCCGCGGTTTGAACGTTGCGGGTGCCCATCTTCTCGAGCATGCGCTGGTCGTGCACGCCCGAGCGAAACGCGTGGATAACTGCGTGAGGGGCAATGTGAGGGATGGTGTTGCGGACCTGGCTGAAGCGCTGCAGAAAGTGTCTCAGCGACTCGTCCCTGTGCTGACGTAGGGCGTGGAGGTCCGCCTCGGTCCCAAGGCGTGGGAAAGTGCCCTGGAAGTTTGCCACGAACTGGTGGCAGAGATTCTCCCACGAGTAGATGGACCCCTCGGGGAGGTTCATCATCCAGGAGCGAGCCTGGGCCTTGAGGGCGACGGGGAAGTATTTCGCCATCACCATCTCGTCGCCGCCCGCCGCCTGGATGGCGGTAGTGTAGATCTGCAAGAACTCCGTGGGGTCGACGGAGCCATCGTATTTCTCCAGCAAGCAGGGCCGAAACTTGGCCGGCCAGCGCACCTGCCGGAGGCCTGGGGAGAGCGCCAGGCAACCCAAGCCGCCGTACTGAGCAGGCTCGGGCGATGGGCGACGGTTTCCGGTCGGTGGGTTGGAGCTGGAGGCCTGGACCTCGGGACGCCTGGCGGCGTCCGCGCGCCGCTCACGCTGCCACTCCAATGTGACCCGGGCATCCTCATGGGTCCGCATCCGGTTTAGCCGGTTACGGAGGTCGCCCGGGCGTGGAGCGAGGCGCCGCGCCCTGGGCTTGATTCTGGTTCGGGGCAGTGGGCCGGCTCGCGCTAGAAGTCGCACGGTCGGCGCTCCCAGCCCCTGCACGGCTGTCGGCGGCGACCTGGCGATGGGCCGCGCCTACCAGGTCAGCGACCTCGTTGAGCCACCGCCGCTCCCGGCCTCCGCCCCTGGTAAATGCCGGGGGGTGGCGCAGGAGGGCTTTTGCCGCCAAAAGGGCTCCTTGCGGCGTCGTTGACTGAAAGTTGAGGCTACGGCGCGCCGTGGAGCGGCGCCTCCGTTCGCACCTCATGGACAAGGCCGCGGCAGACCCGGCGGGGCACTTGCCGGCCCCCTCCACCAGGGAAGGGGCCGAGGCCGCACAACCAGGCCGCCGCGGGGAGAGCTTGGCCCGCCGGGCACGCGCCCCGCGCACCCCCAGGAAGATGAAGAGGGGGAACGTGGCGGGCTCGCCACAGGGCTAACGTTGCCCGGCGGGGTGAAGCCGCCACACTCCTCGTCTGAGTCCCGCGGACGATGGCCTCCTGCCATGGAGCGTGCCAGCGTTGGGGACGCCGGCGTGCCGCCTGGAAGAGAAACTCCCCCTACCTGGCGTGCCAGCTGTCGGAGAATAGAACTCCAACCGCGGGGAGTCTGGGGACCCCCCCCTTTTGAGGTTCAGCCAGGGGAGTTGTTCACAGGACGGATTGCGGCGTCGGAGAGAATATGTGCTTGGGCCCGGGGACCCGAGCTGAGAGATGGCACGCAAGGAAGACAGGAGGCGTAGACAGGTTCGGGCCGCGCGGAGGCGTAATATCCTACTCCTGTGTGTGTTTGCTATATGGGAGAATGTGGCTTGCTGTTACAAGATGAACTCCGAAGTGCTCAGGAGCTAGCCGCTCTCCGGGAAGAAGAGAGGCCGAGAGCCAGGGAGAACCAGAGAGACCGGGCAAGAACCTTCGAGAGTCGCTGGAGAGAGAGCGAGAACCAGCCATCGACCCCTCAGACTGTGGCATGGATCCTCCTTTTATAGGTCAAGGGGGGTCCACAGTGCCAAGTATACATGAGAGAGCTTTTCTGGAGACTTCTCCTGTTGCACACGTCCGCCTGCTACGCCCACGCCGGAGTTGGTCTGCTGCAGGCGACTAAGTCGTGGAGACGTGACTACGCACGCCCACTCCGCCGAAGTCAAAAGTCTCTGACTACGCAGGGAGCCGGCCCACGGGGGCCATCACGAGCCATCACGCGTGGCAGAGCGGGCGACAGGGGCGATGCACCCCGTCGCCCGCCATTAATGCGGGTAGTTGGGGAGTTGACCCGCTCGAGTCAGGCTCGTGCCCGAGGCAAAGAGCTCACCGAGCCCTCTGCGCGCACAAGGTGTCGTGCCCTTCGAGGGTTGAAACTGTGGGTCTCGGGACCGGGGGCAAGGCCCGAGCCCGAGAAGTCCTAGTAACGTTCCCGGGGGCATGCCCCAGGACCGAGGAGGCGGCTCCTGGGACCGGGGCCCGAGGATGTGGCTCTCGGGTCCGGCGAGGAGGTGGCTCCTGGGACCGGGAGGCGAGGCCCGGGACCGAGGAGGTGGCTCCTGGGACCGGGAGGCGAGGCCCGGGACTGGGGATGTCCCCGGGACGTGGGGAGGTGGCTCCCGGATCCGAGGGCAAGGCCCGGGAACGGGATGGTCCCCGGGACACGTGGCCCGAGGAGGTGGCTGCGAGCCGCCGTTGCGACTCACCCGGGGAGTGCGCACCCAGGACCTAGGCAGTGCTCGTGCCCAGGTACTTAGCGGGAAAAACGGCCATAGCCGGCCGCCAATTGTGCAGAATGTGGGCCCCGGAGGGGCTGACGTGGCCGAAGATCCATGCGTCCCTGGGGTATGTGGGACCCCCATTCCCGTTTCGCTGACAATGACATTCTCAATAACCTCATCCTCCAAACTGCTGTACGATATCTCATCACCTTCCATACTGGCCTCATCATATTCGTTGTTGCTGCTCTCGTCTGCAGTATTATCATCGCTACTCATGTCTCTGTCACCTGACAATCAAAAATGAAATATATATGACAGGTACAAGTTTGAGCAGTACCAACTGTATAGGTAGAAATTATAATCGACCGTGTAAAAGTGTTTGAGCAGTACTACACTAACAACAAATGCAATAGTTGAGAGTTATTGTAAATTAAAATAACCCAAGAACATAATTATTTCGTAGAACGAAATGACACATGGTTGTCTGACAAATAGTCAAAAAGTTCAGCAATTAATACAATACACTAACATAACAAATTGCATTCTACCCTGAAACCATTATACAAATATGAATCTAGTGTTACACTCAACAAAGGTAAATAGTAACCACTCATTTCTTTCCACCGTCATCCTCTCCTTCAGAACAGGAGCCACCTGCATCTACCCCCTGGTGGAAATCCCACGGTCCCACACCCCCAATGCCGAGACCATCTGGAGGATAACCCCAATGTCCAGGAGCTGCAGCAGATGGACCAAACCCACTCTGTCCATTGGCTCCAATAGATGGACCAAACTCACTCTGTCCATGGGCTCCAGCATATGGACCAAACCCACCATGTCCAGCACCTCCAACCCCTGGAGCAAATCCGCCCTGTGTAGCCCTTCCAACCCCTGCAGCAACCCCTCCATATCTCGGTCCTCCACAACCTGGGTAATAACCTCCTTGACCAAAACCCCCCAAAAAAGGATCATACCCCCACTGCCTTGCTCCTGGAGCAAACCCCCTATGTCCATGTGCAGCATCAAAAAATCCACCACCAAAACCAGGTTGCCCTCCCATAGGAGCAGTAGCACCAATGTTCCCTCCCATCTTCAAGTTGTAGTGGGTCTCGATGAAGTGCGCTCGCTCCTCGGCACTTTTGCAGTTCTTTAAGAAAAACCCGTGATAGTATGGGTCATGGAAGAGATGCATGGCCTTGCTCCATATAGGGCTCGTGTTGCTATGGCCATCGGACTCCACGAGCTCCATGCATGCTTCTGGGCATTTCTCTTTCATCTTCTCCAACCTCTCGGCCCTACTCTCCATGGACTCCATCCTTAGGTCAGCCAGGCGCTGCAAGGCTGCGCCAGCTGATGAGTTTGTGGTAGTTTGTGTTCTCTTAGAAGAACCACCTGTAGATGCATCTTCAGGAATGCATCTCTTGCCCTTTCCCTTCTTCTAATTGCTTTTGCCTTCTGGGGAGGTTCCTCTAAAAGAAATGTTGCTCAGTGCTTTCAGGTCGATAGGGTCTGGACGGGCGGCTTCTTGCTCCTGAGTTGGCTGCTCAGGTGCTGCCCCTGCGACCTTGGAGTGGTCTCCGGTGACTGTCCGCCCACGGAAAACTGCAATGTGCTCTTCAATGAACCTCAAAGGGGTTTTGCAAAACACAGCAACATCTTTCTTCATCTGCAAACATATGAGTATTTCTGTTATAGCAATTGAAACATGGTTCATCTCCCATAAGAACAGGCATAATAACACTATTGGGGTTACAGCAGCAGGAACTTCAATATATATCAGGAGCAGGTGCACTGCAACTGCACGAAATGGTTTCTTGAAGCCACTACATATATATCAGCAGTACAATTTAGTTTGTGATGGTTTGCAGCAATCGTGCACAGCCGCATGTGATGGTCTGTGAAGGTTTACAGAAATGGTCCACTGCATAGTTTTATGATTATTTTAAGACTAAACAACAGGTTTTAATTAATCCCGGACATACAGGAAAGAAAGTAATAAGATTATTAAGCAAGGGAAGACATTCAGTACATTGAATAGAAGTTGTACCATAGAAAAACTCTAGATGAGTTCTGTTTTGTAATTTCATTGAGTAATTTCAGATTGGTTGATCGCAGTAACAGATGGAAACAGTTCCTCACATAAATGAACTCCACGCACTGCTTGGTTACATGTTGCATTGCATATCTCTTCCATGCAGTACAGTGTGTAACTAATTGAAATTAGAGACAATGGTAAATTGCTGAATTGAACTACTAAACAAAACTTAGTTGTAATTCAAAATATACCAAAAAAACCAATTCTACACTGGTAAGTATCACATTTAGGTCGAGTTTCACATTAGACAAATTAAAATAGTTTGCGAATACATATCCTGATAAGAGCATATCCTGATAAGAGTAGATGACAGGAGACTAAATTTTTAAAATTACCTATATGGATTGGGAGTTACAAGCATCTCTAACTTTCAAATGCTTGTTATTACCTATATAATTTTGAGAATGGCAAACATAATAACTAAAATCAGCACTGGATTCAGTAGCTACATAAGACAGAAAATTGGTTTTGATTGAAGAATATGACAGAGTGTTGAGCTACAGAAATGAAATAGCAATGAACATATAAGACAGAACATAAGTACATATTGACAGGATAAACATCATTTTGATTTTGCATGAACAAGCTATAATTCAGTTCATCAACATATGTACAATCACATAAGCAGAAATTTTGAGTTCATTATTCAACTTTGGCAACATATATCGATTCAATTATCTAGAACGAGAGCACTTACCAAAATGACCTTCTCCCACCACGTGCCATCTGCTACGATGGCTTGAGTGGCTGGATCACGACCGAGACCTGTTGCATTTGATTCCAGCCAGCACCACAGCACCCATCGCTTTTTAATGTATCCCAGTAGTTTTTGATTTGCTTCCTATAGACCTTTTCCCCCCTCCTATCAAGCAACTTCTTCTCCAAGTTGATGTATGCCATATTTTTTGGGCAGTTGGAGGTGATGTTACCCGCGGCTATCTCTTTCATGCAACATTGGAGGAAGCAAAGCTGGTCGTCGTGAGACCATGTCACTCGACCCTCGCTCATCTATGAATTCAAGTTAACAACGTCGAATCATCGGAAACGTTGCAAAAAACTATTTGTGGATTACCTTAGGTGGACTGCAAGATGGGATTCGATCCCAATTGATGCAGCGGACCACAGTGGAAGGGGTGACGCGGCAGACAAACGAGCGCAGCGCTTCGGGCGATGTTGTGACGACCTTGGTTAGGGCCCGTGCGGCGACTGCGACGTCCTCCTCTGCCGTGCAGCCGAAGTGGGCATCCGACTGCTGCGACACCGACGATCCATAGCTGGAGTCCAGCGCGGCGGGAGACTAGCGCCTGGGAGAGGTGCCTTCGGCTGCTGGACGCTTCAACGGCGGCCCTCCACCATCCGGATCAGCCCCAACTCGGTTCGTCGTTTGCCGTTTGCAAGCCATCGTGCCGCTGGAGGACGGTTGAAATAGAGATGAGAGGAGGAAGAAGACGACACGCACATACTTAGCTCATTGTGCGGCATGAGAGGGCGAGATGCCGACAAGCGGTGGTGGCTACGCCTTCTGGTCGAAAGAAGACGAGGCGAGCAGTTAGGAAGACCGGCTTTCTCCGCTGTCGATTCGGAGTCGGGGTCCTTGGCTGCCTTGCCCAGAGCACGCCAGCCCCTATGCTCTCTTTTTCTCGACCGGTCACCGACGACCGCCTGCTAAGTACCTCCACCAGTGTCCGCTTCGTCGACGACTACGCACACCACGACGGAATGTACTCAATGCCTCCTGCAGAGCCCTGACCTCGCGAGCTGGTCTCCATAGCCGGATCTGTGACGAATGCTGAGGGGATGCTGCGGCTGGTGGCGCGACGGCCATTGGCACTCATGGTCGAGACGGCGTAATGAGAGGAGATGGCGCGTCACGGGGAGGCAACCCTAACGTTCCCACGCGCGGAGCGGAACTGATCTCTCGTGGCGCGTTCACAGCAGAGGTATCAACCGCAGACTCATTTAAGCCACACCTGATTCGCACTTACAAACAGGGTGTAAGTCATATCACCACTAGTCTTGCAGTCCACATGAATCATTTTCTTGCTTTAGATCAGGAGATTTACAAATTACAACCTTCAGTCCACACGTCTGTATGTCCCATATATTAACATTAAAGCAATCATTCTTATTATGCTACATCATCCGAAAAATATCTCTCACACATTATTACAAAGCAAGCGTTTTTGTTGTGCCACCAATATGATTACAAACCTAAGAGTATATCTTTAGGCTGGGTTCGAATCAATGTGTTAAGGAGAAAATTTTTTTTCGTTTTTTATGAGCATGCTTCCCGAACTACTAAACGGTGTATTTTTTTATAAAAATTTTCTATATAAAAGTTGCTTTAAAAAATCATATTAACCCATTTTTTAAATTTAAAATAATTAACACTCAATTAATCATGTGCTAATGGCTCATCTCTTTTTACGCGATCCTTTTTCTCTTCCCTCCCCTTCAAACTATCCCTTATTCACTATTTCACCAATTTAGGGCAGTTTCGCACTAGAAACTTCACCCAATTTAATATATTTCACTTACATGTGAGCCTCGGACCCACAATAAAATAATGAGTGGCAAACAAGGAATTGGATAAACTTTTAGTGACTTAGGGAGTGTTCGGGAGTACATGTTAGGATAAAAATCCCCTCGTTTTTCATGACCACACTTTCCGAACTGCTAAAAGGTACGTTTTTTGTAAAAAAAAATTTATATAAAAGTTGTTTTAAAAATTAAATAATCTATTTTTTAAGTTTGTAATAATTAAAATTTAATTAATCATGCCTAATAGCTTGTATAGTTTTACGTGCGCTGAAACTTCTCCCCAAACGTGCACTCTCGAAGGGAGCCTTAAAAGGAATTTACCCATTAGATATAGATGAATGAAGATATTTCAACATTTCTCTACACAATCAGGCCTTCCTTTTCTTTTAGGCCAGACCTGCGGGTCCAAAAGTACAAGCCCAAGCCATACGAAAACGGCCTAGACCAATCAGGTATAGGCATGAAATGGAGCATGAGAGTATTTGCGTTGCGATGCTTGTAGAGGAGGACAGGAGGTTGATCCGTTAAAAACACTTGTTCACGAGGAGAGGAACTAAACGTACAGTCAAAGAGGAGAGTGAAAGAATACTGCTTTTACGGTGAAAACATAATCTCTCTCCTTTATTTTTGACTGCACACCAAGCCTCCATATTAAGCCACATCATCAAAAACGTAGAAGCCGTTGGAACAAAGGAAAAAGGTTAATGACCACTAAATGTCTGAATAGCAACTAGTCGTACTTAATTTGTGGAGGAAGTCAGACATGTGATTAACCAACCAACTGTCATGACAAATTAAGCAGCCAAAGCATACACAGGTGTATGTACCAAAACAACGTCATAATCTCGTCTTCCCCTGTACAGCAAAAGAACTTCTAAAGTACACCTGTGTACACATCAGTACGCATAAGATGTGCTCTTCGTGTTCCTCTACTACATATCAAAATAAGTGTGTTTTTTCCTACGAATCAACGATGCTGCACAACATTACTGTTCGGTAAGGCTTCTGTTCTGGCTTATTTTGCGCGCGTAAAACGAGAAACGTCATTAGCATGTGATTAATTAAGTATTTACTATTAAAAAGTTAAAAAATGGATCTATTTGTTTTTTTAGAGCTACGTTCATATAGAAAATTTTTATAAAAAACGCACCATTGATCGTTTTGGAAAGCGTGCGTGCGAAAAACGAGAAATTAAGCTAACGCTCTCATCACTGCCGAACAGGCCCAAGATGGCTGATGTAGCTCCATCAACCAGTCCTATCAAAGTTCATGGACGCTCATCAAGACGAATGTGAAGCCATTAATTGCAAGAAACAGGACCAGGCGCCGTAAGTTTCGATGGAATTATACGGGGTGAGGGTGAGCAAATAAGTTTCTCTTCATATTATTTTACGTACGTACATGTATATCTAAAAGATATGCGGTGAGTGTACACATATGTATACAAGTGACTACATTTATAACTGTGTTAAAAAAAATCATGAAATAAACCACCAGAAATCATGACTGCCTTATCAGGTTGATGTTGAAATCAAGAGCGACATTGCGCTTCAATATTTTTTGTTGATTTCAATAGTATCTCATCTATCAATGATTTGCCCATAGGTTTTCGTTGATTTTTTTCTTTTTTTTTTGCAAAACACAATGTCATATACACATGCACATACTCACCCTATAAACACATTGGTAATTTTAGTAATGATATATATGGTTTTACAGGTCATTATTTAAATATAATATCGTACAAATTTCTATTCTACACCAAAAATTTCAAATTGCTTATGTTAAGTTACATAGTCAAATATTCTAACAAATTATAGCTTCATTTTGCTCACAGATTTAATTGAAGGCAAAATTTGCTACAGGATATCTAAAATTTGTGTAATTGGCTGGAGGACACCGTAAAATCGTGTCACTGCTATGAGACACCACAAAAATAGTGTAATTTGCTGTGGGGCACTAGAGTTATTATTTTATAATTTCCGAGCAAAAAATAGAGAGAAAAATTTAAGAAAGACTAATTTGCCCCTAGTGCAAGCCGTGCCTAACACTATGGTTGGAACCATAACCCAGCCACACTTTCCCTCTCCCCCCACCCCGATCCCCTGCGAAATCCCTAGCTGGGCGGTGACCATGACCGACAACGAGCGGCGGTGCGAGGTGCAAGGGTGTCATCACCATTCATGGGTACGAGGTGGGGTGGCGAAGCTTTGCTTACTCGTGGTCGAGAATCCTTTTCGGGACGCAACGGCTGGCGGCTGGCGCTAGTTGGCAGACGCGTCGGAAATGCGTGCTCTTGAGGATCTCAGTGACGTCAGCGTTCCGCCTTAGCTCGTCGCCTTCCTTCTCGCCGGAGGCAAGGTGGCTGCAGACGAAGTAGAGGCTGGTGTGGTGCAGCGTCATGCTCATGGCAATGCAGCCCTTGTTGCCCATGCCGCCGCTTGGCTCGTGATCAAGCAGTAGCTCATGCTGCCGCCTGGCTCGCACTGCGCCTCCGTCGTCATCATTGACTCCGCTGGCCGACGCGGTCTCACCGGCGGTGCTCGTGGTAGCAGCTGCGGTCACATCGGCCTGGTATATGGACTCGCGTACCTCTGCCGCCTGGCGGTGCATGGAGGAGTGCTCCGACAAACAGTTGCACGTCTTGACGAGCGCGCTATCGACGCCGTAGCTATTGCTAAGCACCTTGAGCGACAACGTGCAGAAGAAAAGGTTGCCACTCGAGGACCTCGACATGGCGTCGCAGGTACGGGGCCGAGCGTTGGTTGAGGATTCCGACAGCGACGACGATGATGGCGAAGTCGATGAAAATCCAGGCAAAAGCAACGATCGAGCAATAGCGCAAGGCGGTTAGAAGTAAGTTTGGAGGCCTAAAGCTCACACCGCTCACCACTGATTCAAGGGGAGGGGGGAGAAAGTGTGGCTAGGGTCTGGTTTCCAGACCAGTTGGATTAGGCACAGCTCGCACCAGGGGCAAACTGGTCTTTCTTAAATTTCTCTCTCCACTTTTTGTCTAGAAATTATAAAATAATAACTCCAGTGTTCCCTAGCAAATTATACAATTTTTATAATGTCACATAGCAGCAGCACGATTTTAAATTTTAGGTATCCTGTAGCAAATTTTGCTTAATTGAAAGACCATCCATCAGTAGGAAAAATGGCCTCAACAAAACAGCCTGGTGGAATGATTCTTGGGAACATGACTCTCCGAGATGAATTCTAATCGCTTTTACTTCTCCTTAGTTAATTGTGTGAATCTTGATTGTGACAATTACTTACAGTCAACGCGAAGAAACAATTATGTGTGGGAAGAATTTAATACTAATTGGGAGGAAGAATTAATTGACCAAAGCAAAAGTTAAATTGTAGTAGCAATTTTATCAGCTGTACGCATCATGACAGACAACAGTCAACAATAGGTATAATTCTTTACATATTATTACCAAAATTTCCAAAATTGCTAACGTAGCAGTAACCTAAACCAAAATTTAGCAGACTATCTATTGTCTATGACATCTGCCACAAGGATATATATAAATCCAAAATTGACACATGAAGGATATGTATAAATCCAGAATTGTCACAAGCTGCATCCTTCTCACAAAGGTGCCATTCTTTAATTTAAACAGAATAATACTTGGAATGAAAGGATAATGTACCCATACACACAAAAAAGAAAAAGCTTCATCAGTCAATATACTGGAATGAGAAGGAAAGGACCACAACAGGATGAATTAGTGCGGCAAAAAATGTACCAGACGAAAGGTAAATTTCCTTACATTATACTGCTATTGATCGTTGATGTCTTTATATTTGCAAACTGTAAAACTTGCAGGGTGCATAAGAAATGTCATTCAATGATTCAATTGAATAAGAAAAAGGTATATACAGCTGATTTATAAATTAGTCTTACATGCAAACTATTCATTTTATCTAACAACTCTTTCAACAGCTACCGTGCAAAAATTCAAAGGCAAGCCATCTTAAGTTCTTATCCAGAAGAACATTACATATACAAATAAACATAGGATTCATTATATGTTAAGAGCGTATGAATCTCTCATATGTACCGTATTTTATGTAAAAAAACTATTGCGATATTGCATGTCAATGATTACATTATTGTACCAACATATTAATTTTACGATAGCATCTATTTGCATATTCACAAACTGCACCGCAGCAACATGCGGGGATACACCAAGTTTCCATCAAAGACAATACATACATGCTACCGCCCTATTAAGACAGCAGCAAAAACAACATTAACCGCTTCACACCTCAGGCGTAGTGCCAAGATGGGATGTCGTTGCTAACATGGCATGAATAAAATGAGAACTCAAATAAATTGAACTCAACCAAGACGAATAATTCAGGGCATTAGAGGCACAATATACAAAAGTAACAAAACAATACGAGAAAAAATAGCTCAGTAAGATGGCAATGAATGTAACACAAGTGCACAACGACAAAAATATTCCAAGAGTGAAAGTAACTTTGGTACATCAATGTCCGGGCACAGGCGCATAGGCCTGCATGAGATGATCAAAAGTTCATAAGCATATAACAAGTGTAACAGCAGCCTCAAGGAAAAACAAAAAATGAAGCAGCGAAATGGGGGAAGAAGATACAAAAGTTCGATGATGTATAATACTTATTCCTCAAAATCAGTAAACATTCTGGTAAAATGTGAGACTGAAGCCCTAGAACTTACGAGAATAGAAAGAATAGAGGGAAACTCTACCTAAGACCACTTATCTCAACTGCGTAGGGGAGCAGAGGAGGCCTGAAGCATCTGCACCAACCACGGCAAGCTCACAGATGGTACAAAGCTGCCCTTCGATGGAAGTATCAAACCGGGATCCACAGTACGGGCAGGAAACATCCTTCTGGCCACGGTAGATTGGAACATATGTGGCGCCACAGACAACAAATGGATTTCTGTAGTCATAATTCAGCTCACAGCTATCCTTCTTGCCACTGCACTGCTGCTGCACCTGTCGAGCCCTCTTTGCTTGCGCCTCGTTAGGGTTGTTCTCAAGCAGCATCCTAGCAAAGTGCTCTGCAGTAGCGAAGTTCTTTTGCTTGTAGCACAGAGTCATAGCACTTGCAAGCACAAGCCTCATATGAACTCTCTGAAGCTTGCAGTTAGTGAAGTAAGCCGCCAATTCTTGTTGGCGGTTGACATCATCTCTCAATTCCTTCCTCCTAAGTTCCATCCTCAGGCCAAGAATATACTCCTTCACAATCTCGATCAACTCTTTCACTTCATCAACTTCCCTCCTTGAGTCTACCACAATAAGAGGGATGGTATGCAGGATGCTAAGGAACTGCCTCAGTGCTTCTGGGAACTTGCCCTCTGTAGTGGCCTTGTAGGCAGCCTTGAGTCTGTCTTCCATCTGTGAGAAGGTGAAAACAAGTGCAGGAGGGCCTCTCACATTAGGACTTGCAGACTCGCTCCAACCTTTCTCAACAGCAACTGGTATAATGGGAGCAGTTGCAAGTGCACGGAGATACGAGTGGCTGCCCATGTGCAGATCGAGAAATAAGGGCTTTAGGGGAGCAAAGTTTTTGATGCCCAATTGGCGGCTAAGCAACCTCATTGCAGTGTCAAAGTTCCCTGCTGCTGCGTGCTCCCCAGCAAGAGAAGATTTCTGAGTCCAAATCTGGCTGACAGGCATGCCTGGAGGAGGAGCAACAAAGACTGCTGAGCGAGCATTGCCAGCATTTTTGGGGGTCTCTGCTTCAGGTGGCAGTTCCAGATCTTCAAGGTCCCAGCCACATTCCTCACCATCCTCCTCATTTCCTTCACCCTCCTCAGCATCAAAATCATCACCACCATTTGCCATCACCTCACTTGCATCAACCACATCCAGGTCGTCCTCGTCACCCCAATCAGCACCAGCAGCTTCGTCGTCTTCCTCAAGGTCTGCCCTTCCAGTAGCATCCAGTCCACCCTCAAAGATACCACGCATCACCCTCAGCAATGGCCAATCACCACTGGCTGTGAGGGGTGCAGGGGGGATCAAAAGAGACCGAGCTTTTCCTTCAGGTAGAGAAGGAACATTTTCACCCAATTCTTCAGCAAGCTGATCAGCAATTTCAGTGAGCCCATGAGTGGCAGCAGTAATATAGGCAAGAGGTAGCTGTCCAGCATTGTGTAGGATCTCCACTCTTTTCTTAGCATCTCCAAGGTACAGTGCATTATGGAATTGCCCCATCAGGTTATTGTTCTGTCCAGCAATTTTGCACATGAAGCCCACCTTCTCCATGAAACCAGTAATAAGATATAGGAAAGCAAGTCTCTCAAAATTTTTTGTCCGTTGGTATGCATATTCCACAATACCAACATTTCCCTGCCTCAGGGCCTCAATTCCCAACCTGTACCAGTGATCTTTGTCATCAATCTCTTTTGCAGAAGCAACTGCAATTTGGATGTTACCGCTCTCAAGAGCGAGGTTAAATCTTGTCTTCTCATCTTTCACAAAGTGGAGGGCAACTTCTGGAAAGCCTTTCTGTTGCAAATAAGAAATCACAGCCTGCCCACACAGCTGGGAATTCTTGATCATACTCATAACATGATCATATCGTTTCCGTAGAAGGGCCAGCTTGAAAATGTACTCAGAAGCATCAACTGTGATCAGCTTATTCTTTCCATCACGGTCTAGACAGAAGATGTTGTTCCCTATAACCCTTGTAATGTAAATAGGAACATCAAGGGTTTTAATAATCCCACTATCTCCATTGGGAAGACAATACTTGATATGGTTCAAAGTAGTGTAAATAAACACACCATTCTCATCCCAGGCACCACTTTTCACACGAATGGTTTCATGCAGTGTACAACGATGGACAAGCTTCTTGTTTGCTATAACCACCGCATGCTTGCTCAGCAGTGCAACAGACTCCATATCACTCGACCAAACAACGTACTTAACAGCAGGTGCCTGGAGCTCGCCAAGAATTAACCTTTGCTGCAGATCAAGGATGGTCACTCGGTCTTCAGCTTTGCACAGCAAGTTACCAGTGCCAGCATAATAAATTGCATCAGTCACACTAGGAAGAGGGGTTTTCTTCACAATTTCATTCTTAAGGTTCTTCACCAAAACTTGATTGCTACTCTTCTCAAGGACTGCAAACCTATTGCGTGCCACAAAAACAGCTGATCCACCAGCTCCCTTCTTTGCCTCCTGCAAATAATCAGCCCTGCCGGCAGAATCCTTGGGAACTATATAGAGTTCATAAGAGCCTCCGTCCGCATCAGAGCAAATCAAGACAGCATTTTCAGTTGGACTGTAGGACAGTGTCCTGGGTGACTGGTTCAAGCTCACTGATCCAGGTCTTCTTATTGGAGCCAACTGAACTTCCTTCTGTGTAGAGTATTCAAAGAACCGAAGAAAACGGTCCTTCACATAGAAGACGGCATCACCACTCACAGAGAAAGATGGGCGTTCCCTCTCTAATTTAAACACAATCATGCCACTGTCATGACCAGCAGCAAGAAGGTTCATCTCAGGGTGGGCAGCAAGAATCCAGAAACGGTCGTGTTCCCGCCTGAATGTTTGAATACCAGTTCGTTTTGTGGCATCCCAGATCCGAATGCTTTTGTCCTCTGAGTTGGACACAATGATGTCTTGCTTTGCATGGAACATCACACAGGACACATTATTCATGTGCCCCCGCAAAGTATCAACTTCCCAAGCCTTTGTGTCTGTCCATAAATAGCACAATTAGATTGCATTATCTATAATCCTTTTAAAGAATGCAATGGTAGTAGTGGCAGTGAATCTTCCACCCCTGCCAACTTTGCAGGCAATTGCAGCACTTCTTTTTACTAACTAGTCCTAGAAGCTCTTCGGTATTGCGAAAGAGTGCTTTTACATATTGTTAATATCTTATTCCCGTCTCTAAAACAAGGTTATCATGGAAAGGTCTATGGTTATGAAACTGACACATATATATTCAGTATTAATGCTATTTTGGATTAGAGTAATGTAAAATTTGTCAATTGCTAACTATACCTAAAATAACAAAAAAAAATGAAGGGCGTGTTGAACGAAAAGGTCATAATTCATTTGTTTCAAACAATACTAGCACATGCATGATTCATATTTATTCATAGAAAGTAGCAATGCATGGTCATTTAGATAGTTTCAAATATTTTGAATGCTGGCATGCATATACTTTTTATGTTTGTTAAGTTCTACCAATATGCAGAAAAGTAAAGCGATGTACAGCAACAATAACCACATTTAGTCCTGCCACTAGTTTACTAAGTCTAATTGTGAAACATCTCTTGCATTCTACTTAATTTAGACATATGGGGGAAACATTAATTAGTTCTTTTGACAAAGAAAGATCAATCAAGCAACACAAAAAGAATTCATAATAAAACCAAATGCATAATTCCGTAGCTCTGTTCTATGAAAGAACGTTGGATGCAAACACAAATATTGAAGTTGTTTATCTAAGGAAAACAACAGTAAGAAATTTCAGGACGTAGTAGCAGTATTACCATTCATTCTCCATAGCTTCACTTGCCGGTCATCTGCCCCAGAAACAATTAGTGGCAACGTGGGATGAAACGAAGCCCAGTTGACCCCACGATCATGTCCTTCCAACACATATTTTACAACTGCGTCAACACCTCCAAACAGATCTGTGTTCATCTGGGTGAGACGCAGGATGTCATCTGCAGGTGACACTGACTTCTTCCTCAAAGCACTAATATCCCAGACACGGACAGTCTGATCAAGTGATGCTGACACAACCAGGTCCTCCTTAGGGTGGAAAGATGCACACATGACATAATGGTTATGCCCAGTCAGCACAGCCACACATGTGCGTGACTGCCAGTTCCAGATCCGGATTGTCTGGTCATCACTAGCACTTACTATCCACGGGCACTCGTGGTGGAATTGAACCGTGCGAATGTAGTCAAGGTGGCCATGAAGCGTGAAGAGGCAGCGGTGTGTCTTGTAATTCCATACCTTAATCTTGTAATCATCACCTGCATAGCATCACGGAAAACTTAGGAAGTGTTCAGAAGTTGTTCGTATGACATGTCCTAATCATATGGGCCACTGTTACGCCAGCAATACAAAAGAAACTGGTGTGTGGGTGTGTGACTTAGTTTCAAGTTCCAACAGTCCGAATGTTCTGTGATTGCCAACCCCCCAACATCGCTATGGTATCAGAAACACACAACCATGGAAGCTGCTTTTCTTTGGTTAAGGGCTATGCATAAACTCATTCTAGCCCCTACCCAACCACTTGTTTGAATGGATTGTAAAATCAATGGAGATCCTGGTCATAAACAGAAACTAAATGGCACCTGAAGATTGCAAACTAACAATTCACCAAATAGTTCGGCGTAAGCTGAAATGATAAAAAAATACACTAGATCCGACCAACCCATCCTACCAGCCAGGATCCCTTGACAACCAACTACCACTCCACATTAAACGCAATCTAATCGCAGCGCGAGCGTTCACGTTGCACAATCAACAGATCACAGAGACAACTAATGGCCTCGAGAGGTCCCCCGATCCAAGGAAGGACACGAGCAAACACGCAAGACGCCACGAAGGCACGAAGCCATACCCAGCGAGGTGGCAGATCACACAGTAACCGCTCGAGATCTAGCAGGTTTGCTTACCTCCAGAGACAAAGAGCGGCTGGGTGGCGTGGAAGTGGACGCCGCGGACGGGGCCGTCGTGCTCGTCGAAGCGGTCGAGGAGGGTGCCCATGCGGTAGTCCCACATCTGGATCACCCCGCTGTGGAGACTGGCCAGGATCCATGGCCGCCGCGGGTGGAAGCTCAGCCCCTTCACCCGGTTGCTCTTCGTCTCGAACTTGGTCAGCATCTTCGCTGACCCCCGGCTCGTCGTCCCCGGCGACGGCGACGGCGTCGGCGGCAGCGTAGGCGGAGGCGAACCCCTAGCCCCTGAGGCGAGCGAAGGAGAGGATGGATCTGGGGCGGGGTGGAGGGGGGAGAGAGAGGAGAGAGGAGATGGTACGCTTGTGAGATTGCAACTTAAGCAGTCACCTCTCATCCAGCCGTTTAAGAACCAATTAACGGCGGATCTGCTTCATCCTTTGCCTTTACTCCAGCAGCTGCATTTTTTTATTGAAATCATCATGCCAATTTTATTCGGTGTTCATCAAACGCCAGTTACCGTGGTTACTGTGTAAACTACTGGGGTACGGTTAGAGCAACCAGCAGTTTGGTTTAACCAAATTTCAATCGAATTTAGATTTTTTTATAAAATTAAAAAATCCAAAAAAAATTCTAGCAGGTAGTAATTGAATTATAGATCACTATGGTGAAGAAAGTTTGTGAAAATAATAAAGTTTACTTCATATTTTAGAGCTCCATTGAAATTAAAAAATAAAAGATGAGTTGGAATCTAATTCTACTTTATTTAAGTGTAATAACGATAGCAAAGGTTATAAAAAAATTATACAATATTATATTATTTTTTAAGAGATATCCATAATTTTTTTTCTAAATTTCTATAATTTTTCGAATTTTTACTACATTTTACAATGTTTTCCATAATTTTTCTTTTCAGCTTCAACAAACCACGGCTTACCGTGCGGTTACCGTGCGACCGCGAGATAACCGCGGTAACCACGACCTTACTATGAGATTTGAAAATTTTAAATTCAAATTTTTAAAGATGAAATTCATGCGGTTTTGGGCGGTTACCGCGATAACCGCCATACCGTGAGGGGTGGACGGTAACCTCCTCAAACGGTAAGGTTAACCCTAATTTTATTGCACCAACGATTTTTAAAGGCAGCTTTTGATGATACACGAAAGCTTTATTTTAATTAGATTAAGATTTCTTGTCATAGAATTTTGTCTTCGAAAAAAAGAAATATTATATAGAGTCGGTGAATGAAACAGAGTCCGTGAATAAAGTGGATTCATTAACAACTCAATTTACCGATAAAAATTCAAAAAGAAAAGTAACTTAATTAGGCATTGGTCCGTACTTAAGGATTTGAGGTCTAGTGCTAAACCCAAAACGAGACATTATATTTAGAAAATACCAATAAAACCAACACTGTGCATGTCGACCAAAATTACATAATTAACCAAGGCTATACCTAGGTAGTTTCAACTCATTGGGAGAGGAATCCACAGCCGCTGCTAGCTGCTCAATCAATCCACACCAAGGCAGTGGCCCTCTATCCTTAGTGAAAGAGCTATAGATAAATTTAACGTGCTTCTCTCTCTAGCTATGCAAGGCTACGGAATGAGTAGAAATTATGAACAACGAACAACCACGAGGGCTATATCAAGGAAGCTCACCGGACAACAGTTGGTTGCGCTCTGACTAAGTGCACGAAGAAAATTTGCATCCTAATATAGTGATTTAGTTTTATTTGCTAAGTAGAAAAATGGAATCTTTAATATCTACAATGCACGTTCACATAGCCATTATAAAACATAACCTCTTGAGGTAATTAGGATTATCACCGAACACTTGTCGGAGAGCCGAGAAAAATAAACTTGTTTTAGCTGAGTCGGTGAAGGGGATAGATGGGAATTTGAAAAAAAATAAAATGGAATGATGAGGTTCTAAGACAAATTGGAACACATTGGTATAGATTGGGAAAAAAATTGGAGGCTCCTAATTTTAAGGGGGTGTGTGACATCACCTACCCTGTACTTGCTCACATGTGAGCCTGATTAGGTAGCTCTTTGGTGTCATGATGGAAGGCAAACATTCCAACTTAAAGAAAATTAACCTCTCTAATTGAGCAAACTGATTGTAGACTACCCTCTCCGACTTGAAATATGAATCGCTTTGAAACTTGATGCTAGTACACATGCTCTGCACCCCTGCAGAGCAAATTGTGCTCGTGCCTCTATTCGAGTCGGTCTTCCGGTGCGATGTCATTCCCTCTCGATGCCGCAAAGCAAGACGCACGTGCTGCTTGCAGTTAGTTTCGCTTTACGGCTAGCACTAAATGTTGTTAATAACTTTTTATAATAAAATAATAAATAAATAGTTAAGCTGAAAGTATTAAAAGCTTCAAATTTGAGCTGAAAGTTTCAAAATTTTGGTAGAGTTTTTTTCAATTTTGAGTTAAAAGTTTCAAATTTTTTATCTGAAGTTTCAAATTTTGGGTAGATATTTCTAAAATGTTCAATAGAAAGTTATAAAACCTGAGTTTAAAGTTTCAAATTTTGGTTGGATTGTTTTGAATTTTGAGGCCAAAGTTTTCAATTTGTAGTGGAAAATTAATTTGATTTTTTTAATTTGAGTTGAAACTTTCTGTTAAAAAATGCATGCAAGTCTACAGGTATAGGTGGAAATTCTATCCATACTCCAGTTTTTTTTTTCGATAACACATACTCCAGATTCCACGAAGCTAACTGCTTGATCGATCGTCCTCCACTGCCCCCTCCATCTCGGTCGTACACGCGTACGGCACCGGGTATCCCCGGCTGTTCGAATAGGCGTCGCGGCCGCGAGCGCTACGTTTTTCATCTTTTAATTCCTGCTTGCACTCGGCAAATACTAAACTCCATGACTATGTTAAAAAAAAACGCCATGACTCTTGTAAATAAATAACTCATTCTTTTTCATGTAGTATAAATGAACGGCAACAAAACCATCGTTGTGCATGCAAATTTTAGGGTTATTTTGTTAATTTTCGTGTAGAGCATATATACACGACCAATATTTGAAACTAAAGGGAATATCATAATTGCTGAAATTAAATTATATGGCTTTTCCTTTTGTTGATTGTAATATTGCATACAACCTTTCTTTGGTGAACTTGACACCATCTCAACAAACAACAAGAAGGATAAATGAATGAATTTGGATTGTCGTCATGTGTGCAACAAACATGTTCCTAGGAACATCATAAGCAAACCAATGTCCACATTCAAATATTTGGATTTCAAATTCTGGTTCAGGCTCTCAGCCAATAGATCAGTATTCTCTGTAATACCCGTATTTGAAAACATTGAACGTGATGTATTTGCATCCCTACGGACTACGGTAAAACTTTTGGACTCTCGAAATAGTCATCCATCTCGAAATAGCTCTACCAAGGTGTCGGAGGAGGGAACTCCAACCGCGGGGAGTCTGGGGGCCTCCCTTTGAGGTTCGGTTAGGGGAGTGGTTCACAGGACGACTGCGATGTCTGGTCGATGGCACGCAAGGGAGGCAGAAGAAGTAGACAGGTTCGGGCCGCGCGGAGGCGTAATACCCTACTCCTGTGTGTATCTGCTATATGGGAGATGAATGCGGTTTGTTCTTACAAGATGTTCTTGAGGGGTGCTCAGGAGCTAGCCCTAACTTGGGAACTCAGTCTCTCTAGAAGCTGAACTCAATCCTCTCCAGCAACCCCTCCAGCAGCTCCCTTTTCCTGCTGGCATGGATCCTCCTTTCATAGTCCAAGGGGAGTCTACAGTGCCTAGCACACATGCCAAGAGAAAGCTTTTCTAGGTACGATATATCTTACCGCACGCGGCCGCCTGCTGAGCCGCGCCAGAGTTGGTTCGGGACGTCTTGTCGTCACGTTGCTCGACTGCTGCGGGCGGCTAGGTTATGAAGATGTGACAGCGCACGCCATCGCTGCCGGAGTGTGGAAAACTGAAGCCCTCTTAGTCAAATATTCTCTGACTGCACAGGGAACGGGCCCACGGGAGGCCATCATGGGCCGTCCACGCGTGGCCGAGCGGGCGACAGGGGCGACACGCCCCGTCGCCTCATCATTAATACAGGTAGTTGGAGAGTTGATCCACTCGAGTCAGACTCGTGCCTGGGGCAGAGAGCTCATCGAGCCCTTCGCGCGCACAAGGCGCCGAGTTCCTCGAGGCTGTGAGTCCCGGGCTCGGGAAGCGCGCTCCGGGACCGAGCCTGTGGGTCCCGGGACCGGGAGGCGAGGCTCAGGAATGTCCCCGGGCCACGGGGCCCGAGGCAGATGCGGGCGGTCATCGCGACGCGCCCGAGGAAGGTGCACCCGGGCCCGGGCAGTGCTCGGGCCTCAAGTACTTGGCGGGAAAACGGCCGTAGCCGGCCATCACCGATGCAGAATGTAGGCCCCGGAGGAGCTGACGTGGCCGAAGACCCACGTGTCCCTGGGGTATGTGAGGCCCCCAGTTCCGTTTCGCCGACACAAGGCTATTCAGAGCAACTCAGCAAGTGAAGAAATTGACAATAGTGAACAATATCTTTTAACCCTTTAACAGTAATAACATAGGCCATACACTACTTAGAAAAACCATTTTTGTCAACATACCCTTTCATTTTTTACAAACTTCAAAAAGAAACTTGCCTGTAAAAAATAACCACATATTAGAAGGGGCGCCTGGGAAAAAACGAGACATTATAAAATAAACCACACCGCTTCAAATTCGATCTCCCCTCACCTCTCCTCCCTCTCTCTTCTCACCATAGCCGCACCGCCAGATCCATCGATCTCCTCACCGCTCCGATCCTCCCTCTCTCTCTCACCTGGGTCCTCTCTCTCTCATGTCCAAGCTCATGGGCAAATAAGGGTGGCAGCGATGGCGAAGAGGAGAGGCGATGGTGGTGGAGGAGGCGGATCTGGCGGCGGCAGTGCTTAGGAGCGCTGGATCCATCGGCGACCATGACGAGGGCTGTGATGACCGCCACCAAGAGCTCCTCATCCAACACAATGACAAGCTCCCTGGTACCAAGGTCTGAGCTTCCTCTCCCCCAGCTAGCACGAAGGCCAAATCCGGTGGCCCTCTGCTCGGGGTTGCGAATCTGGTGTCATACCCTAAAAATCGGCTTAATTAAAAATTATTATGTGTAAATAAAAATACAAGAATACACTAGAAAATTTGTTCGTGGAAGTGTTTAAATAAAATTCTGAAATTTTCAACATTAAAAATCGCAAGTTAAAATTTCAATTAATGTTTGGATACTTTTATAATCCATGGGGTTTTGTCGGAATATTTTTAAGCATCTAAGTATTTATAATAATAAATTTTCTTTTGTTTCACGGTGGTTTTTGCTTCTGGTAAATTTTCTATGATTTAATAAACTCTTTAAAATTTTCTCAGATTTTCCGGAGCTCTAGAATAAATTTTAACAGTGTAAAGATCATTTTATAGTTCATTAAATGAAAAAAAAAACCAAATCCTTTCTTTTGCCTTCTCGGGTCGTTTCTGGTCCAATTCTTTTATCTTTCTCTTTACTCGGACCCGTGTCCCTCTCCTTTGTCAATATCTAGTGCCGATTTCAAAACCCTAAAATCCCCTCAAAATCCAGAATCCGGAGTTCTCGGATTTAATCAATTTCAAAACCCTAAAACCCCTTTGAACTTTCAATTTGAGATTCTCGGTATCTGATTTATCCATTTCCTTTTGAAAATAAATCCAAACCCCAGATATTCCGAGATTTGCCCCATTCCAGTCTCCATAAAATATTCCCGTCAATACCTCTATATTTCCCATATTCTGACATCCATAAACTACTCTCGATTTTTCTCGATTCTCAAAATATTTCGATATTTTGAGCAACCAAATATTCCCTAAAGTGTTCCCCGTTTTCGAATCCCAAAATATTCCCCACATTTTGGAGGTTCAATTATCCTCCAAAAATCCCAAATACTCCAAAATTCTTGCCCTCGGTAAAATATCCTCCATTTACCGAACCCTACAAAGTATATTCCGTTTTCTAATTCCCTCCAAATATTTTCCAAATCCCAAAAATGCTTCAAAATCTTAAATGTTCAAATTTTCCAATCTCCATAAAAATAACCCCATTTTTCTAATTCCCAAAAATATATATACATATGTATCCCGATATTCAGAATATTTCAAAGTTCCCAATATTTTCACAATTTCTAATTCCAAAATATTTCTCAGATTTCTTAAATATCCCCGAATTCCAACTTTTTGCAAAATTGAAATTTTTCCAGAAAACACCTTATTTTTCTCCTTTTCCTTTTCTCTTTTTCCCTTTTCTTCTTTTTTCTCTTTTTCCTTATTCTTCTTTTCCTTTTCCCCTCTTCTTTTTCCTCTTCCTCTCTTCTTCTTCCTCATACCTTCTCTCCCCTTTGGCCCGACCCAACGTCGCCGCCGCCTCCTGGGCCGGCTCGGTCTGCTCTTCCCTCGGCGGCCTTTGGCCCGACCTCGCACTGCCCTGGCCCACCGCCACCGCCCCGCTCCTGGCCTGGCCCGCGCCGTCGCCGTGCCGCCGCCAAACTCCCGAATCTACCCCGCGCCGCCATTTCTGTTGTGCCCTAGCATCCTCTCTTCCATAAATAGTGCCCAACGCCCCTATGCCACTTCCTTTAGCCACAGCCGCCGTCGCTTCCTTCTACCGCCCTAGCGCCGCCTCGCCCTTGTGCCCCGAGCCAACACGCTGCCGCTCGGATCCTCCCCGTTGCCACCGAGATCGTCGTCATCCTCACCCTCGCATCCGCCGGTCGCCACGGGCGAGCCACGGCCGAAGCCCCCCTGCTCGGCTTCGTCGTCGTCTACATCCCAACCCGGCGTCCGTCCTCCCCTCTTCACTCCGCCAGCTCGCCGCCGGTCTGTCACCATCGTCGCCGTCGCATAGCCGTGCCGTCCTTGGTCGCCAGCCGCCGATCGCCGTCATCGAACTCGGCCTGCCGCGAAGCATGCCCCTATGCCGCGCCATGGCCGACGGCCGAGTACTCCTTGCCTGGTACCGGGCAACCGACGGGTGGGCCTCGGCCGACAGCCCCTACTTGGTGTGTGACAAGTGGGTCCCACCGACCCGTCCTCCTCCCCATATGACATATGGGCTCCACATGTTAACCCTGAGCAAATCTCAAGCCGTCGGACCCTCATCACCCGATCTAATGCCACCTCAGCCCTAATTGCCACCTCGACCGCCAGCTCATCTTCTCTGTCCATGTGTCATACGAGTGGCATCCCAGTCAGTAGTCCACCACTCCACTCCATCCTCTAGTCCATAGACCTAGTACATGTGAGCTAGGCCATTGACCAGTGGGCCCTACCTCCTTTTCTAATTTCTTTTTGAATTTTCTCTGAATTCGAACTTCCGGAGGGCATAACTTTTTCGTCCAAACTCCAATTTGACATGTTCTTCTTCCTAAATTCATCTAAAATTATGATATACATGTTTATGTACTTTTATGTACTGTTTATTTAGAGTTTCTTAGTGTTTTTTCTCGTTTTGCATGTAGTCGCGTATTTTCGTCATTTTGGAAGGTCACGAAGGTTCGAGGAAGAGTTTGGAAGATCTACAGAAGACTTTTCTGTTGCAAGGCAAGTCACATGACAATCTTCTTGAGCATGTTGATCCCAATTGTGAAAATTATTTTGTTTTAACGTTATTGCATGCAATGTTTTGAAATGTCATTATTACGGGTAATTATTATTATTCCGATATTCCTTGTTTATGGCCAAAATTTTGCTAGTGATACCTATACCTTGATACCCTAGGTAATTAATACTGACTAGCTGGATGACTATTTACTGATCGAGCTAGATTATTTAGGCTTTGCTTAGCAATGCATGGAAACTTTAGCATCATTTTATGTGGGGAAACTATTCAATCACTTATGGATAATTAATGTTTAAACGGCTATGCTTTCACGACAGTTGGTCATGGTTGGTTAATAAAATTGCCAACTAAAATTTGACTGATAGTGGGTTGGGAGCACATGGAATGATGATGTTGCTAGTGGTGCTCATGACAATTAAGGACCGGTTCACGGACTACTTGTTGCGAAGCAATACTCGTACTAACCACAAGCTAGAATGAGTAATGGAGAGATTTGAAGTGTGATGAGTATAATAGGAGGCACTATGGCTTTATTTGTGACTAATATAAATCCACACATGACAGTTGTCAATAAGTCCATGAGTTCGGGTATCGAGCCGCTTGCTGGAAGGCATTGGTCACCCCTACTGGAGACCGGAGGCTTGGCGGGATGCACTCCTATTGTGTGAGTTACATGAAGGGTCCTGTCACAATTTCTATTCGGGTAATTTCGAGTATCGCGACGCATAGCTGACATGATGTTGAGATTGTGTCTTGTGGGTAAGTTGGTACACCTCTAACCAGAGTAAAACTGTTCGAATAGCCATGCTCGTAGTTAATGGGCGGCCTAGCAATTTTTTGTGATTATTCCCACACTACTCATTAATGATAATAATTGATGGAAATTTGATAGCTACAGGTTGAAGGGTTATGGTTTTGAGCCTGAATTGCATTGGAGTGTTGTTCAGTGATTGGTTCAATGTTGATATTAATTTAACTATACTGTTTTTGCAATGTTTTTAAATGCAAAGGTTGAAATGTTATTTATGCAAATAAGCCATACTATGTCTTTCTTTTGGGAATTCTGTTGCATTATGTTGCATTTCTTGTGTGGCTTGTTAAGTATGGTGGGTGATACTTAGTCTTGCAATATTACCATTATCAGAGTAAAGATTTACGAGGAGGAGAAGTTTTGGTGTTTGGCTTATACCCCAGTTGAGTTGCCTATGGGCTTAGTGCTGAAGCTTCGCTAGGATTGCCATTCCGCTATTGTGTTCTTCTGTGTGAGGATTAAGTGTCTCTTTTGTAAGTATTTATCGTTATTTTATTTTGGTTATGTTTATCAAATTGTCAATTTATGTATCTCGGCTGATTTCTGGACGAGGATTTAATGTACAAATTAGCTTTGAAAATTTTGGTAAATTTCCGGCGTGACATCTAGATCCCCACGGCACTGCCTCCAATGAAGAACAACTCCCACCTCACCGCACCACTCCCTCCTCGATGATGCCACCGCTGCCGCCGTACCCCCTCCACTCCTCATCTCCTCCAAGCCCGCCGCTGCACCAAGAACCTTCACTGGCTGTCTCCTCGACCTAGATCTAGAGGCATGGCAGCGGACAACACTTCCTCGTCACCGACGCCGACGTCTTTGACCTCACCAAGGACGTCGTGCTCCTATGTTATGAGCTGATTTTTCCCTGCCTTTTTATTCCGTAAGCATTTGTGTGCTCTGGATTTGCGATTTTTTTTTGTGAATTTGTTATTGTGGAATTATATTGTGATTTGAATTGAAGGCCACAATTGTATCTATTTTTTTTGCCCAAAAAATGTTTGCACAGCTGGGTGTCATAAGACACCGTCTACAAAAAAATTTTGATTTTTAAAGGCGGCCCACTTAATATGACCATCTGTCAAAATTAATGATTTTAATATATGGTTTTAACATGCCTTTGGTCGTAAACGGTCACTCTAGCCGTACGTGAAAATTGATTCTAGCCGCACATACAATCCGATTTTGTAGTAGTGATACAATACCCAAAACCATCCCTAACGTTGCTTTCCAACCAGACAGATCCAGCAGGCCCAGCCTCCTCTTGGGTGCACTACGCATCCAAATTCAGCAGTGGAGTACTGGCCAGGAGAAGAGCTCTGAACACATGCACCCTGCTAAAACTGCAGGAACATGGACGTGGACACGTAACAGCCTGTGCAGTCTCTGAATACAGCCAAGGCACTGAAAATTCCCAACAAACTCCGCTGTTTCCAAAGGCAGCTACGACTTCACCATAAACAAAGTCACCTACCCAAAGCGAGAAGCACTAATCCCTGAGCTAAAACACAATCACAGCTAGCTGGAACAGATCTTGCCCGGTATGAGCGTTGCGTGACCGACAAGCGTGTGACCCTGTGAATCTGTGTGATGCCCGGGGACCCTACGTACCTCCACCTGCGACAGCTGCTGCTGCATCAAGGCACACCACGATGAACCTAGGACCTCGTCAGTGTCGCCATCACCCAGCAGCACATGAACACATCTCTTGATCATATGGCTGCATCTTATCCGGTGGAGAACTGATTGAGATCCTCCTTGTCGTGGGAGGCTTCTTTCTCTGCGTCAGCAGATCGCTCAGTTTCAGTCCAGGCAGGGAACATCACATTCCCTGCATCATCTGTGGTACAGAAAACTGCGTGGAAAAATTGGTCGTCAAGCAGGTGGCTGTGAAATTCAGCCGTGTTTTGGTCTAAAGTCTCTCCAAATTTATCTGATTGTTGCACAGATTGTGCTCAGCTTCAACAGTCCACCATGACTATAAGTTTCTCCATGGCGCATCAGTAGTTCATCACACTTTCACACGCCAACAGCTTGACATTTCTACAAGGAGGCGAAACGAATAGAATTGCTCAAGGCACGCTAATACTACAAGGTAAGCAATGATATTGGAACACCTCATCAACAAAACTCTGAAGCCCTCGTCCATCCCAAAATAACTTCATCTTTTGTCCATCCCATTTGTCCCACAAAGAATTCATTAGTTCAATTCATGTGAAAATCCTCCAAAAATCCTTATTCCAGAGGAGGGATCAAGCTGAGGAAGATGAGCATGGACCATGATCAATAATGCAGCAGCACAAACATCAGCAAACAACAGAGAAGCTGTGAGACCTTTGCGGTTCTTGCTTGAAAGCAAGAACTACAATGTGAAGATCTGAACAGAAGCTAATGATCAATGATCATACACTAAAACAAGAAGCACAAACCCAGGCCGTATCTTCCCAAATCGAGACGATCAACTAATTGCATTGCAATTTCTGCGCGTGACAACAGATACAGGATACACCGCCGGAGCAGTCTGACACCAGGAACTGACACACCACCTCCGGCAACCGGCCACCGCCGTTCGTCCAGAACCTACACGCTCCTCCCTGAATTAGAACAACACGAACGGAGAAACAACTCCACATCAAACAACAACAGCAGCAGGAACTTGAGTGAGAGGTTAGCGCTTCCTCTTCCGCCTTGGCTTGAAGGCGGCCTCTCACACGAAGCCAACCTCGGCGAACTGCGGGCGTGGCTTGGCCGTCGCCCCAGGGCGCGGTGGCGGCACCATCCCGTCCGGTAGAGGGTTCTTGCGCGGGCGCCCTCGCGGGCGTGGGATCTTGGGCGGCGCGTGCGGGTCCCGCGGCTTCGGCGGCCGGCCGCGCCGGCGCGGCATGGCGGGGGCTGCGGCGGCGACGGAGCCGTCACCAGGCGCACCGACGGTGGCGGCGGGTAACCCTGGGTAGCCCGGGGGGCGCACCTTAGGGGGACGGCCGCGGCCTCGCTTAGGGGGAGGAGGCGGCGGCGACGGCAGCAAGTCCTCGTCGGCCGAGTCGTCATCGGCGGTGAACTCCGCCTCCACCGCCGCCACCGGCGGCGGCTGCGGCCGAAGCGCGTACTTCCCCCCCGCGACGGCGACGAGCTCCCCCGCGGCGGACATCCGGGAGAGGTGCGCCGCAACAAGCGCGGGGTGCGACGGCGGGAGACCACCGGCGGCGCCGCGGGCCGCCTCGATGCGGCGCGCGATGGCGGCCTGGCTAGAGCCGTTCTCCTCCGCCAGCGACGCGATCGCCTCCACGATCATCTGCAGCATCAGGCACACCAAGAACGGGTCAATTCCGGCGAGATCAGCCGCAGATCTGGTCGCAAAAGCGCCCGGCTGCTAGGGTTTAGAGAGAGAGAGAGAGAGAGAGAGAGAGAGAGAGAGAGAGAGAGAAGGGTAGCCTGCCTCGGGGTAGGAGGGGAGGACGAGGTCGGCGGCGCGGTGCGAGACGTCGCCAGTGGAAGTGGAAGTGGCCATCCCTGCCTCCCTCCCGCGCGCGATGGCTGGGTGGCGCTGTCTCCTTCCTCCGTTGCGCTGTGTGTGTGTGCGCGTGTGGGATTTGGGAGGTGGGAATTGGGGCCGCCGCGACGCGGATCTGAGGGGGAGAGGGGGCGGTGCGCTGCGGCAATGGAATGCAAGTACAGTTTAGAGAAGGAATATGTCGGGTGGTACCGGGCCGGACGACCGGTCGCGGCTACACGCTACTACTACTACTACGGTCCGGTCCTGTCTGTCTAGACCGGGTCTGGTTCGGCCGTCCGGTTCGCTCTGGCTTTCTGGTGAGCTGGTGATTAGTACTAGGACTAAACTGCTGCCAAGGTCGCATCTGGTTTGTAAGTGTGTCAAGGCAAAGGTTAGGCTCATCAGATGCAGGCGAGTTTCGCGGTCGTTTTCACGTGACATGCGACGATGGCGTGGTGTTGCGTGGTAGGGATAGCCGATTGAGACTTAGTAATTGGGTTAACAAAGGAATTTTTGTTTAATCTCCGAATTGGTCAATACCGTTTTTAGTGTTTGGTTTGATCCGCGGTGGGGTCATAATTTGCAGTACTGTGTGGGTCATAGTTTGTCAACAAGATTTTTGAAAATGATTACACCTCTTAGCCAAGTTGTTGTATTAACATGTCCTTTTCTCAAGTTCTTGTACTAATAAATTACACACATGATAAGTTGAATATCGTGAATGTAATTTACTCTTTTTCTAAATATAAAATGATCTGAAACCTGTTGTTGCTTCTCCATTCTCTTTCCAACTGAATTCAACCTCTCTAACCACAAATTACTGATATATAAAAGACTCATTTTCTCAATGTAGTATGAAAAAGATTTTCTTATTTCTTATAGCTAAGTCCAAAATGAATTCTATTTACATCTATAATTTTTTTTGCGAAACAGAATTACAGAGTTTTCTCTGATCATAAGCAAATATTTAATATTTAGAATAAGATTTGGTCCAACATTTATGACCGAGGGAGTACAGAGATACTATAATCCACCTTGTGTCCCTAATTTTGCTCTGGACGACACATCAAACTCCAAAGTATCAAACATAATGCAATGTGCATTTGTGCAGTTCATTACTTAGTGGGCCGCGTTCTGCGTGAGAAAAACAAGAGTTCGTGGCCCATCAGCCCAGCCCACGAGCCCGCCAAAAAACCCTAAAACACACCTGCCGTTTGATCGGGACACCCAAGCCGCCATCACCAACCAGCCAACCACAGAAGAGGACGAACACTCGCCGGCAGCGAGCGAGAGGCGGCGGCATGGCGTTCTGGCAGGCGCGCGACTTCCTGTTCTGCGGCGTGTGCGGCACCCTCCTCACCTTCGACTCCGTCCGCTCCGCCTTCTGCCCTCTCTGCGGCTTCAAGCGCAAGGCCAAAGGTCTCCCCCCTCTCCCCCTCCCTCTTCTCTCTACAAGCCTTTGGTGTGTTCTTGCAGCTGATGCATCCTTCTCGATGCAGAGATCGAAGGGAAAGAGACGCGGTACACGGTCACGGCTGAGGTGCGGCCGACTGCTCTCCCTCTCTCTTTAGCTCGCGCGACCCCATGGGTTTCTTTTCTTTTCCTCTTCCTGTCCCCTGGGTCGTATGTTTCTCAGTTGTGACCAATTTTTTCCTTGGCCTCTAAATCTAGAATGAAATTCAATATAGTAATCTTAGGAGATGTAGTTAGTTTCATTTACGTGAGAAGTAAAGTATATGGTTGTGCGGTGGAGCAATTCAATCTTGTGGTTTAGATAAAAGAACTGTCTCTATCGTACTTCTGTATCATATTTCATATAGAGGAATGGCTTGGAGATTTCTGAATCTTAAATTGCCTTACTTAAAATTTTAAATTTCTCAAATTTTTTATCAAAATTATCCATGCTGCCTTACCTGTGATAATACCACCTCTTCGGAGAAATTGGTCTAAGTTTTTTTTTCCGAAAATAGTCCATTTTATTCCCAACTATTTCATGGGACCACTTAACCCCCTAAACTATTTTTTGGTTCATTTTCCCCCCTAAACTATTAAAAATGGTTCACTTTATTGCTTAATAGTATTTCTCTTTTTTGTTTCTCTTTATACAAGCCGTATTTTAAGTTGATTTTTTTTGGAGCCATAGATGACACCGTTATCAAAGTTCTAAAATATTTTCAAATTTTTTCATGACGGATTGCTTGAACTTTAAAATTTTGGTGTTTAAATCAATCTTAGGTGCTTCCAACCTACACAAACATTGGTAAAAAAAATTCTTAAAAAATGTTGAGAGGTAAGTTGTAATGCATCTATCGATACTACCAAATATCAGTGCAAAACAAAACTAATATAGTGAGAAACAAAAAAGAGAAATAACATTACGGAGTAAAGTGAACCGTTTTCGATAGTTCAGGGTGTAAAATAAGCCGAAAGATAGTTTAGTGAGTTAATTGATCCGGCGAAATAGTTTGAGGGAGTAAAATGGACTTTTTTATTTTTTTTTTCTGTCCTGAAACGACTCGAATGGCAAATATTGTCATGCTTTCACATGTGTGAATCAACTGTGGTAATGGAATAGTATAATTCATACACAATATCTTATAAACAGCTAAGGTAAGATTAGTGGTTTTGTATCTTGGCATTTGTAGGCTACTCTGGTTGAGTCATATACTCCTATTGAATATTAGTACAAGTTATGCTTACCAAAGACATAGCACCTAACAGTATTTTCCAAACAAAAAATTTTAATTTTAGGGACCACAGATCCTGCCTTTTTTAATGATCTGTGCAGTTTCTTGAATGTTATCTTGTCCTAACCATTTCTACCAGATATTGAAGAGGATTTCCACAGATATTTATACGTAGTTGACTTTGAACTGCATGCTGTTGATAGGATATTAGAAGGGAACTAAAACTTGATGCATTTGTGAAACTTGAATCAGCACTGAATGAAGACACAGTTGTCCGAAGATCTATGGTAAGTTAGTTTTTTCATCAAAATATAGTCTAATTGTGTTTTAAGTTTCTAAACGTATTCATAAATCCTTTTCTGCATTAGACAATCAAATTATGTCCAGTATGCGGACATGATCAGCTTGAATACTACACCAAGCAGGTCAGCTATTGATCCTTGAACATTTAATGGTCAATCAGTTAATTTTTTTTAATTGTTCTGACTAATTACCTTATGAAAAACGTGTGATTGCAGCTACGGTCAGCAGATGAGGGGCAAACTGTTTTCTATGAGTGCCCAAAGTGCGATCATAAGTTCAATGAGAACACGTAGTCACCTTAGGAAGAACTTTTCGATCACTTCTACAATGTTCATGCTTTGACATGACAAGTGATTTTGAAATAGTTATGATGCCTTTACCTGTATTATGAATGTCGTTTGGCTGTGCAATCACAATCCTTTGTGCTGACTCTTTTTGGGTTGGCCCATGTTCCATCCCCAACTATGCTATTTTTTGCAGGTCCTAATTGCACATAACCAAAGTGTTTCTGCTTTCGAAAGAATATATCCTGAAGCTGCACTTTGGAGCTTATAGTGCTCATATAAACTCTCTGCCCTCTAATCCTTTATGCCTTCAACCTCTGCCATTTCAACATGTTCCATAAGTTATACATGTTCAGCTACTAGGCGATATGGCTTTGTTTGTTTACAGTAAATATGAAAAGGTGTAAAAAAAAGGCTCGTATAGTCGTATAGTTTGTGCCTTTGAGGAGTGCACTCTTGTCAGCACCAATATTCCAAATTTGCCGGTAATGAATGCGTAACAGGAGCCAGAGCGCTCCTGGTGAGCAGGGTGTGCCAAACCGCGCGGTTACCGTCTAAACCGCTGGGGTATGGTATCGGTTGTCAGCGTTTTGATTTGAATAAATTTCATCTAAATTTAATTTTTTAAAAAAATAAAAAAAATCTAAAATTTTTTATTAGGTAGTACTTGAATTATGGATTACTATGGTGAAAAAAGTTTATGAAAATAACGAAGTTTACTTTATATTTTGGAGCTCCATTGGAAATAAAAAAAATAAGAGGTGGGTTGGGATATAATTTTTACTTTATTTAAGTGTAAAAACAATAGCAAAGATTATGTAAAAAAATTATGCAATATTACATTGTTTTTCTAGAGAGATCCATAATTTTTTTTTCCTAAATTTTCTATAATTTTTTAGAATTTTTACTACGTATCACAATTTTTTTCGTAATTTTTTCTTTTTAGCTTCAATGTACCGTGGTTACCATGGTTTAATGTAAGATTTGAAATTTTTGAATTTAAATTTTTGGAGATAAATTTTCTACGGTTTTGGACGGTAACCGTCGTACCGTACGGAGGCGATAACCCTCCAAAAACGTGGTGAGGGCTCATCTTGGGAGGTTTTCTGGTGTTGGTGTTGTTCCAAATCACTTTCTGTTGGAACTTTCAGGTTGTGATCAAGTTAATCATATCCACGGATTAGTTTTTCTTTTAGGTTGTGATCAAGTTATCATATCCAGGGGTTTTTTTTTTAACGAGAGGTTTTTGAACTTGTCAGCACACTAGTTCGAGATTTATTGTGTTCGTTGTCCCAACTATATAAATTCGCATTGCCAATTCCTGTTGCATTTCTTGCTATCATGGTTTTGAGCTCGAGACCTGCCTGTAGCTTGTTTGGTTCCACGTTCTGGTTGCTCCGCGCACTTGTATTGGCTAGCAGATAACGGTAAAGAACAAAGAGGTCAGATGAGTGATCAGACTTAAGAAGAATTTTAGATCCTTTTGATCTTTCTTCTTTGTTCCACTACTTTAACCTCTTTTTGGGGTATTGGAAACTGACATAAGGGCTGGTTTAGTTACCTCAAACGCCAAAATTTTTACAAGGTAGCAAATAAAACACTTACACAAACTAAAACTCTGGCAATACCTATGTACTCCATCTCATATTGTCAAAAGTTTGACACTAACCCAAACTTCTCTACGACAAAACAGCCATAAATTCTCTCGCTTATACAAACAAGCCTGGTAGAGAATGGTCTGGATAACAAGGAATGCCGTGCATAATTCCGTATTGCTAAAAATGGAATTTGGCCAAAAGTTTTTAGTACTAGCCATTCACCATTCAACGAGGAAAAAAAAGACTCAGGATCGTCCCGACTTTCGAGTTCCCTCGAATGGTAAAGGCACTGAATCCATTGACCAACCAAGTGAACCGACAGAGAAGGATACTTGCCCCGAGAAAATTAGGGCACTGCTTTGACAGTTCGGAGTATAGGGAAACCTCCAAAGATGACAGTTTTAGGAACTTCATTCCTAAACACATGCCACAATGAAAAATTGCTCAGACGATCTATATTTTCAAGGGTTCTACTGCATACAGTAACCTCGACCAAATCTTGGTGGCACCCAAGGCCGATGAAGTGCGAAAAGAAAAAGGAAAAAAAAACAGCCCTCCTAGGTGACTCATTCCAACTTATGGTCAAGGATGTTTCATCGATGGTGACACAGCATTTGTTTGAAAAACAAGCAACATCAAAACTGTACTCGACTCTGCGAGATGTAGGAACAACCTCAATAGGAACAGCTCATGCCTCACGCTTCCATCTGCAACATTTGTAATAACTACCAGATGAAACCATGAACAGCATTGCAATATGACATTTGACTGCACTTAGAAGGATTGGCATACTTACATGTACAAGATCTACACCGCGCGAGCACCTTGCAAATTGCATGGTTACTTCAAATGAATAACTCCGATATGACAGGAACTGCTACGTCTCAGATTTTGTTGGTGGATCATCCTTCAATCCTTTGGTGAGCAAATCGTAATTGATAGAGGCAAGTTGTGACAGATTCTGCAGCAAAAGAAGTTAGAATGGTGCGCAAAATATAGGCACGAAAGGGCTAATAAATAAGTTCTTTTAGCTACTTTTAAGGATCGATACCATCTTTGAAACCTAACCATCACAAACACAATGTCAAAAAAATGTGTTTGCTTTGTTGAACCGCTAGAAATTTAAAACTTTGGGCTGTTTTTGTAAATTAAGGAAAGATTTCTCATATGCCACTGAAACTCAGCCCAATCCCTTATTTGGCACTCATTGTCTCATCGGCCCACATGTCAGTGAGCCATCAGTGAGATGAAATTTTTAGTGGATTTTTTAGCTCATGTACCACAAGGATCTAGGTGCTATTTTCCTATGAACAATCTACTTGTTTACTGTATGGACCAAATTTGGCATATTCAAGAGGATCATCAAACTGTATTTTACATAGCACATGCTTCTGAGCATAAATACTATCACTTATTGCTATGATTTATACCAACAGCATTAAATGTCTAGCAACGTGATTACTATGATTTGAAGTATGTTACAATGCTGAAAAAGGTATAATTCACTGCTCGGTAATGCAAATATTGATGACCTGTTCATAAGGACATATAAAAGGGAAATGTAAAGAGCTTCCTGGGAAATGTAAAGAGCTTCCAATAAACTTTTGCATCCATAAGTGAAGGACATGCATAACACAATCACTTCAAAGAATGGGTGGGATTTCAGATAATCCATGCTTTGATCATATTGAGAACATGAAAAAGAAAATGGGTGGCTTGCCAAAGCTGTAGGCTTAATTTGAATGAAAGTTAAAAAGAAAAAGGAACAGGTTACCCATCATGACAACTCCGTCATGCATATTGACATGCTTCAATTATTACAAGGATATGAATAAATGGTCTGTGAAACTGCAGGATTACCTTGAACGAGAAATTGCTGAAAGAATAGTTGACATTTGAGCCAGATTCAATCTCAGTGAAGCCACTACACTCATCCCCCTATTTGCACAATTCACATAATCATTTAGTAAAGTGACTGAAGAATAAAAAGGAAGAAACTAATTGTAGTTCTCTTTTCATCCCTATAACTACTATGGAACATGTTATTTTTTATCAATTAACACAAAAAATGATTCATACCATATCATCTTGATGATTGCTCACACAGCTACTGCTGCCACTAAGGCTTCCATTATCACTGGAATCCTCAAATTCGTATGCTTCATATATGTTTTCGTCTGATGGATTCCAAGAATAACGGCTGGTGAAGTAGCTTGTGTCAAATGCACTATCTGAGGAGGGGACAAAGGCAGCCTGCAGATGATTCTGTGTTATCCCTGGTACACCTTTACAATGGAGATGCAATTCATGTTTAAAGAATAAATAGCTAATCCCACCTTCTGCCTAGCAAGGGTATCCCAGCTAATGTCTTTAAAAAATTGATGCTGCTTAACCTGAAGGGAGCAGGATCATCACCATCAATCATGTCTATATCATAAGAAGTTTGAATAATGCATAACCACAGATGAAGGTTTCTAACACTCTCAAAAGTCAAAATACCTCAGAGGCGCCATTTGCACCTAACCGTTGGTGAGGATCTTCTGTCAATAATCTGGATGTAGTTGTAAAATCACATTAGTTGTATGATGAAAACCGTAACCACAATAAACATGGCAAAGGATTTCAAAATTAAGCATGATGTACATAGGGAGCTTCATAATAGCCTGCCTAAATTGCGTGCGTAACTAATTCAAAAATACAAATCTTAGTGAACAGTTATACCTTCGAGCAAACAAGAAGCAGATGTTATAAACCACAGGACACAACTGAACATATAGAGCATGTCAAGTTATCTACTGCCTACTGCTACCCTAAAAGCTGAAACTGGAAAAAAGATAGCGACTTGCCTAAGATTCTCAAAAAATATAGAGCATGCCAAGTTATCTAGCAAGCAATTGCAACATTTTAGAGCAGAAGAAGTGCCCCTGCCTAGTTTGACCCAAAATCCTAATCAACCCAAACAGTCGTTTGCGTTATTCGGGACCTGCATAATACAACTGACGTTCTAATGTTCATTACCAGAACCTAATTGATAAAAATGATCTGGAGCAACTTTTGTGGTTATTTTACAATAGAAATAAGGGAGCTCATGCTTCAATTTTTATTGGTAGTGCCGTAATGATACCTTATTGGTTTTAGTATGGAAATTGCATGCTCGTCATTGGGATAATACAAAGAAGAATGCAGCACAAACATGAAATTTATTATATAATTAGTCCATTGACCCTCAAAAGTGCCATACAAATCTGTGCGATCTAGCAAAATCATATACTCCCTCTGGCTTTTAATGTTTGACACCATTGACTTTTGGACATAAGTTTGATCATTCATCTTATTCAAAAATTTTGTACAAATATGTAAAATATAAGTCATGCTTAGAGTACCTTTAATGATAAAACAAATCACAATAAAATAATGATAATTACATAATTTTTTGAATAAGACGAATGGTCAAACGTATATTTAAAAGTCAATGGCGTCAAACATTAAAAACCGGAGGGAATATCATATTAAAACTTGGAAACAAGAAATAGTAGCATGCAATCCTGTAATACCGAAACATGAGTTACTGCATACTCAAAATCTTTGAAACATTTCTTACTTGTCAATCAGATCCTGAGCTTCAGAACTCATCTCTTCTGGGACATGTGGCCAAGGTATTTTGCGATTCAGAATGTTGTCAAAAATTGTCTACACCAAGTACAACAAGAATGTCAAGTCACTGCAGTTTCATATAGCAAAAACCAACATTGAGTTATAGCAAACATCTTATAGTCTCATACTCTGATCATGAAAAGTTGTCCCAATAACCAACATTTGTATTAAATGAATGAAAACCATGTATTTTCTAGCAGACCTAATTAAGTCCTGGCAGACTTTTCTACCTCCCTCTCTTTATGGGGCTGTGTCCGTGACACTTCATTTGTGTTACAGTGATAGCCTGATGCTATGAGCATGTTGTTACAAGAGGACTAACAAAAATAAATTGTTTGCATTATAGAAAATTCACATGACTATACACAAAATCACATGCTTCATATTTTCCATCCTACAAAAAGATCTGAACAAACAGAGAAATTCTGACTTGCTGGAAACTGTCTATGCACAGAGTTTTGAATGCTTAAGTAAAGAACTTTATTCAACGTCACATAAATGGCAGGGAACTATTCAGTAAATGAAAGTATGATACCTGGGGGTGTTCTGCGTTGAATGGAGGTATTCCAACAATTAATTCAAAAAGTATAACACCTACAGACCACCAATCAGCACTTGTACCTGAGAGGATAATATACACAGCATATTAGTTATTACCCAACAGAGTCTCAAAATGAGAGGACAATGCAGAGGTTAAAAGAAAACTATGTTGGGCATTTACCATGTCCTGTCCCCAAAAGGATTTCTGGTGCTAAATAATCTGGGGTTCCAACAGCAGAGCGCTTTTGTCTCCGTGCTCGGTGATCCATTTGCTCAAATTCACTCATCTGAGGTTCATCATCTCCATACAATGAAGACCCGCTAACAGCAGGACCAGATAGATCATCCGTGCTGTTGATCAGACCAACCTTGGACAACCCAAAATCTGTCAACTGGAGACAATTAAGATTGATAAGAAGGACATATTGAAGACATTAAAAATAACCATATTTGAAAAAGAACCAAAACAATATTTTCGTGTACATAATATTTATTACTCAAGAATTGCAAGCTAAATGAAATGAGAACTGAGAAGCAAATCTGCGTAACATTATCATCGATTCATTAAGATATGGATTCACACAATTAGAAATGAGCTAATGGAGCTGAAATCAGCATATATTTGACTTATGTGGAAACTAAAATGTCATAGACATCAAAGTTTCTAAGCATTGCCTAACCTCAAAAGACAGCAAACTCCAAAAACAAAGGTTATGGTGGCATTTCAAGTTCTCTAATCATGCATCACAGGATCGAAAATCGATTCTCCTCAGAGGTGTTGTAGGACAGGTGTTTATTTTATCTCTCACTAGAGCATGCCATTGTGACAGATACTATGAACTACTGTTTCATTAGCTCTTTTGGTTGCTTTAACTAAAACTAGTGATATATCTTCCAGTAATCAGACAAGAGAAAAGAGCTTAACTTTGAGAGGCATGTGAATGAATTTTAGTTTATCATGTATCTAACATCAAACATAAGACAAGAAAAAGAGAAAGCTTAACAACCATGTGCACACATAAATACCTTTATATGCCCATCATGAGCTATCAATAAGTTGTCAGGTTTTAGATCTCTATGAACTATGTGCATAGAGTGCAAATATTCCAAAGCTAGCACCTGCAGGATAAGAGTGACTGTTAGACAGAGGAAAAATGAGAAGGGTAGAAAGAAGTTGTTAGTAGAAGAAACTTACAACTTCTGCAAGGTATATCCGAGCAACATCTTCATCCAAGCACCCTAAATTTCTCAGTAAAGAATACAAGTCCCCTCCATTTAGGTACTCCATGACTAGGTACAAATTTTCCCGGGAGGTAAAAGAATAGAAGAAACGAACCTAAAAAAACATAACCATTTTCAGGATCGTAGTACAACTTTCAAAAATTAAGAGTTGCATTTGTAGGTTCACTCACCACAAAAGGATTCCTCACTGTAATCAAGATATCACGTTCAGCCAATATACTCTCAACAGCATTTTTCCGAATCATATCTGCCTTCCTTAATACCTGCTTGAAAAGTAAGCAATTGCTGTTAAACCACATGGATGCCCCCTCCACCCCAAACAAAAAAAAACTAATATTGGAGATTAGCAGTCAAACTAGCCCCTGACTATTGCTTGACACCTTAGAACTATCATGCTGAACAGAAGAAAGGTGTTGCGTGCTCAGTGAGACAGCAACACCAAAATTATTACTCCCTCTGTCCCAAAATATAACAACTTCTAGAGTTCAAATTTTGTCCCAAATATAACAACCTAGTACTTGTAAAAGGTGATATTTACCACTAAACTACCATACTACCCTTGGCTTCATCATCACCAAACCAGTCCGGGTCCAGACCCCACCCACCCCGACGAGGCAACCTCTCCTTAATAGCCATGCCAAGGGCTAAAACTTGCTATATTTTGGGACGGAGGGAGTACCAATTTATCATTCTTTTTTTAGCAGCCAAGTTATCATTCATGTGAACTGAAGTCACTTCAATTTAAAAGCTATGATGGTAAAGATGTCACAAGTAGCACGAACATCACATGACAGGCTGCTCCACTGTCATGTCTGATCCCATTTTTATTATCAAGCTATAAACCTGAGAATGCAGGTAAAAATAACTACTTCGAGTCAGATATCATGTCCAGTCTACACCATGGTCTAGAAAACACAGTAACAGCATAATAATTTAATGGGAGCAACTACAGAGTGTGATCCCACTGGAACCAACTCCAAATTAGTCATTGTTTTAAGAAAACAGTTCATATAATTTTAACTTATACAGTAATCACATTGTTGTTACTTATCTAGCAAAAGGCAGATCTGATTAAAAAAAACAAGACCCAAGTAATGAAATTGAGTGCAGTTTCTTTCTCAAACGAATTTTATAGCAAGTGATACAATTCATAACACTGAGTACATGTACCAAATGAACCAGAGTGTTTAAGCATGAAACAATCAATGGAGCAAGTTGTACAGCAAGTTTACGTGTTATGGGTAGTGCAACCTTAGAGCTTTAGAATGACTAAAGCTTGATGCCAGTTTAGGAGACAAAATCACATCATCGGGAAAATTATGGTGCAGGCACCAGACTTCTTGCATGTGTGACTATGTGCCCGCATAATGTTTCATATCAGAAACTAGTTCAGCTGCTAACAAAATAGCAGATGTCAAAAACGAAGAGGTGTAAAAAGGAGTCCAGTGTCCAGACAAAGAACCAAGAATAATTCCACTTCTTTTTTTTTTTGGTTCAACTAGCCAAACTGTGAGCAAATAAAGAAGAAAAAGTGAGAAATACATCTCTCTAATCTCCATCCTCTGAACATTGAAGTCCCACAAGTATTTCCTTTCTTTAGGCCAATAAGCATGCAAATGTTTTCAATCCAATTATTGGACCATGTCACCATGTCATGTTGATCAGAAGGGGATCTTGATCATAAATTATGAATGAATTCCAGCTGGTGGTTATCATAGAAAAGTGTGGTTTTGAAATGTATGCATAAACGTACAAAAGGCCCTTTCTAAAGTATCATTGCAATCCTATCACACTATGGCAGGGATTATCAACTGAAACAAAACTATAGTTGAGTATCAACAAGAACAAATATTCTTAAGAGTGCTTTATTGAGTTTTCAGGAACAAAGACTGAAAATTGATAAATGTATTTACATCGAAAGCAATTTCCTTTTCCCCTTTTTGCATGCAAAAATTCTGCTTTACATCTGACAGGTAGTCAGATAGCAATACTTTTTAGTTTTTGGTCAACAATGTTTACACCTTTACAGGTACAACCAAGGACAGCATGTCTGGGTACATAAGGGAACAAATATATGCCAGCAAATACCTTTATAGCAAAGAGGTCTCCTGTAGTTCTTTTCTTGGCCAAGAAAACACGTCCAAATGCTCCACGGCTGATAGGTTTAATGATTTCGAAGTCATCAATCGAAGTACGGTCCTTGACTGGGTGAACAGGACTAGCTCGTAAGCTACGTACAACATCATCTTCTTCATCCATTACAGTACTTGCTGAATCAACTTTGTCCATATCAACTGAATCACAAAGCAGTAGGTACTTCTCCCTAAACAAATTATACAAATGTGAAGGGAAATTACAAAATGGAACATAATATAACTGCTAAAAGCGACCTGCAAGAATTGTTTTCATATGCTGTTATTTAGTAATAACGCCAACTACAAAAGCCACTTGTGCAGTGAACTCAGCGGAGACTCACCGGTGGAGTTTTTCTATACGTGTACCAAATGTCTGCACCGTGAGAGCCTCATGCTTCCTACGATTGACAATTTCTTGCAGATCTTCTATGCAGGTAACCAAATGGGAGAGTGCCCTTTCTTCATCTACAGGAGTATTTGCAATGCATCGCGCAATATCAGCAAGTTCAACAATCTGCACAGATTGAAGGATACTGTTAATCAGCACTGGTTGCATTATATTATAGAACCATTTACTACTGGCAGATGATGCATAGTTATCCTAGATCGTTACGGGGTAAACACCACACTGAGGAGGACCAGTGTGATGGTTGAAGGGGGGGAGTCCTCTTGGAAAGGGAGGTAAACATGACAGGAATGAACTTCTTAATCTTTTTTCTTGCTTATTTCTTAAACGAAAACAAGTCCCCTTGAGCTCCCAAATCGTGCAGCTAAGCTAAGACATAAAATCAACACCATCTCTAAGCATACTTGATAACAAAGCAGACAAACCAATTAACAGCATCTCTATTGGCATCTAATGTGTGGCAATGGCAGCTGAGCCCACAATCATTCATGGCACATTCGTTCCAGCCACCCAGCCATCATAATGTACAGATGACACAGTGGCTGATTGGAACAATCGTGACATCATTACCATTCCTTTTCAATAAATATATTCTGCAAAAGAAGAAACTAAATCTTCATAAATAAACAAAATATTTTGTCATGGTCACTAGCTCACTTTGCACATTATCCCTTGTACAAGCATAAACGCTGACTACTTTTTCTATAGTTTGATAATCTAGCAAAATAATCAACTATGTAATGTATGTATGTGTGATTGAGAGAGCTTACCTGAGGAAGATCATCACTCTCATTAATTGCACTTCGGCCAGCTAAAAGCATGTCTATATGATTTGACCTTGGAGTCGTTAGTGGAGATCTAGGGGTCATACTTCCTGCTGATGATGTGGCCATACCATGATCAGATTTCGGCCCAAAACGAGTCTTACATGTCATCGAAGGATGATTTTTTATGTCATCCAGTGAAATAGTGCTATCAACCTCCTGGAGGTAGTCAAGCATATCAGCGGAGCCTCTTCTAGACCAATCAGAGAGCTTTGGAGAGGGACCATCAGATTCTTCATTGATGCTTGAATTTGAAACTTTTGCAACATCCGGACTGCCAACGGTATTTGGAAGGTCTTTGTGTGTATAAGACTCTACCAACTTTTCTAGTGCTTCAGCAACTCTGATTAGACGTTCATCAACACTTACACCTTTTTGATCACACCTGTCAGCACTTGCACATATTGCTGAGTGATTTTCTACATAATGAGTAGGGACATATTCTTCACATATGCGACACATTATTGAACCCTCTTCAGAAATATTTGGCTGGTCAGACCAGTGACCCCATGAAGTTTTGTGTTGATGCTTGGGAGGAAGAGATTGATGTGATGTAGATTCCACTGGACTGTTCAATTCAACACGGCTGCTAACTGCAGGGGGTGTATCTGTTTTCTTATTAGGCAATTCCTCTTTAATAGGGCTAGGGTCTTTGGCGGGTTTTGCAACAGGTGATGGAAAAGGTTTCCAGGAAGATATACGCTCCCTGGTTGGAGACTCAGCCTCTTTCTTAACATCTGTATCAAGTGGGGAAAGAAGCTTAACAGGCTTTATCTCCTGGCTTCTTTTCCATTTTAAATTATGCTGCTCTTGACTGTATGATTTTCTTACATCACTTTTACTGCTTCTGGTTGTAGTGTCATCTGCACCTGGTTGAGCCAATATCTGCCTATCAGCAGACTGTATGATCTTATCACGTTGATCCATAACAACTTCATCCTCCGCAAAGCCGCTCTCCTTGTGAAATTGAAGCAGTCTTGTACATCTCGTAAGGATAAAAAGCATCCGAGTGTACAGTTTCTTCAGCACACCCATTGGGAGCTCCTGACGATGATCATCTAAATCTTGCACTATGCCTTCACACTGAAGCCAAAACTCCCCTGGTGTCATTACACAGCAGCTACGTGCAAGTATTAACAAATCTTCCAAAGTTTCCTTCCACTCAGGATGAGAATCTGCATACTTTTCCATCACACCAACCAAGTCTCCCGCAAATACTGCCAAATCTGAATTGACCTCTTCCTTTGCTTTCTCAAATCTCACCTGAATAACTTTTAACACTTCCTGTGTTGACGGCAGAAGACAAGATTATTTTTGCCCCATGGAATAATAATATGAAGGTCATTAATCACTAACCACAAAGACCGTGAATTGAAAATACCTTCAGGTTGTAAATGCCCCGAGGTTTCCAGAAAGGGAATGGTCGGACCCCCTTGGAGTTCAACTCATGCGAAAAACTTTTTATATCTGCAGGGACTCTCTTCCTTGGAGCACTGGTAGCCTGCATGATGGCCTTAAAGCGTGGAGATTCTGATTCCTTTGGTGTTTCACAGGGATCATATGCACACTGTGGATTAAAATGTCAGTGCAGATTGGAGGTGTAGGAGAAGAGCAAAAAAACGGTTTTGACATCGTTTGCTTAATCTATAGTGTGAAATGGGCATGTAGAAGCATCCGTACCACATTATCTGGTATGTGAGTTGGAGTCCTCAAATCTCCAGAATGGTTCCGCAATGCATTCGATTTAACTGTGTATGAGATAGATCGGACACGCACATATCAGATTCTCAGGTTACAAAAGAAATATTTGACTCTAACTGTTAGCTATTGTTATCCAGGCATATGGAATAAAGTATAATATGCTACAGACAAGGCTACAAAAAATGAGTTTCATATGGGAAGAGCAGAAACTATAAAATGCTATAAGCACATATTATAGAATAAATTCAGCCAATCGTGGCAACAAATATGAATCTTTATAGTAAAACATTGCTCAGAAAACTACTATAAAGTTTGCTGCAGACTCCAATCAGTTTGCTTTTGTGAAGCACTAGCAAAGTAAACTGAAAGATGTAGGTCTGATACACATAGACAAGTATTAGAAGTGCAACTATGGGTAGTCTACCAAAAGTCAAATGAACACCTCACTCCAGTCATACTTCCAATGAGCTGTGTATATAGAATCAGAAGGTGCACACAGTTTAGTTAGCTTCAATCACGAGGTCGTCAGGAATAACTTATGATCAACTGCTAAAATAAGCAAGCAATAACTAACTTTGAATTGCATTGTCTACGCTTTGCTAATTCGGCAGGCCGTCCTCACTTAAATGGTAAGAATCATCCTTCCATTAGCATCGGTGGTTCAAGTTTAGTGTCTAGATACCATGCAGCAAAATAAAATTCATGCACGCCAATCTCCTGATAACACAACACATCTAAGGTGAAATTATTATGTCTTTACTGGTTTTAACAACTACCGTCGACTCAGTAAGCTCTGAAGGGAGCTTGAATTGAATTGCTTAAGGTTGTTCTCCCCTTCACTGCCAATGCAAGAGCTCAGCACTGCGAAGCTAATCCCCTAGCTTCCAAAAATTAGTAGCCAGCTTGCAGGATCATGATGCAAAAACCTAGAAACAAGTTTAAAGGAAATGCATCGACAGGATGGTAACCTTTTGCAGAGCTCTTTCCTTCCAGGCTCGTTGCTGTGGCGCCCCGCACTGGATGTTCGGCCGCTTTCCCTTTCCCCCGGCTACCACTGGTCAAATCTGCCCATGAGCTTCCAGCCTTCCTCCCACCGCCGCCGGCCGATGCCGCCGACGGGTCCGCCTGCGCTTGCCCACGCGATAGATTACTACTCCCGAGCGCGGATGCGATGCGGTGCCCCTCCTGCGGCAGCGGCCCGGATCTCGTCTTGATCCGGTTGAGCCCCAGCGAGGACGCCAGGATCGGCGACAGCGCCGCCGCCGACGCCCCGCCCCCGCCCCCATCCCTAAGCTGCGCCGCGGCGCCCTTCCTCCCATCCGCCGACGGGCTCGACGAGGCCGACGCCCCCGCGGCTCCGCCCTTCGACCCAGCCGCCGACGCCGCAGACGCGGAGCCGAAAAGCTTATCACGCTTCCTGGGCGTCTCCGATTTGGGCTTCTTCTTGTCGGATCTGGACGACGACGACGCCGGCGACCCCGCCGCCGCTGTCGCCGGCGCGGAGGTGGGCGTCCTCGGGCTGTTGCTCCCGTCCGTCGGGCTCGACGACTCCGACGACTTGTGCCGCGACGAGAAGAACCTCCCCTTGAACACCATCTCCCCCTCCCTCTCTATCTCTCTTCCCCCTCTCCGCCGGTGAGGCGTTCGATCGAACAGGTGGTGGGGGCGTCCGAGCTAGCAGAGACTGCGAGTCCACAAGCGAGCGAGCGTCCTAGGAAGGGACAGGCAGGCCAAGCTGCAGATGTAGCGAGAGACGCGACGCGAAGCGAAGCGGAGGACCGAGGACTCGCCCGGTCGGTCGGCCGCGCCGCGCCGCGCGTGCTCCCTTGCGGCTCACGGCTCGGGTGGGGTGCGAGAGACCGCGCCTTGACTGACTGGCCAGTGTGGGTCAGCTGCTACTGATGCTGCTGCTCACTACTCGCTACTGGTCATCGAGGGCGTGGTGGGCCGGGAGGGGAGGGTTCGTCGCAGCGGCAGCGGGTCGCGTGGCCCAGGTTGGACGGGATGGCGAGAGACGGAGAGACCGGACGGGTGGGTTTGCTGTCTCGTTTCAGCATCGAGATGCTGCTGGTGGTAGCCTGCTCGTCAGTCTGTGCACTGGTAGTGGTGCTGCACTGCTGCTGCTAGAGCCAGGTCTGGGGAGGGTCAAAGATTCTCGGTCATGGTTTGAATATGGGCTCTTTTATTTTCCTAGATCGAAGAAATATTTTGATTTTTCTAGGGTAGACTAGTGTGGAGCAACTGACATCTCCTGTGACATTCTGGTGAGACAAACTCGCGCAATTTGGTTGCCGAATATTGAGGTCAAGAAAACAGAATGCAATTTACATTTAGCTATTCATTTGAAAGATAGGAATACCTGATTAATGAAGAAATTGAACTACTATCTATGAAAATCTAACAAAATTCATGTGAGAATCTTGTGTGTCATAGTCAGTTTTTCCCAAACCGTCGATAACCGTGCGATTACCATGGGACACGGTAAGGGTTACCAGCACTAAAATTTGATGAAATTTGTTTGAATTCAAATTTTTGGGGGAAAAAGAAAAATCCTAAAATTCCTATAAGTAGCACATGATTTCTAATAATATCTCGTGATAAAATTTTATGAAAAATACTAAGTTAACTTCATATTTTACCATGATTACAAGGCAAAGTTACTTTAAAATCTAAGTTTGATACTCATAGACATTATATTATGGTCACTGTAATCTTTATAGTTGTGGATATTATATCATGATATTTTTATTGTTATCAAATGTGGGGTTGTGCTTTATGTTAAAGACCGCGGTTTACCGCGCATTAACCACGAGCTAACTACGATAACCATGATCTTATTGTGAGGTTTGAAAATTTTGAATTTAGATTTTTAGAAATGAAATTCACACGATTTTTTTATAGTTAGTGCAGTAACCGCCTTACCCTAGGGGCGCTAACTCTCTAAACGGTAAAAGAAACCCTGGTCGCAGTTAGGTGAATTTGCTACGTTAAAATTCGATATTCAAACAGATCAATAGGTGGTCAGTTCGGTATCAACTATCGAGAGATCAGTGGATCCTCCGACTTTAGCATAGCAAATGAATTTGGACAGTATCTATTGTATACTCCCTGAATGACATCGTTGACTTTTAAATATATGTTTGATCATTTGTCTTATTTAAAAATTTTATGTAAATATGAAAAAAATATAAGTCATGTTTAAAGTACCTTTAAAGATAAAACAAACCACAATAAAATAAATGATAATCATGTAATTTTTTAATAAGACGAGTGGTCAAATATATGTCCAAAAGCTAACGGCATTATACATTAAAAAAGAAAGAAAGTACATATTGTTGGTACAGTATCCACGTTGTGCTAATTGCAAATCACTATAGCACTAAGGTAGTGTTTGAGAGAGCTTATACAAGTGACTTATAAGCCACATGCAAAACGAGAAATATTATTAGTACATGATTAATTAAGTATTAGCTATTACAAACTTAAAAATAGATTTATTTGCTTTTTAAAAAAATCTATATAGAAATTTTTTGTAAAAAAATGTCTCGTTTAACGAAGAAATTGAACTATTTTCTATGAAAATCTGACAAAATTCATGTAAGAATCTTGTGTGTCGTTGTCAGGGTTTTCCAAACCGTCGGTAACCACGTGGTAACTGTGGGACACGGTAAGGATTACCGGCGGTAGGGTTTGACAAAATTTTATTTGAATTCAAATTTTGGGAGAAAAAAGAAAAATCCCAAAATTCCTATAAGTAGCACATAATTTCCAATGATATCTGGTGATAAAATTTTATGAAAAATACTAAGCTAATTTCATATTTTGCCATGACTATAAGTCAAAGTTGCTTTAAAATCTGATACTCGTGGACATTATATTGTGATCACTATAATCTTTATAGTTGTGGGCATTATATCACGATATTTTTATTATTGTCAAATGTGAGGTTATGATTTTCTTTATTTAAGTCAAAGACCGTGGTTTATCACGTGTAACCAACGAGCTAACCGTGATAGCCGTGATCTTACCATGAGATTTGAAAATTTTAAATTTAGATTTTTGAAAATAAAATTCACATGTTTTTTTACGGTTAGCATGATAACTGTCTTACGGGCGATAACTCCTAAACGGTAAGAAAACCCTTATTGTAGTTAGTGAATTTGCTAGTTAAAATTCGATATTCCAAACAGATCAATAGTGATAGGTTTGGTTATCAAGAGATTTGGTGGATCCTCCGACTTTAGCATAGCAAATGATATGATACTCCCCTCATGTATATAATTTACGACGCCGTTCTGTTTCAAACATTCAGTTCACTCGTTTTATTTTAAAAAAATTATATAAATATACAAAATAAAATATATAAATCATGCTTAAGAGTAGCTCTAAAGATAAAACAAACAAAATAAAATAAAATAATACTTTTTAATAAGGACGAATAGTTAAACATTATATTAAAGTAATAGCCTTATTCATTAAAAAAAGGATGGGGAGGAAGTAATGTTGGTACATATTAGCGCTGTGCCAATTACAAATCACTATAGCACTAAAACTTGTCTACCATCCCTCTACCTACACGCTAACACGTCAGACCATGACCAAGCAACTCAATTATGCACATATCATACTATATGACTACCATACCTAGCACTCTCTTAGCATTCTAACTATCTACATTAATTAGGGCACGCAAAACGAAAAATATTAGGCTGATATAAATTTATATTAAAAATAAAAATATCATTGCTTTTAACTACTTCAGATAAACATAGTACAAAAAATACACCGTGTCGTTTTGAGCGCGCCAAACGGATAACTCTGCCGCTGAACAACAGCCAATAGTCCCGCATTTAATTCCAAAATTCAAGTTACCGCGACGATATATATCACACTACCATATTGCCCGGCCTCGAGGTTAAAATTTTAAATACCAATAAAGTTTATCCTAATATTTTAAAAGCTATAGCTTACAATCAAAATTTTCATTTAAAATAAAATTGCTTCCGCGACATTCATATAACTTGCATATATGCATTAAACAACGCTACAACAATAAAAAAACAAAAAAACAAGTCACAAAAAAAATTAATTATCACTCCGCTTTTTATGAAATACTATAGAAAATAAGAGCACTAGGTTTCTCTTGATAAGCATATATAAAACACTAACTTATCATCGTGAACGTCCAAGAATGGTCAAAAATCCTTATAAACAGATAGAACAATACATCACAAGAACGACGATTGCTTTACACATGCCAGGTTTCTTCCCTGCCACTGACCAGTGCATGACGACGTGCCCCAAACTTAACTATCACCGGGTTCAACATTTTCTCATTTCATCTATTGTATTGGTGTTGACGATCTTCATCGTCCAGATCAAACGTTGTTGCGTTTACCATACTGTATTCTGGGTACTAGGTTCACTTCAGTTGCCAACAACCTTTTGCTGGTACCGTGTACCTTCACAGCCGTTCATATGGCCGCCTCTCTTCTTGGCTAGGGGATGGGAGTCAAGATAGGGATGGTAGCTCAAATGAAGAAACAGAGTTGGATCGGCAATAGTGCAGCGCAATGGCGCAGCAAGGCTGCCAGCCTGCACTTAGTGCGAGCATGAGGTCGCAAGGTGTTCGTCGGCGTCTGAGGCGAGCACGGACTCCGGCAGCGCGCAACAGGTTCGGAGCGGAGGCAAGCACAGCCGCACCGACGTTTCGGCCAAAAAGCTTCTGTCGGGGTGATTGTTTGTTTTGCGCCGGTGTTGCGGCTACTCTTTCTTCCCATCTTACTGTCGAGCCTGAGTTGCGCGCCAGGATCCGTCTAGTGTCTCTGAGCCACCTAGACGCCAAGACGACACCTGGGCATGTCCGATCTCATCCTCATCGTTGCACCATCGTTTTCCTCCATCCTGGAGCATGCTAGCATAGAAGTTATAGGGTAGCTGCTAATCTGGTTGTATTCCCTATGGTATCACTTTATTCCCACTTTTAAATCTTAGGCTTCGCTTGGAGTATAGCCTGCATTTGGTGCTGTTAAAAAACTGTCACTTTTCCAAATTAGCTTTAATCCCTCAATCTCTGTATCTGGAGTATGACCATTATGGTTTTGATGTGCTGAATCTTTTGACGAACTTTTTTCCCTAAATTTCTAGTCCTTATTTTTTCAGCCTTTTATCGAGTTGCCATTTTTATAGTGCGATCGTCGCCTTGTCAAATAGCAACCTTAATGAATGATTCCTACGAGCACTGAGCGAACTGAAGCATATCCAACTTTCTAAACCACAGAGTGTAAGCACAAAATGTTCATCATTCCATCATTCATTCTCCTAACACGTAACAGGATTACATCACTTGGAACGAAGGAAAGCCTCCCGAAGGAGGTAAACAAAAGCACACTTTAATCCCTTCTTTATAGGAATGTGGGCGCGCAGGTCAATTCCGCACGTTCCTTGGACACAGGGAACCCGACGACATACCGACAGAACAATAATTCTTCCAGATAGCTAGTTCCGTGGGCTAGGTCTGCTACGGCTATAACTTATAGTGATCAGTCTAAATCCCTAAACCAAGATATATAGCTCGCGAATATCATCTAGTCATAAAATCTC